>JABFEB020000060.1:16020294-16037512 GCA_019775895.2 Stomatorhinus ivindoensis
ACGGTATGGTCAGCGGCGGCGGTGGGGGGTGGGTGGGTGGGGGGTGGGGGGGCATGGAAGGCAGGCAGTCTGACTGGGTAGCCTCGCACTAGTGTTTGTACAGACTGTCACAGATGTCACACAACAGGTGGCCGTATGGTTCATGACTGGGAAAATTAGTGTTGTGACCAAATAGTTACACGGTCATGTGTCCATCTTATTGGGGGTTGCAGGTGAAGGCTGCCCTGTGGGCACTGCAGGGAGGCTCCGCGGTAGTGATTGCCAATGGGACACACCCCAAGGTCACGGGGCACGTCATCACTGACATCGTGGAGGGGAAGAAGGTGGGGACCTTCTTCTCAGAGGTGAAGCCAGCAGGTAAGTAGCTGTCAGGCCTGGAGATCCTTCTTCATGGGTGACACCTGGAGGTGTACTGTTTCAGGGCATTCAGTAACGTTTAGTGGTTGTTCAGAACATGCTGATACCTTCCAGGCCCCACCGTGGAGCAGCAGACTGACATGGCGCGCCAGGGGTGCAGAGTCCTGGCGGCCCTCCTCCCAGAACAGGTAAGCTTCATTCCTCATGTGCCTGGGAACTCATTTATAAAAAAGTTGCATAGGAACCATCCTACATTTCATCTAGGATCATTTCTGAAAAACATGATTCAGAGAAAATGAATGCGCACACAGGAAAAACTGGAGTACACCACTCTCCTCGATTTGCGATCTATAAATCGCGATCAGCTGAATGGTTTTAGGTCACCACTTTGTAAAATAATACTATTAGCATATAAATGAGCTCAAATCAAAGTGGTTATCATCTGCTGAATAATAGGGAGCTGCAAAAGGAAGACTGTTAGCCAGGCTTTGATTACTGTAGAAAGACAGGCACTGTAATGTTTTCAGAATTTTAACATCAACTTAGTACTGTTTTCGTGACATATGTACTCTGTAAAATCGAGACCATCTGGCCACAAAGCTTTAATGACGTAGCTCTTCGCAAACAGTGCCTGGTTACTCGCCATTTGTCATCCAGAGGCTTACCACTCACACTGTCGCATACCCAGAGTGCATCGCAGGGTTGGATAAGTGATAGGTTTGGGCTACAATATCATGGCATTCCCTAGGCCCATTACTTCTAGATGAGTGCACCACTGCTAAGGACTACCAAACCATTCTGGGGGACCATGGCCATCAAGTGGCTCAAATATTGTACCCTGAAGGTGGTGCCTTGTATAAGGACGATGGTGCACCAATGCACACAGCAAGACTGGTGGCAGAGTGGTCCGATGAACGTGAAAGTAAGGTTGAATACTTCCTATGGCCTGCACAGTCACCAGATCCGAATATTACTGAGCCACTTTGGGGTGGATCAGCAGCAAGTCGGGAAGCATTTTCCTCCACCAGCCTCACATAGTGACCTGGCCACTGTTTTGCAAGAGGAATGGCTCAAAATGTTTTTGACCACTGTGCAGGACTTGTATCTGTCACTCCCAAGACAAATTAATGCTGTGCTTGCTGCAGAAGGAGGCCCTCCGCCATACTAGTAAATTATTCTGGTCTAAAATCAGGTGTTTCAGTTTTATTGTCTAACCCCATGTATTTTAAATATATTTCCTTGAAGGATATGTTAGTTACACAAATAGGGTTTTGGAAAACCAACGTATGTGTTTGCTTAGCCAATGTTGCTTTAATGTAATTACTTAATTCGCACAATAAATAAAATGAATAATCACATGTAGTCTTAAGTGTGTTCAATCTAGCAGTAAAACAGCATCTACTAGTACAGTCATAGTTATAATAATGATGATGATTATTGAACTTATGGATACTTGCATGAACTTCATGTAAGTATAAGTACTTTTTCCATATCAAAGACTGTTTTTATAAACTTTTATAAGTTTATAAAACTTTATAAACCTTTGGCATAGATTTGACCGTATGATCAGATTTGTGCTTAAGAATGTTTCATAAATGAGGCCCCAGGCACACATTTATCTGGAACGTTCCATGGCTCTAATGGAGCTGGTGATTGCAGAGGGGAGAGATCATCTGCCACCTGGCTGACCTGCTGATCGAGAAGAAGGATGAGATTCTCACTGCCAATAAGAAGGACATGGATCTGGCAGTGAGTTCAGGTGACAACCCCCCCCCCCCGAGCCCGTACATGTCAGGGTGTCTCCTAGGTGTTTGTGTTTGAGGAAGGTTCTGTTTCCCCCAGGCCGGCTCTCACTGCCTCTGCTGAAGCGGCTTAGCCTCTCGCCGGCGAAGCTGAACAGTCTGGCCATTGGGCTGCGCCAGATTGCTGTAGCATCGCAGGGCAGCGTGGGTCGCGTGGTTCGGCGCACGCGCGTAGCCAGTGGTCTGGAGTTAGAGCAGATCACAGTGCCCATCGGAGTGCTGCTCGTCATCTTCGAGTCACGACCTGACTGTCTGCCGCAGGTGGGTCTGATGAGTCGATGGGTTGTTGGTGTGTCCAGCTCCTGCTTGGTTTGATGGGTTGGCAGGTCATTGATGTGTCCTCTCTCCGCATACCACCAACATTCTGAATGCAGGTATCTGCTCTTGCCATCGCTAGTGGCAACGCCCTGCTCCTCAAGGGAGGGAGGGAGGCAGCCAACACCAACTACATCCTGCACCAGCTAACCCAGGAGGCGCTCTCCATCCATGGGGTCCGGGACGCGGTGCAGCTGGTAAGAGGCAGGGGTGAGGTTTGGGTGGAGGTCACATGACCGCTCTGGCATTCCTGTCTCATCTGTGTTGCCTGTCACAGGTAAGTACGCGTGAGGAAGTGGAGGACCTGTGCCGCCTGGACAAGATGATCGACCTGATCATCCCACGAGGCTCCTCCCAGCTGGTGCGGGATATCCAGCGAGCAGCCAAAGGCATCCCCGTGCTGGGCCACAGTGAGGGCATCTGCCACGTCTATGTGGATGCGGAGGCCAGCATCGACAAGGCCGTCAGCATCAGTGGGTGACGTTCGCTCTCCTGTGACACATATGCACACACACACACACACACTTGCCTGCTCATACTCAGCACTCTCAGGTTGATGGCTTGTGATCTAGTCAGAGACTCCAAATGCGACTACCCTGCGGCATGCAATGCCATGGAGACGCTGCTGGTGCACAGGGACCTGCTGAGGACACCACTCTTTGACCAGATTATTGACATGCTGAGGGTGGAGAAGGTAAATGATTGTACAAATGCAGTGGAGCGCTTAACTGTAAGGTTCCGAAAGGCTTGCTGTTCCCTGCATCCCACCCATGTTTCAGGTGAAGATCCATGCTGGGCCTCGATTCGCTTCCTACCTGACCTTCAGCCCCTCGGAGGTCAAGTCCTTGCGCACAGAGTATGGTGACCTGGAGTGCTGCATGGAGGTAGTAGACAGCATGCAGGATGCCGTGGAGCACATCCACAAATATGGCAGCTCACACACCGACGTCATAGTCACAGAGAACGGTGAGTGGCAGTGCCTTTGGATGAGCCGGCTTCCTCTAGCCCTCCTTTCCACACCGTAACAACCGCCCCTTCCCTCTGCCCAGAGGAGACAGCTGAACGCTTCCTGCAGCAGCTAGACAGTGCCTGTGTCTTCTGGAATGCCAGCTCCCGCTTCTCCGATGGATACCGCTTTGGTCTGGGTAGGAGCACCTTTTCATTGACCCCACCCCAGTGTCAAGGTTTATTGCTGCCAGTAGTCAAAGTTCAGGATTTACTCCTGTTACTCCACTACTATTGGTTAGAGTCAAGGTTGCTCCATGGTGCAGTATGGGCTTGTCTCCTCCAGGTGCTGAGGTGGGCATCAGCACAGCTCGGATTCACGCCCGGGGGCCCGTGGGCCTGGATGGGCTCCTCACTACCAAGTGGGTGCTGCGGGGCAAAGGCCACACAGTGGCCGACTTCTCCGAACAGGGCTCCATGAAGTACCTTCATGAAGACATTCCTGTGCCTGGCAGGAGCTTTGGCATTCCTGGATTTAGTGTCTCCTGACCTGGACCGGCAACCTCTGCCTGAATCTGCTGGCTCTCCCAATGGTCTTACGAACAGCTAATTGCAGTACCTGTTGCGGTGAAAAAATCAGACTATTATAATAAAACCTGCAAGCTAGAAGCCCCAGAATGACCAAAGTTTACACTTATAACTTGATCCCACCCTGGCCACCTGACCTGTGCCGCGTTGATGGTTAAATTGGACTGTCGATCTGTACAAGCTTGAAGGCAGCACCCTGTAAGAACCTGGTGTCGTTAAGGTGGAATCTGTCCCTGTCTGCTGGCAGTCTGTGTTCCACTATTTAATCTGTAGTTGCACACATTGGATTCAGAGGGACTTTCTCAGCAGAGCGTTTAGTTTATCAGTGAGGATCAGGTGGTCCTTGTCTGAAACTGCCTCACTGTAGTATTAGCATTAGTATTAGTCAGAGCTGTGTCTCAGTGTTACATTCCAGGAGAAACTGGCCAATCGTGTCATTTTACACACATGCAATTAAAGTTTTGAAAAATAATTTGCTGTCATTTTTCAAGTTTCTTATAATGTGTCTTTGTAGAGAATCTTATATTTCCATAGTTGAAACAATATGTTCTCTTAGGCATGTTAAATGTGGTGCTGTAGTATCAAGTATGTCCCAGCAGATGGTGCCAGATGAACAAGCAAGTGTCTGCTGTTCTGGTTTATTTTAAGATAAACCTCTGATTGCATACTGGTTTAAGTATTAACTTTAAATGTTCATACACATCGTACTGTAGAGCAGGGGCAGTTTGAGATAGTGTTGGGTGGTACCGGTTCATACCGAAAACTGTATTTTTATTATTGTTATGATATATATAGTTCTTCTTATACTGCAATACCGGTTTAAATAGCATACACAACATCCAGAAAGTGGCACAGCTAGAAACTTGATAGGGATGGTGCTCTTTTTCACTGCTGTACCACTAAAAATGTACCGCTTAAGATCAGAAACGGAAGATATAGCTGACGCTGGAGTTGAAAATAATGAGATACTGGGGTTGTCAAAAAATCAATTCTCCGATACTAATCGATATTTAAAATCATTATCTCTTTAGATACTCGTTTTCACCATTATTGATACCAACAGTGGTTTTCGCCTCATTCGGCACACGTTACACAGCACCACTACACACTCGCGCAGCCCCTCCCCACTTGTCAATGGCTGCTGAATGCTTTCACGCTGGTTAACACACACAAAAACAAAAGTGCTGTTTTGATGTATTTTGCTGATGAGCCTGGAAAGGCTAAGGATGTCGATAAGCCTCTACGCAAACAGTGCTACAAAGTTGTAGCGACAAAGTAGCACATCAAACTTGGCAAAGCACCTTAAAGACCGACATCCCGGTCTTTATGAGAAATTTCGCCAGGTCAGTAAAGCTCATGTTCCAGCAACAGAACATTTATCAAAAATGTCAACTTGGCCTGTGCACACCTTAACATTAACCATTTATCTATAAGCAGTTAGCCAGCAAACACATTAGCTGTATGTTAATATCAAGGTTGCGGATAGGCGCAATGGCTAATAATTATATAATGTGGGATCAATGCAAAAACATAGAAATGTGTCCTGTGAAATCTTGTAAAATGTGGTAAACGCCCAGTCATAATTTTAAAAATACCGTTGTATACCGTGAAACCAATATAACTGAAAAATACCGTGTTATGATTTTGTTGGTCATACCGCCCAGCTCTAGTTGGAGACATAAAGCTGTACTGGGGCACAGGCCTCCCACCCCCCTTACTTATATGATTTGAATGTGAGATTTTACAGGAGCACAACACATAAATACCGGGGTACATGCCCCAGTAAAAGGGTTCTAGCAACACACATGCAGCAGAGTTTGTGTTTGTGCAGGTTGAGATGTCATTGTGTATCCCACCACTGGAGGGCAGTGTGAGTCGTAAGACCAAAAGAAATTTACAAACGAGAGGAGGCCATTTGCCCCATCAGGCTTATTTGGGGAGAACTGAACTAATAGCTCAGTTGTTAAAATCTTATCTAGCTATAATTTAAAGGAACCCAGGGTTTTAGATCGCACTACACTAACAGGAAGACTACTCTGTACTCTACACTAGCTTCTGTACTTATATTTGTATGAGTGAGTTTCCTTGCCTGCAAGCTTTTTTTTTTACATACATTGAAACTCCACCTCCTTTCTTGCCTATCCGGTCCTTACAGAACAACGTGTAACCATCCATATTATATTCTTCTCCATCATTGCCACTCAACATGTTTCTGTTATTTCTATAATGTCATGAGTAGTCTGATTAAATAAAAGCCTCTAAATCATGTTTTTTCCCTAATACACCAGCATTTAAGTGCAGTCAGCAAAAGGTAAGCCTTTTACAGAAATCAGTGGTTTAGTGGTTTGATTTTATGAAAGTGGGCTCAGCTTTTGCTCAGGGTTGCAGTGAGAAAAAAATCTTTAAATGCCCCCTAAAAAAAAAAAAACGGACTGGCTTTCATTAATTAATGATCTGTCCTATACTGGCAGGCCTGTATTTTATTGTAGTCATAGCAACAGTGGGCACCGCAATGGTAAAATCATTACTAATGGCATTTTCAGCAAATAAGCATAATTTGGCTTTGTAGTTCTTATCGGATTGGTGAGCCTGATTTATCCAGAAGTACATCATGTGGCACAGGTCAGTGTGTGTGGCAGTTTTACCTGTGCACGATTAACTAATGGATACTTTGTGCTGTCCAGCTGCAGTGTCTGGTGATGGTTTGTGTTGTACCTATAGCTCTTAAATGGTGTGACATGAATTAATCCCCTGTGGGCCACTGTGCCACCACATTGAGAAATGTGCGTTTAGCTGCCACCTTCTGGCAACTTAAAGTCAGCAGCATAGATGCTTCCTTGAGTAGTAGATCATTCCCCTGAGGGAAGCCGGTGGCCACTGGTGTGGATCTGCCACACACAGGCCGCCGGAGTCCAACAAAGAAATGTCTGATGTGAGAAGTGGGAACCTGCTTGATGGGTTAGGATCATTAAAGGGAGAACGGGAGCATAGGCATGAGACACCTGTGAAAGATCAGTGTCAAAGCCCCTTGATTGACCTGTTTTCACAAGGGGAGAAGCTGACAGTCTCATGTGGAGCATAGTGTGAAAGACCCTTTCTGACACACTTTACACCCTCAGGCCAGGCCTTCTTTTTAATTAACACAAAATGATGCTTTGTTAAATAATTTATCTTTATAGTTGCAGTTTTGCCCCAGTTTTCAACAATCTCCATACTCCATAACGATTTCTCCATGCTTCCTGATTCTGGACTTAAATTTGAAGCACTGCATAATTTCACTGAGTTTCGGATTGAAGTGGTCCTTTAACAGCCTAACAAGCTTATCAATTGTCTTGCTGCCTGGTTTATCGGGACTGAATAGGTTCCTCATTGGGCTACATGTCTGACTGCTAAACGAACTGAGCAGAATGGCTTTCTGGCGACTTGCTTCTGTAATCTCATTAGAATAAAAAGTGAGGGAGAACCTCACAATATTCTTCCCACATTTTAGCTTGGCTATCAAAGGAAGCAATGCCGCCAAACAAGACTGCCGGAACCATTATCTCTCGTCACACATCCCTCACCAGGAATAATTCTTCCTCTTGCACACGCCTGCTATCACGATATCTTCTTGGTAATTTCTGCTTAAAATTGTAGCTCAACATCTACAGAAACAACATTGCCACCTAGTGGACAACATAAAACTTGCAATATTTCCACAGTTACATCATTTGCACACTCATTTACCTGTACTGTATGTAACAGTTTTATTACCTTGTAAATAGTCAGTTTGGTTTGCAAACTACCCCAACACTTTTGATGCAGCTGATTTTAGGCTTATAATGGCAGAATATAGATTTGCCATGAGATTTCTTGCGTATACATGAGAGTCAGAAAGCGTGGTTATCACGCCAGATGCGATATGGCAACACTGCAAACGTGTCAAGCGTTTCACTACAAACCCTAAATAGTGCATCTGGTCCTTGCAATGCCCATATCAAATAAAATAATAAATATGCTGTGGCACCAGCCAGACCGAGGCATCGTGATGGAGGCGGCGAACAACAATACAGGGGAGGTTACACAAATATCAGGATCACAGTTGCCTTCGATTCAAGATGATCATGTCCCGGACACCTGAGAACCTACACAGACGCGAACAACAATTACACCCGGGGCTATTTTCAAGTGCTTGCGATCTTGCCGGTGTCCCGGACAATTCGGTTTCCCTATGTTTCCCCTGTCTACCAGGAAATAATGTTTCCCCTAATTTTAAAGCAAAGAGGTATGTGAAATGTCTGAAAATCACTCAGGTACATTATTACACGTGAATTCTGTATTGTTATTAGTACCGTGGTCCAGAGTTGCTGTATACCTGTTTTAACATCGGGGAACCAAATATCCTGGATGTCAGGAAATAATGTTTCTCCTAATATTTAGGCAAATATGTATGTGAGATGTCTGAAAATCATTTAGGTACATTATTACATGCGAATACAGTAGATCGTCACACATAATATAGTCTTATAAGCAATACTATACCGTTTTCATCAAGAAATATGTCTATCCAGCGAATTAAATACTTTCACTTATTATCTGTAAAAACAAAAACATCGAAAAGGCATGTGATGTTTTAAAATATATGGCTTGTTTACCTCAAGAGCGTCGTAAAAAGACATGAAAACAGCAGCGAAACCGTGTACAAATCAGCGCGCGACAGGAGAAACATAGGGGAACTTAATTGCCCGGAACATCGGGATCGGGATATTCAAATCCTACCGGCGCTACATTACTATCCACAAACACAAACCATTGTAAAAAAATCACACTTATTACGGAACAGGTGTGCCACCCAACAAATATATATATAAAAATAACAATGTGCCATGTCAGATCCTCCCAACCATCGACCCTTCAGTTTGCATACCTTAAGGGGAATTTGTAGCCCTTCTAGGGGCGTCCTCCTAGCCAGGGAAAACCGCTCACAGGGACTCCCACAGCCAGGCCACCTTCTCTGGGGATACTCAGGGTGTGCGGCTGCTGGAGACTGCCAGTGGTGTAGCCTCCACCCGACCCTGCCCCTTCTTTCTACCCTGCTTAGTGGGGACCAGATGTTGTTCAGCAGGCTGGTCCTGCCACGGGGCCTCCTGCTTGCCAGGTTGGACGGCCCTGCACGGCCAATCCTGCTCCAGGCAGGTGACCTTTCGCAAGCATGCCTCCTCCTTGTGCCGCTCATGGAGGTCCTTCACAGGTTGGGCCTTCCAGCTGCCCATCTCCTCCAACGGTGGGGTCCCCAGGTCACAGGTACACTCCACAAGTTTCTGGCACTCTTACGCCAAAAAGGCCTGCCAGCGGCAGCAGGTGTCCAGGTGGTCCTGCAGGTCAGACTCCCCCTCCTGCAGCTCCCAGCACTCCTCGGCCAGCTGGGCCTCAAAAGCGCGGCAGTACTCTGCACGACCCCACAGTCGCTCCTTCTCACCCTGCTACTCGTGCCGCTTCTGGGCCATCCCGGCTTCAAAGCCGTGGTACGCCTCCTCCTAGCTGAGCAACACCATACTGTAATGCCGAGCAAACCCTGCATTGCTGCCTCTGCTGCCTCGGCCAAACGCACCTGGTGGTCACACTCCTGCTCCCGGCTGGCCAGCTCACCTGGATGCTGCTCCAGCTTTTGCCGCTCCTGCCCTGTGGACTCACACAGCCACACAGCCACTCCCGGCCCTGCTGCTCACACCCAGGTCATTGTGCTCCTGAGCTAGCCAGGCCTCCCAACTGCAGCATGCCTCCTCGCGCTTCAGCGCCGCCTCTTCTTGCTGCTTCTGCTGCTCATGCTCACAGCTGGGACCTTGCCGTGGCTCATCGTGACTGGTGAAGAGAGAGCACTCAATGACCGGTGAGCAACTGTGGTCCGCCAAGGGGCCACGGCACTGCTTTCGTTCATGATTTTCCAACGCAGTAACCTATGGTGCTCAACCACCCGAATTTAATAAGCATAATGATATGCCAAATTTATACAGATTACTAACTTTTGGGCATCACAATACCGATGTCGTTAATATTTTAGACATACCACTAATCTGCTTATAAAATTCTGGTTGAAAATAATGTCTGAAAAGCCGGCATCCATTATCTAAAGCCCTCTAATGACATATAGTTTGTTGTCAAAATAAAAGTAACTTAAACTTAAAATTAACTTAGATTTGATTTTCTGGAGGAAAATTAATCATTTAGATTAATCAACCAATCATAAAATAATAATAGATTAATCCATAGAAACACTGGAACATGGAATTTTCCGATGCGGAAATATGGAGACGCAAACAAAAAAAATGTAATTGAGGTACAAAAATAATTTCATCTGCTAAACTTTTCCTAATTATATGTATTTTTCCTGCACTTACGTATAATTTAAACCGATGTTCTGTCGGATTTTCCTAATTTGTAAAATTTATCGCAGCATATATTTATGTCACACCTGCAGGCAGAGCAACAATCAACACAGCTGTGGACAATTACGGGAATGCGCAATCTGTTACTTAAACCTTGCACTGAAATCACTCAGTGCGAGGTATTTGTGACTATGCAGTCGCTGAGCATTCTAACCCTTTGTCTTTGTTCCATCTCTGTACCACCCTACTTTCCTTGCCTCATCTTCCCACGCCTCCAGAACCTTCCCACGCCTGTATGACCTAACCCCAATCCTCCCTCATGCTTCTTCCACGTGTCTCCCGTCTGACCTCCTTCTGGCTTCCCGACCTATTGGATCTTGACCATTGTTTTGGTGTACAGCATAGGCTGTTCTCTGGCTTTCATCCTCTCTGTTCCTTGGACCACAGCTTGTGTGAATAATGGTGAAATTTCCCAGGTGTTCTGGTGTGAGTGTAACAATCTATGGCAGCATCTATCTGTTTTTGCTCTGCTATCCAACAGTCCTACCAGGGGTGTAGCCTAAATCCTGCTCGTCTGGCTTAATTAATAAAATGTCACCCAATAATTCACTCTACAAGTGAGATGTGCAAATATAGGAAGAATATCAGTATTGTAGCGCCAACGGGGTCAGCATGCCCAAAGGCAATTGTAAATAGCCTCCGTCTGTAATTGTAAATAACCCTTGTATTGTTGTTGTTCTTTTGTTCTTCTTCTTATGCTTATAGCTGCCGTGGGCTTTATGTTTGTCTGTGTCTTGTGTGTATCCTGTCCGATCCTCCCGTATTTCTGTTTTACTTACTGTGTACTTATGGAGCTACTTCAGACTAGTTTTTAAAAAGCATGCGGTGGTAGCAAGAATTTTGATAGAACATGTTAATAGGATGAAAAGACAGAACACCCGTGCTTATGGTCAACCAATCAACAAGTTTATCACTGTAAGTGCCTCCCCAGTAGTTCACGTTTGAGTGGAAAGTACATAGTCTGGAGTAGGGACTAAAAATGGGTTCTGGAACTGCCTCCAAGGAACTACAATCAGCAAGTTCCTGTGGTATGAACAGGACAAAAGTCCCTGGTACCGGGAAAAGGTTCTGGTTCCTGCAGTGTGAAAGCACCCACTGACATGACTATAAGAAAGAGTATTGCTGAAACATACTTGAGCATAAGGGATAAGAAAGAAAAAAACTGTTTTCTTTTTTGTCAAGGATGAAATCTTAATATCCACATAAATGTGTGCTGTCCAGAGACCACAGCACAGCCCGTGCAGGCAGGAATGCTTATGATGAACTGCTGCGGTCAGCAGAGCCAGTATCCACTGCAGAAAATGATATTTATAACTTATGTGACTCAAAAAAGACAAGCCCCATGAAAACTTGACTTTGCCCTGATATTTGCCCTGACTCAAAACAGGTAAAGTGCTCATATATTGTCATTTATTTCATGTTTATAGTTTTTATATGTGCTTTTTCATGTGTGTATTAGTTTTATATTGATAGTTAATGCTTTTTGTCTTTAGTGCTTCTTAGGTAGGTCGATAGGAAATTACATAAAATAGGCAATTTTTTGGGGGTCAGGAACAGATTAAATTCATTCACATTATTTATTATAGAGAAATTAGACCTTGAGCAAATCACAACTCGACCAGCCTTCCAGAATGAATTAAGTTTGTGTTGCAAGATACCACTGTATTTTTTCAACATTATATTTAGCACAACACAGTCACACCCTGCTGTCACACCAGCCACATTATTCAATCAAAAACATATATACTTCATTCTCAGATTGTTCGAAGTGTTGCCAAAACACACTAAGGGTCTCTCTATGTTTGAAAAAATGTTCGAAGACTCACAACACATTCGGGCTGTTACCTTTTTAACAGCCAAGTGAGCATTCTTACGCCGAAGTGCAGAGCAGACCGAAATGAGGTGACGAACTTCATGACAATAGAAACATTCTCTCGTTTCCACTGGGGAGGTTGTCGGAGCAGCCTTCTCAGGAGGTGGTATGTTTTTATACATTTTTATAAATCATTTTATTTATCATTATTTAATAAATCATTTATTCTAATGGGATTCTGTTTATTTGTGTAAGCTAGTGACTTTGTACAGGCCTAATTGCCTTGGGGAATTTAATTTGCTATTTCAAACACTAGGCCTACTGTACGTCTTCTCTTCTTATGAACTAAAAATATCTACAATTGTCAATAGGTGCACTAAATCTGAATTAGGCGTCAGACATTCGCATGCATGGATCCATGTATAAAAATTGCCTATAGTTACAAGAAAGTGATATGGCAAAATGGCATTCTTGCTATTCTGCCTATGTAAATGGAAGGATTCAAAGGGAATGAGTTTTTATGGAGAACCAAGATTATTTTTACTTATTTGCACTATGTGTAATGTATTTGCACATTGTTTTGCATTAAATGTATGTTTCCTTGTGCTGTGGGTGAACAGGCAAACATAAAACTACATTTGCAACCATAAATGGTCAATGCTGTTCATCTGTGGGCACAAACTGGGCAGGTTCTCAGACTCGTACATGTAGACATTTTACAATACAGTTCTGATTTATCAAGTGGAAATTGATTTTTTTGTTCGGATGCATTGGCCCAGCTCTTTTTTTCAAGGAACAGTGCCATATTTATTGTAAGATTTATCTATTTATTAGCCATGTACTATTTATAATATTAAGCTATCATTTTTCAGGTTCCTGTCTTTTTGTGTGGGTTATTTAAGTTTTTGAGTGCTTTGCCCCTGATCCTACAATGTTGTTTCTGTATATAATGTAACTAGCACATTTTGAGAGAATATACCTTACAGCAAACAGCAGGCAGGCTCACTGGACTGAGGAGGGACAGGTGGTCTGATGGGCCCCCACATAGATGGATGCTCTTGCTGCAGGTGATCACTGGAGAGAGGAGGTACGTGTGACGGCAGGGTTGTCAACTGTGGTCAGCTGGCTGGCATGAGATTTTTAATTCAAGACAAGTCTGCACACACATGTAAACACATTAACATGTATATAAAAGTTTCATTACCTTGTACATAGTCTGTCAGGTTTGCAAACTTCCTCCACACTATTGATGTAGCTAATTTAAGGTTCAAAATGGAATAATATTGATTTGCCTTAAGATGTCTTGCATGAGAGTGAGATTCTGAAAGCGTGAATGTCATGGCAGATGTATGGCAACCATGTGACAGGGGGTGGATTTCTGCAGAGATGCTGTTTGACTGAAACTGAGGTATTTTGTGTGCTTACACCATAAATGGATGCATGGACAGAGAGAGAATAATAACAATAATTAACTGTAAAATAACAGGGCTTTGTAAGACTATCACCACTAAAATATTTAATTGAGTTAATTACTTAATATTTGATGCCCTGCAATAGATTGATATTCAGTCCACAGCATTTCCCCCAACCCAGCCCCCTACACAAGACGGAAGATGGATGGATGAGTTCTGTGGTGGCTGAAGCTTGGCCAGCATTGTTGTTGTGGTCTCAGAAAAGTGTATGAAAACTTCATGAATGAAGTAATCAGTCTGCTGTGTTAGTGCTGTTATTGTACAATGAAGAATATGAGAAAGCAATTCTAATAATTCAAACCTAACATTATATGAAATTTATTAATGATCATTAATAATCATTTTAATCTAATTATTGTGCTCTTCACAATGTACATACTAAGGATTCAAAGTTTGGGTAACTCAACTCATTGTATACTCTGGTTGGTTAATTAGGCTTATTTATCTGCTGAAATGGTGTGTAAACTTCACAAGGATAAAGGAAACGTGTCTTTTGGGCTGCGGTAGCCAGTAAGCCAATGGATGGGTCCTGGAGTAACATGTAGGAGTGGCACGGAAATGGTGGAGCTGTCATTGGACCCCCGAATGGGATTTTCCTTGCTAATGAGCATAATAAGTATGGTCAGTTTTTTGAAAAGCCGTATAAAGGGCAGGGAATCCTCAGAAATGGGTGGGTTGACAAGCTTGAAGAAAGGTCACTCACACTCCATTAAGCTATAGCTGGGTTTCTGAGCTGATGCCACCCCCCCCATCTGCATATGCAAATGATGAAAAAGCATCATGAGAATTAAGTGAAACATTTTCCATCAGCATTAGATAGATGATGGTTGAGAGCAAACTGTCAATGGATTGGATTGAATAGGTACATATAATGTAGAAGCAGGCCTAATTACGTCTTCCAGCTACAGTATCAAACATGTAAACAGATACTCTATCTCTGTATGAGGGCTTAGGGATAGTTTGGGGCTGACTGGACAGCAGTGTGGTTTTATGGTCTGGGTCTGAATAGCGAGATGTGTCATATACTCCTGACAATGTCCAGTGGCCTGTACTTCCAAGTGGGGTTACTGGTTTATTGGGGTAACTTGTCAGATTTAAGGTACCACAGTTTAAATGGACTTCATATTCGTTCACTTATATTTTGCCCATACTACCTTAAATCTGACAAGACAGCATTTTATTGTGATGAAGATCATACAGATGATAAAGAGTTACATCAGCCCATGGGAATGCTATCAGGCTTGGGTGGTTGACCTGGGGGGCAAAAGGAAGTTACTGGTAGGGGTGACAGCATGCTGAGATGTCACAGAATAGTCAACTGAACATAAACAGTAGTGTGAATCTTTGTGTTTAATGTGAAAGGTTTACATAGAAAGGCTACTAGATATTCCACGGTCAACTGTAAGTGGTACTTTTACAAAGTGGAAGCATTCAGGAACAACAGAAATGCAGCCATGAAGTGGCAGACCTGCTTGTATGATCCTTCCGTGTGCCACGCCCCCCTTGTTACTTCATGTGAATTCCTGATTGGTCTGCCATTAACGTGTATACCGTGTCATGTGCTAGTGGCTTGTGTTTTCCCCAATAAATCCCACATTTTGGACTCCCGCCTCCTGACCATTATTCCCCGGTTCCTGCGTGCACGACCAGACGTCACGGAATGACAGACCTCAATGAGAATGTACCCCCCCCCACCCCCGGACAATTCCAGGCCATCTACTGCCGGGCCTCAAGATGAGTGTGTGCGTGTGGGCGTGCGTGTCTGTGTGTGTATCTGGTTAGTATGCATGTTCTGTATGTCTGCATGTATGGCCTGGGATGGGGGAGCGCGTTGGTGATGGGGTGGTGCGGGTGTGGTGGCGTGCGAGTGTTTGGTGAATGTGGGTATCTGTGTATGAATGGCTCATTGGCGACGACTGCAGCAGTGGTGCCCCCTGGGTGTTGGCACCATGTGTCCGGGCATGCCTTGCCTGATGCCCGCTCCCCTGTGGCGTTATCACCTATCACCCTATGCCCCCCCCCAGCCCGCATCCACCTACACCACACATAGGTAATGGGGGGTGATCAGCTATTCACCCCCCAACTTTTTTAACTACACGTTAGAAGCCACACTGAAGACACACCACACCATACAGAGGGAAGGGGGAGGATGATTAGCCACTCACCCCCCCTCATTATTTTAACTGCATTTTAGACATACATCCATGTCACACCACTCTTTCACATAGGGCCTTGGAGGGTGGGGGGAGTTGTGCAGGTCCTGGGTCCTCTTATTTCTGCTGTACAACATTCAGTCCTATTATTTTTGCTGTTTCAAATACACTACCACAATTTCAGTGGTTTAAAACACAGTCCGAAATTCAACCCTCTACATCTGGGACAGCAGGATGAGCGATAGATTGCCGATAGAGTTCTCTTCGGGAACCGCGGTCAGAATGGAGCAAGCTATAAGTACAAGTACTGATTGACTTGGCAGCAGATTCTTGTTGATTGTCATTACGATAACTTATTGCGCCCCCAAATAGTACTGTAGGTTTTTATGTAAGTAATTCGCTAGCTGCATTAATTATCACCAAACTTATCTTGCTAACGTAAGATGCCTGCGGGCAAGGTTTACACACCAAGAGTTTAAATCAGTGTGATAAATTTATGATAACGACAGTCAGTTATGAAAGCTGCTGGCAACAGGTATAATGGTAAGGGCGCCAGCATCTGACTCATACCTTGATGGAATTTGTATAAATAGTGTATTATAATGATTAATTATGTAAGAAAACAAATGTTTAACACAATATTATACACTGATGACGTTATGAATGTTCATAAACACGACGCGATATTTCACGGCCCAGCCGTGCTGTTTCATCTTCACCGTCTGCCCCCTGACTCGCCCTCTCTCACCTTGGCTGGGGCTCGGGGGGGTGCCTGTGGATCCCCTTCCGAGGACTCGTCAGCCGCCTGCGGCTCCCCCCGCTACAGCTTGCCGGTCAGCTACACCTTTTCCAGCTGTGGCTGCTCCTCTCCTGCACTGTGGACCCCATCCGACTTCCTTCTCACCTCTCCTGGTGCCCCCTCCGATTCCTTCCTCACCTGCTTTGCCTGTCCCTCCGCCTGCCTCCTCGCCCCCTGCGAGGTCTCTTTTAGCTCCAGCCTCACAGTCATCTGCGGCCCCTCGGGCTGCCACTCCTTGCCTGCTGTGGTTCCCTCTGTCTGCCGTCCTCGATGTCTCTGCCTCCTCCCTTCATCCCTCCTGTCTCTGCTTCTCGTCTCTTGGTGTCTCCTCTGTATGCTCCTGGTCTGTTTGTTCCTCTGTTCTCTGTTCCCCCTGTGTCTCCTTTTCTGGTTTCTCTGTCTACGTTTCCCGTTCTGTCCTGGTTGTTGTCATGATGCTCCTTGCTTTTGTCTTCCAGGTCCCACGTCCCCAGTCCCGTCTTGTCCTTTGCCTCCCTTGAGGCACGCCCGGAGTGCACACCTTTTGGGGGGGGGGGGGGGGGGGGGTTG
>JABFEB020000060.1:16037612-16057243 GCA_019775895.2 Stomatorhinus ivindoensis
CCCCCCCCCCCCCCCCCCCCCCCCCCCCGGGCAGGACCTGTTCGAACAATCCCTCTGTGTGCCACGCCCCCCTAGTTACCTCATGTGATTTCCTGATTGTATTCAGCTGTCCTGTGTTATTTCTTAGTGATCCTGTGTGTTCTTGTGAGTCCACATCCCCAGGTCGGTCATCATTGGGATAAACTAGAACAGAAAGTGTGAGTTACACCTTCACCTCCAGCATCAGTGTCGGACCTCACAAATACTCTTCTGGATGAATGGGCAAAATTTCCAACAGACACACACCAAAATCTTGTGGAAATCCTTCCCAAAAAGAATAGCAGATGTTATAGCTGCAAAGGAGGGACCAACTCCATACTGATGCCTATAGAATGCGATGTCATAAAAGTTTCTGTAGATGTAATGGCCAGGTGTCCCAATACTTTTGTCCATATGGTGCAGGTTACAGCTGGGGTAATAAACATCACTTCTATTTGGGAAACATAAGCCAAACTGTAATAAAATGTACATAGTGTATCATCTGCCTATTTATGAAAAGTAAGCTGTATCTTTCCAGTTATAAATGTGATTTTATTCATGGTGTGTAATGTGTCTGTGTTCAGGACTCTGAATAGGAGTTATTTTGAATGTATGTTTTAAGACGGTACGATACATTCAGTTTGTGAAACTTTCTGTTAATATTAATGTCCCGTTAAATCGGGTCAGTTTCAACTGGCTTGCTTGTGCTATGCCCGTGTTCGGGTATAATTCCCCGATCACGGCTTTTCTCGGCCCAGATCCCTCTGCTGCATCCCTTTTGGCGTATTATAATGAGAGGGGAGGCGGTGGGCAGGATCTACTGGATGGGGAGTGTTGACTGCCGCGGCAACGCACATACATCCAGTTTGCGACGTGGGGGAAGGAAGCTGGCGTGTTCACATCCCGAGGTAAGATCTCCATCACTGGGCACTCTCTCATCGCGGACGGGATGTTGGTTCGTTGAAACGTCTTCCGCTGTATCCGTGCGGCCATGGTTCAGCCGTTTTCCACCGCTGAGAGGTGTTACGTCTGCCCCGGGTGTCATGGTGCGGTTTTCATTGTAAGCTTCACTTCAGCTTATATATTCACAGCGGTATGTTTGGAGCTGGTTTATATTAGTAATGTACATTACCGCAGTGAGGAAATTCCAAATGCAAACTGAATTAACGCGGTGGGCGATCTAGGGGAAAGCAAAGAGCTTTAAGGCGGCTTTCGTATCACCGTAGAAAACGCATGTGATAATCAGAGCCGTGATGACCGATCAACACTGGGAATAATAAGACAAAAACGCGCTATCCAGAGCGTCGGCTGGCTGGCGGCTTTTAGTAAGACGTACTTACTAAAAACCGCCTGTCTGGAGGTTTTTATTTATTTATTTTTATCCCGGTCGCCCTGTTACTGATCCCAGCTATGGGAAACTAACCCTTTAATGAATAAAATTATTTATTCATGCAGGCTTCACTGTATCTCCTTGGATGAGACGTCCCATATTTTGGTTTTCGCACGATGAAAGTCATGGTTGGATTAATCAAATTTACATAATGCTGACGAGGCCACACATGTTGTCATGGACAGGTACAGACTATATTTCACTTTAGGGTGGTCTGGAAACAAAGTGTCTGACTTTAGAACGGATCTAAATACGAAGTCCTATATACTTAGGACGGACAAGTAAAAACTGCATTATTTGTGATGGATTCGGGTAGCCTAAAAGTGTTTTTTTTTCAGAGGTTGAAGTATAAACTGGTTTTCTGGACAGCTATGTACTAACGTTTATTTTTTGTAGGCGAATATGTATCAACTGGCTTAATCTGGACTGAACTAAGGTACGATTGATTTAGTCTACTTCTGGCTAATATAGGACAACAGGTTTTACTTTATACTGATAAGTGCAGTTTGTTTCACTTTGGTCTGATCTAGTCAGGACTAACTATCAGTTTTTGGACAGATATAGGCCTAAGAATAAACTGTTAGGATATACACAGTATAAATATAGGTGTAAACATTGGACAAATAGTGGTATAGAGTGTTTAACTTTTGAATCGATATTGGTATAAACTGTTTAATTTTAGTCGTTTTAGTTTGTTTTAGTTTGGACTGATCCAAGTATAAACTGTTTCACTTCGGACCGTATGCACACGGTATTTTTACTTTTTACGCGTATATGTATAAGCTGTTTTACTTAGTAGGGATATATAAGCTACTGTTATTAGATTGTTATAAGGTCAGAGCCCAGTGTACTGTAAATGGTACTGAAAGTGGCGTTGTCGCCGGCAGGCCCCAGTTACACACACCATAGTGTCCGCTGTATTAAACAAAAGTGCGTGTCTTTGCTCTGATATCACCGTTAAAGATTAACCAGCTGCCAGTTTCGGCCGCTGCAGGTCGGATGGACGCCTTTTTAGCTCACAGTGGATTTCCATTAAGGTATAATTAATAAAAACGTGACCACGGTTGAATGTTTCAACTATTTAAACTAGAAAAATGCAAACTTAAGAGTGAAAATGTAAAGTTTACAGTAAAATCCTAATTATTCGTAGCTCTAATATGAAGTACAGGAACTACGAACTATTATTATACTTTGAAGTTCATGGTTACCGCTTTTGGTGTTAAATAATTCTAACAATGAAGTTTGCCAATTCACTGTAAAAATTCATGGTCAAACATGAAATCTGCCAAACGAGATTCTGATTTTAGTATGAAATTTCACATTGCAATATTTTTCCTGGAATTTCAACCTGAGGCAGAATTAAGCATATTTTTTTCTGCCAGAATGCCAGTGGCTTTTTGGCTGAGAAACAGTAGTGGGATTCTGCCTTGTGTAATCTGTGAATGGCTTCACGTGCACCTGAAACACTGGGACTCCACGTTATGCCTTGTAATTCGCATGTGGGATAGTAATATGCACGACGGTGTGACCTCATTATAGGGGAACCACAGAAGTTTGAAATGCTTACATGCGAAGGTACTTAAATGACTCCTTCATAACAATATTTTCTGTTTTTAAGTAATCACATGTGTTTCTTAA
This sequence comes from Stomatorhinus ivindoensis, assembly GCA_019775895.2. Lineage (NCBI taxonomy): Eukaryota > Metazoa > Chordata > Actinopteri > Osteoglossiformes > Mormyridae > Stomatorhinus > Stomatorhinus ivindoensis. The sequence goes on from JABFEB020000060.1 coordinate 16,040,659, forward strand.
ACATGAAAGAAATAATAATGAACCAAATATCACATGCTCCAGTATCTTTTCAATGTCTAGTATAAGAAGGACCTTAATAAATGAAATGCAGTTAGGTCTATGATGTCATTGTTGGGTTTAACTGACAGGCCTAGTTAGAAACAGTAGTGGTATTAGTAGGTTTTCACTGGAGAAAACCAGCCTCCCAATGTCCTGCCATATTTGTAGGGAGTGTTAGCCTTCACGTGAACTTAGTATTTATTGAGAGGTTACAAACGAAACATCTTCTAATATGATCATACTGAGAGTGTGGTTGGGTCCTGGTTGATTACAGGACAACTCTGGAAATGCTACCCTGTAATACTCAATAATGGTGTGATGTTTGCACATGATTCATTTGAAAGGAACGACTCCCTTACAGGAACTATACAGTCAAGTTCACTTCACTGTAAAGATGTGTTCTTTTCATTCTTTTGCTTGTTCTCATAATTTTGATGTGAATGCACTATGGCCAGTAGAGGCGTGCTGTGAGAAGAATATAATTGGCTGGAAACTAATCCTGGGACTGAAAGTATACACCCACATTGAAGGGACGACCAAGACTCTTTCGTTTAGTGATGAGAACTCTGGCTGTTTTAGTGAGCCAGATCATTTGGCTCAGCTCAGAAATAAGAGCCAACTCTTTCGACTCATTCTTTAGTACCGCTTCTGGCGTTTGTAATTCGGCCAGATTTATCAATGTTGTGACCTATGAATGGTATGTGTACCTGTATTTCATTTAAAGTATTCCATGTATTTATGCCAGGCCGCTGAGTGGGTCTATGCACATTGCCAGTGGCAGTTATTGGGAAACACACCACAGAATGAGAGATCCAAAGAAGTGAATAGGAGACTCAGATAGGCTACAGAATGAGAGAGCAATAACTTGATTGTGACTGGACTACACTATCTACTGTAGTATACAGCCTACATATGCAGTGACTTCCTACCCGCTATCTGAGACCACGTTAATTAACCTCAACATGTTTTTGGGAAACTGGAAAAAAAAACCCATGACAACACAGAGAGAACATACAAATATCCACACACATGATGACATAGCAGAGGCTCAAACCCTGATCCTGGAGGTATGAGGCAACAGTGTTAACTACTGTACTACACCATTATGCTGCCTCAGTGACTTCCTGTATGCTGCAGTTTTAGAGGTGCACCATTTTCACATTTTTAAAATGAGCTTAACCAAAGGTTTGTTAGCTTTTGGACTTTTAAGAAACAGGAGTAGCTAAGGTATAATGTTGAGAGAGTTGGGCCAAAATTCAATAACATTATTTTTCTCACATGATTTATTAGTGGTATTTAGCATACTTCTTTTTACTTTTTGACAGAAATAATAGACAATTTTTTTAACAAATGGGAAGATATGTGTTTCAGATCTATTTTATGCAAACACGAAGTGCCACTGAATAAGCTGTGAGCAAATTAGGACAAGTTTTTTAACTGAATTGAATGAACTGTGTCCCCAAAAAGTAATTTCGCCCATCACTAATACGCAGTTAAAGTTAAGCGCATAGCATTAAATATTATGTGCTTTGTGAAAGTAAAATGGTAATTTTTCCAGTGTTAGACGCTAATGATCCTGCAGGCATGCAGCCTGGGGCCCAATCTGCATTTCATTACCAGCATCTCAGTGTGTATTTGCACGCTCTGTGTCTGGCGCCTTGCAAACTCTGACACAGTCTTAAATTCACAGAAAGTTTCCATTGAAAAAAGAGTAAGTACTGGAACCTTTATATTGTATCTTTATCCTATCATTTAATTACCAACTTTAAATGAAATAAAAAATATTCAATATAGAATACAAAATGATGGGCTTGATGTAATGATTTTTTCCATACATGGTAACTGTGCCCCTGATTGTGGGGTTGGCCTGTGAAAGTCTGTAATACTGTGTATGTGACAGAGTTACTTCATAGGCTTTGCATGTCCCACATGAAATATACATGAAACTCATTAAGCCCAGTGCTGGGTTAAGGTTCAGTTCAGACCTGCTTCTGAGGTAATGAAAAGATTCTTTTATAAGGTGATGAAGACTATGGGCTATTATCCACCTGCGCAAAGCGTGAGGCAAAGTGGTTTTATTAGTTTCATACCATGTCCACAAATTTTGGAGCTTTCTGCTCGTAGGAGTGGTGTTTTTTAGATAAGGAGTGGCTGGGCACATTGCTGTGGGACGCCTTTAGGGCCAAAAACGTCTTAAAGTTTTTGCCTAGAGGAGGCATTATTTCACAGCTACAGACGGAAAAAATGCATGCTTAAAGATGGCAATTCACATCTTAATATCTCATGCCTACAGGCATAAAAAATGCATGCGTAGAGACTGCAATAATTCATACATTAATATTTCACACCTACAGATGTTATATTTTTACCTCTACAGACAGCCATGTAACTTCATGTATAGGTGGCATTTTGCAATGTGTCTTGATGTCATCAAAGTGATCTTTCAAAATAAAAGCACCATTCACTTCTGATCACAAACATCATAACAAAACTGAATTCTTCATGGTTTGCATATTAATTCTGTGTGGCTTTTCTTATGTGAAATAGACCAGAGTGACAAAATAAGTATTATTTAATAACTGATACTAGGCATTTACACTACAATATTGTCATGGAAATAGATCAATAAGCTACTTATGTTTAATCAGTTAGTCAATGATTGCGGTTTAAAAGAACATTGTGAAGAGCTATGTTTGCCCCAAATCCAGCAGCATAGTTTTCTAGCCGGAACAATGTCATCATGAACCATGAACACCTCGGTTAAGTCTGCGTGTGGTGTGCGTGTCGGTCACAAACAAGTTGGTTCTATGAGCCAGCTCGTATTCATAAACGATGGAAGCGGGCTTGGGTCTAAGGACCAATTTCTTTCTTTTTGTTAATTAATACAAGGCAGAAAAATAGCATGATGTTTTCATCACACCATCACAGGCACTCCACTGCACTGACTGATCCTGTTTTGTATTTTTGTATTTGTTAGGTGGCACATCATATTCTGTTTTGAGTGTGATTTGTTTGGAATTGTTTTGGATAGTATTAGTATTTGGATAGTTTTCTGGAAATAAGGTTTGGTAGATTGAATAATTTAAGTGATATACACATATGTTAGTGATAGGTCAAAACTTTGCTAATTGTACCTTAATTATAAACCACAGAAGTGGTACAGTACTGCTAATTGATTAAATGTATCAAGCCTATTGATTTATTTCCATGACAATATTGTAGTGTTCTACAATCTGTTGGCTCATTAGAATCTTTTTTTTTTGTGCGACTTTAACAAGGTACCTATCCAATGACAGCTTATTTGCCTCCTTTTCCATATCGCAGAAATGTGACATTGCATTGTCGTTAAACAGATTCATCGCTCGCACTGCTACACCCTTATTCGGGTGGTGCTTTTCTACTACATTTTGACTATACGAGTGAGGCACGCCGACTGAGACGAGCATGGGAGACGATTACCCACAATCCCACAGTGAGAGAGAGAGAGAACCATAGGCTCAGTTGTGATTGTTTGACGGTTGGCAGACAAAGCATATATGTAATACTAGTATTGCAAGACGTCGCTCGATTATCAAGTTATAATTTATTTTTACATTTTGCTTGTCTTGCAAAACACTTGCAAACCAAGATACTCACAATCTGAGGTTTTACTGTACCTATTTTGTCACCCTGGTCTATTTCATTGCATGTAAGAAAAGCCACACAGTGTAATAAGTGAAACAGTGAAGAGTTCATTTTTGTTATGGTGTTTGTGGTTAGAAGTGAATAGTGCTTTTATTTAGAAATTTATTGAATTTATTTTGATCACTTTGTTGGTGCTTTTAATTTGAAAGACCACTTTGATGACGTCAAGACACGTTGCAACATGCCGCCTGTACATGGAGTTACATGGCTGTCTGTACAGGTAAAAATATAATGTTTGTAGGCATAAAATATAGCGTGTGAATTATTGCTGCTTAGGTGTGCATTTTTTACATCTGTAGGCATGAAATAATGCCACCTCTAGGCGAAAAGTTTAAGATGTTTTTGCCCTGATGGCCTCCCATGGAAACTCGACTTTCCTATTTTCTGCAATACAAAATACGGCACATGCTGGTTATGTGTTTATATGTTGGTTTATGTAACTTAGATCTGAGCCAGATGAAAATGGTGAACATACCCTATAATTGCACTAAATGTACTGTGACGTTTATGATGATATCGATAGTTTAATTATTATGACCTTGAATAAACATGGGACTTGCTTATCTTCATTTCACATGTTTACTCAGTAGTCTATTAACTTATGCGCAAATTCTGTAACAAAAATTTGAATGTGTACATTGACAAATAAATATTTTGTTTTGTCTGTAACCAAGTCCATGGTAACTCTGTGAATGCTCAGAAAATGTCATACATTAAGCTGCCAAAAAACTCATTACACTGAGTATATTTTGCACTGAATTCTTGAACACTGATAAGCATTACGGTAAAATCCAGGTATAATGGACTTCAGGGGACCTGGCAAAACAGTCCATTATATCCAGAGTTGCTGTTTGTCCAGAACACAACTGCAGGACATCATTTACTCATGCCACACCTCAGCAGGCACACTTGTGGTAGGCCTATAGATTATTATATTGTACATGTAGTAATCCAACTTTACCTGAGCAGAAGCGTGACTATTAATAATCCTGACTACGTATCTGCACTGGATATCACCGGTATGCCACGCACCTTGTAGGCGGAGCCTGAATGTTTGTTATAGCCGGGCAAATCTACAGCTAATGCATGTTCTTTAAGGCGCGTGGCCGGGACCAGCGGACCTTGTCTGTTATAGAGTATATTCCGTTATAAGCGAGTCCACTATAATGGGATTTTACTGTATAACGAAATCGTGGATGCATATACTGTACAAATGTATGTCAATTTAGAGAAACTATGGAATAGGTCACGATTAACTAAAAGATAAAAAGTAGCGATTTAAATATCAAAGCACTGACAAAATTACATTCCCAACAAGGTTATATACGCTAAGATTATATACACTAAGACTGCAGCTTCTCTAAGCACAGCACAGTGCAGTCTGACCAGGCAATCACACGGTTCTCAGTCAGTTGTCATTGTGGGAAGGTATGAAAAAATTTACTAACTACAATTGAAGATTGTCCTTTTATTTTGAAGGATCACTTTGTTGATATTAATACATGTTGTACCGTCTTTGCATAGAGTAACATGGCTGTCTGTTGAGGTTAAAATGTAATGTCTGTGGGTGTAAAATTAGCATGTGAATGATTGCCGTCTCTGTGCATTTTTTACGTCTCTAGGTGCAAAATGATGCCACCACTCGGCGAAAAGTTTAAGGCTAAGGATATTTAAGGATGTTTTGGCCCTGATGGCCTTCCATACACTTGCTGCTACCTCGTCCCATGCTTGTTTCACCTCCAAAGGTTTAGGTGGAAGGGTGCTGCTCCCGTAGATGATGTGCTCACTCCTTCCTCAGGTGAATACAGTGTGGCTTGGCAGGCAAATGCTCCATTGTAATAGCAATCTGCAGTAGGTCATCTTGAATTTGACCTCTCCCATAATTATTAATTGTGCAAACCTTGAACAGGTCTAGTTTTGTTATGAAGTGGACCCACCTCAAACGAGACTGCTTCCTGGATTAAATATCCCTGCCTTGAACCGGATGGTTCTGTTACTCCTTCATCTGATTATCCTGACAGAGAGTAGTCTTAAATTGAGAACAGGCATCGTGCCAGCTTTGTTGAAACAAATGAGCTTCATTAACTCACCGATCCATTATAAATATATCACTCATCTATAGCCATGCACAGTTAATAAATCCCATAATAATCCCATTTATTGAAGGTGACAAAATCTTAAGATGCCATGCATGTCACAGCATTGCAGCACAACCACAGCCTGTCCAAGCTGGTTCACACCTCGTCCCCATGTCCTCCCCACTGTCAGTGGGGGCAGTTTAGTAGGATGGGGGCTCGATACATACAGATAAGCTCGGACATGTGCAGCCTGTGTTGGGCCAGAGCAGCAGATGCGACGGGGGCTGCTGCCAAGGCCATTCATGAATAATTAGTGTGGTGCAGTAAATATTTAAATTGTGTGTGATATCACATTACCAGATCCCTGGAAAACTAGGCAGTTTCACATGCCAAAACGACCATTCGTTTGAATAGTAATATTTTGATTTCAGCGAATCACTTTACACAAAGTATGAATATCAAAATTCTGCTACCATCTTCTCATACAAATAAAGTTCCTCCTCTAGGTCACATTTGCTAATGCTAGGAATTCATCTTTTCCAAAAGTGGGGAAAGTTTCTGTATATGACGCAATAAGAAGCATTTTGTGATGTTTGTACTTTCGGTCTGATTTATGCTTGATGTCTGACGTGAGTGTGCTCATGAATCTCCTTCACTGCACATCATACATAATCGGCAGGTAAGTACAGTGCTACCTCAGAACTCGAATTTAATCCGTTCAGAACTCCGGATCGAATCTTAAAAAATTCGAGTTGTGATCGAATTTTCCCCATAAGAAATAATGAAAAACCAATTACTTGTTTCCCGGCCCCAAAAAAATGATACCTAAATATGTTTTTTTTAGCATTTAAACACAAAATGAACCGGATAAAACAAAAAGAGCATATACTGTACTAAACACATCTAAGGACATTTATCAAAACAGTAATTTGTAAAGTAAGAAAATAAATGTATCCAAACAATGTCCTGCTCGATCGTCCGCTCCTTCTGTGTGCCACACCCCCTCATTAACTCCGTGTGGAATCCTCGTGTGATCAGCTGTTTCTGTTTGTTGTCATTAGTCCTCTGTATTTCGTCCGTGTTTCAATTTGTTTCCCCAGTCCGGTCATTGTATTGTTCGTCTGCATTTTGCCTGCCTTACCTGTAAGTAAACCTGTATTCCCCGATACCCTGACATCTGCGCCTTTGTCTCTGTTCCATCCCCGCTCTGCACAACCATATTATTATAATTAAATGTATTAATGGTTTATTATTAATATTAAAATAATGAATAAGAAATCTTTATTTTAAAATGTATTTTATCATATAATAATAATTACTGTTACTGTCTATCATTGTCTAAATGTATTTTTACTGTCTAAATATATGTATTCAGTTAGTGTAAACATGCGCGATGCTATCACAGCTAATGCGAGGCTGAGACTGAAGCTTTACCCTTTGTTTCCGCTGATAGACTCATTTTCCCAGGCGTATAAGTTATCTTAGGTCGGCGCTCACGGTTTGACTTCTGAGATTCAGATCGAACTCTAGATAATTTTTTTCGAACTGGTTGGTTCCAATTTTAAGAAATTTGAGTTCTAATGAGTTTGAGAACTGAGTACCACTGTATCATTATATCACTCCCCATCAGTATTATATCAGTTGCGTATGCATATGACACAATGTACTGTGTGATTTGTCCCCACAGTGAAAGAATGTCCTTCCGTAATATAATGACCTTTCACATTGTGCCGAATCTCGCTGTCCCTTGTATTTTTTGTGTTTTCTTACTTTGAAAGAACAGTGTATCAATAGGGCTACTTGGACCCATTGGAGATGTCACCAGCTACCAGTTACTAGCTGTAGTTGGGCCAGTATTTGCATCCTTTGAAGCACCATCCTTGCTGCAGAAGTTAAGGATCATATAGTTTTTGTCCAGATGAAAGTAGGTATCCAGTGGGTATCCAGAATTAAATGATCCTGAACCTGCATCATTGATCTGAAGTCTGATGAAGTCTTTCTGAGGTGCTGCTGTTTCTCGCTCAAGCAGGAGAGTGCGCTTTGACAATATTCATGTCCCTTATTAACGAGGAGCAAGATGCATGCTTGGTGCTAATCAGAAAAATCAGCATCAGAAACATTACTGTGGCTCCTCTGACTACCGGTCACATGATTTGTGATCTTATTTACAGCGGTAGCCTTTTGCTTTGTGACTGATTACAGGCTGAAATTACTGAAACACGTTACTAATAAAACATTATTCTCTACCTTCCATGATAATAGTAGATCTACTCTCTTGCTGGTTCTGCAACCAAGGGCAATTTCCGGCATCAGCATCTATAAATACATTGTGCTCTGTGTTTCAGCTCTGTCCCAGTCAAGCTCCTCAAGTCAGAAAGGAGGTCTCTTTCACACAGGATAGCAAGCACTCCCTGATTGTATGCTATCCTAAGCCTGTGTTTCTGTACTTATCTCTGTTTGGTGCTGTGTTCATATCCAAGCACCGGTGTAACAAAAGAACTCGGTGATTAAGAAGTGGTTTGGCACAGATACTTGTACCCAGCACAGATGTTTGGGATGCTGTACTGTTGATTTGCAAGCTTCCTAAAATAGTGGAGTGACATGGCTGTCCTTATTAATGGAAGGTTATCAGTGTTGTGACTAAATAATCAGACTCCTCTCACATAACTTAGTTAGTCAGGACTTTAAAAAAGGAGCACCCGTGTGGCACTTGAACATAATGTACAGTTTGATTAGTGACTTTTATTATGTTGATGCTGGTGTTCTTGTGTTTTTGCTTTGTCTGAGAAGCCCAGTTAATTGGACAAATGTATAACCTGCTTAGAAACAGATTTGTCATTCTGTGGTTATTCTAATCAGTATTAATTGAGCATAGGATTACGTTTTATTCCAAAGAACCACCATTCCCAGCTCATAGGGATGTATGTGGTGGGAAGGTAAGGGGGGGGGGGCAAGCACTTAGGGTTTCAACAAACTACATCTTCGAAACTGTCAACCAACGAAGAGAGTTCTTTGTTTGGTCAATTTTGTATCTTACCAGTGCCAGAGTAACACACACAAGGGCGTTCATTTGTAGGGGTATGTGTGCTGTGAAATAAGAAGCTTATTAAAAAGCTCATAGTCTACTGCCTGATTAAACAGTCAGGATGGTGGTGGACCATGGTGGCTGTCTAGAGTTGGACCTTGTTCTTTAACATATGAACTGTACCAAACAGAATCATTGTGATCGTTTTGTACTTTAGTAAATCTGCCAAAGGTTTCATGGGAAATGTGTTGAAGCTGAGTGTCTCCCACAGGCATGTTATCATCCACTCTAGTACAGACAAGTGCACGGCCCCCTCATGGAGGCCTGGCTTCTGTCACTGTCACATCCAAACAGTCCAAGCATCACTGCATGCATTGTCCCATGCATCCTCATATTCTTTGCCCCCATCAGAGAGCTGCACGGGGATATCTATCGCCAACCCCATCCATCTCCACCAATATCTAAGCTGTTTAGATACTAAAACCATCCCTACCTCATCCCAGGGTTCATCAAAATACCAACAGTACAGTGTAAAATGAAACATGCCTATATTTGCATTTAAATATATTCATTATTAAATGGGATTTGGCAATTTCCCCAAACATATTTGTTTTGCATTGTTCAGACCTAGTTATCCAAACATTTTTATTCTGAAAAAGAAAATAACTTGGAACTCATCTGCACTTACTGAAAAACTATGCATCTTCTACATGTTTGAGAGCTCTGTGCATGTAAGCATGTTTCTTGTGTATTTAGACAGATTTTTCTTCAACAGCTCTGTGTAGCCTAGATTACACTGCCACTAGTTGGATGAGAACAAAAAAATTAACAAAAAATTATTAATATAACAGATATGAGCAATATATGCAGATATGGTGTTACCAGTCATTATATTACAATTCCCACGGTAATACCATAAAGATCATCTCCATTCCTGTTGTTATCATGGAAGTATTCTTATTCTTCCCCCAATCCCGCTGATTCCCCTGCAGCTCCCTAACCCCCATGCATCCATGCATCAACATTTGCATCACTACTTGCATCGCCTCACACATCAACCTGGTACATTGCTGCATGTGTTGCCCAAATATCACCTTGTGCGTTGCTTACAAACATGCACTACATGCCAGCTGAACTCCCACATGTATTATGAGCTGTGATTCATTCATTAACAGCTCATTGTTGGCCCTGCACCATGTGAGGTCCCTTCCTGCCTCTGAATATATATTTTACAGTTGTTACCACCCTGTGAAGGTCTGTATGAATGTTTTAGTGGTCCCCTGTCAGGCTTGCACATTGGTTGAACCTGTCCACTGTGACTGTGTGTGATTGTGTCAGAGCAGGGTTTAACAGATCCTGACCAGACAGTGTTAGGTGTGTCATGCTGATATCTGTGATATTTGTAATCTCTTGGTATCATAGTGCGCAGTTGGTTGAGATGGCCAGTCTGTGGTATAATTCAGGGTGAATTTATGTTCAAATCTCACTCCTCCAACTGCTAATGGCTATCCGCCTGGTTTGAACCCAAATCCAAGGATTTACCTCCTACAACGTGCACCAGGACTTTTCCTACTCGCGCTCCTTCTCCTGTTTTTGTTGCATCTGTTCCTGCTCTTTTTCCTGTTTCTCCTTCTCTTGCTTCTGTTCCTTCTCCCACTTATGCTCCTTTTCCTACATCTGCTTCTTCTTCTATTCCTTCTCCAGGACCTGCTCCTTCTTCTGCTCCTGGTCCTCCTCCTGCTCCTGCTGTATCTCCCGCTCCTGTTTCTACCCCTTCTCTGTTCTTTCAGGCTTTGAACACTTTACAACTGATTCATGACTTAGCGGTGTTTATCTTCTCTCAGTAATAGCCTTTATTAGGCGACTCTGGTTCCATTGAAGCTTGATTTGTTCATAGCTAAATAGACAGTTCTCTAGGCACTTTATCTTTATACATTTAGTTTAACTTTTGTTTTCAGTTCCTGTAGGGATATTTCCTTAGGGCATGAATAATACTGCAGCACTTAAGTGCATTAGTCATTGCATGTTCACTCCGCCCCCTTCAGCCATCAACCCTCATCTTCTCCCCCATCTTTTTCCTGTATCGCAGAAGGACTGTTAGTAACATGCTGATTACACAGGACTGTAACGTGCAATTCATATTCACAGATCACATAAATACAAATAAATGAAATTGACTAAATACAATTTGAACACCATAAAACTAAAAGTACATGATCAATTCTTTACTTTTTGTGCTTCTGGCCAAATCTGTAATTTCCAGTAATACATTTCTCAATCTGAATGTTGTACCCGGCACTGTCACTGAATTGTCTCCTATTATGGCTGACCTCATTGTTAGATGTGTCTTATTTATTTATTTGGTACTATCTGCGTTGGGCACCGTTAAAGTGTAACGTGCCTTTAGGGATGTGCTGTGCCATTAATCCGTGAATGATGTGCTGAGCCCTGAGCTGTCATCGCAGTCACTCTCTTCCTAGGCCGCTCTTCCCGTACAACCACTGAGGTTAGCATTAACGATGCATCGTTCTATGTTAGTTCAAACTAACAACTGCAGTATGACTGTTTCCAAAAACCCTTGCACTTTGTTAGTACCTTAGTAGTTTGAACCACGTTACTTTTAACCACCATAGTTTGAACTGCAATGGCTCCAGAGGTATTTAGTCTGACTTTGCTTATACGCGTAAAATACGGTATTAGCTATTAGGCTACAATACATTTAGTGAAATCGGCTCTATCTGTTCTTATGTTTATTTTATTTTTATTTTAATCTTACTAAAACACTTAAATTCCTGATCAGTCTCTCTTTGTACAGCTATTAGTGGCTCAGTGGGATTGATGGGTACACATAACGCCCAGATTTATACCCACATGGTAAGACGGGTTTCTTGCCTTCACTGCCATGTGTTCATATCCAAGCACTGGTGTAATAAAAGCCCACAGTGATTAAGAAGTGGTCCATTAATTTGCCTGTGTTTTATTTGCTTTCCCCATGTTTTTCCTATTTAATACTGTGTGTACATAAACACCGAATGATAAATTGTTGCAGCGTTGTCATCGCGATGTGCATGTCTATGATGTGCATGTCTGTTGACAGAACTTGCGACGACACCGCAGACTTACTACATACACTCTATTGTTAGACAAGTTCTATTTGGCAATAATTTATTTAGGGTAATTTCATTTCCTTTTTGGTTTTATGAATATTGCAATATTACTCAGTGTGATATTGTGATGTCATAATCATGCAGCCTTAAATATATATTTCTCTATGTACTGAATTCTACCATATAGCACAAACAAGGTGGGTAAACATCGCACTCCCTAATCATACCATACTCATGAACAGAGAAGTACATAAAAAGTACTCTTGCAACCACACTTTAAGCACTTGACTTTATAGATTGTTGTACAGCAAGATTATTTAATATTTTCACCTTACTTACATGGTAACTACCCTCCTCCGACTGCATTTTCCACCATCGATGACATAGTCACCCAGAACTAAGCTTCTAACTAAAGCTCAAGATCAGTGTTATGACAATGTTAGTAAATGTTTGTTCGAACTGTGGCTTTGGGAAATGCCCAAATGGGAAGTGTCATCTAAAAATGGATCGTACTATGCAACATAGTTACCTCCATAGTTTGAACTATAGTTTCACTTGCATTGTAATTGCATAGCTTCAACTATGCAAGTTGCTAACGTTGTTAGCAGCTGTACCTTTGGGGAATGCCGCTTACGCTAGGGCACCTCCGTACTCTTTTTGCTCACCGAAGCCGTAGCATCCCGGGCTGTGCAACACTCCCCCCCCCCCCCCTGGGCAGAGCTGGGGGCTCTGCTGAATGTCTGTGGCCCCCTGCTAGTGCAGAGCTATACATACATTTCCTTTTATGTAGCAGCCGTGCACACAAGTCCTGTGAGCACCAAATAAATCTCGGCTGAGTGTGTACTCTGCGGTGTGGAGCGCGTGCTGGACCGTGTGTCAATGCTGTGTCCACTGCCGCATTTTTTGCCTTGTATGGCACTGTTCTCTGAGGACATGTGATGATGCGTGTCGGTCCGTTCAGCGCCAAGCGCATTGACGTCATATTCAGAATACCTAATGGAGACGTTCGGAGAAGATGGGCTCCGCCTGAAGTTTTTGCTCTTTGCAGTCAAAGCAGCTCCTATATGTGTGCAGGTGTGGGACCTCAGTATTTCCCATTTAGTCAGTAGTGAAATCTCTCACGTGATGAAACAATGCCAGACCACCAGTCAGTGCTGCAGGATCCCAGTGCTGCAGGGTGACAGTCCTGGGAATGCGCCCTTCTGGCATCAGTCTGATTACAGTTTTTGATCACCTCCCGTGGGGACAGGGAACATTTAGTAAAATTTCGTTAAGACAAAGCAAAAATGGCTTACTCAGCAGGCTGCATTCACATTATCTGCTCTGTGATTAGATCAGATTAAACTGTGTATATAGGCTAGATGCAATAATCATGGTTCTGGGAAAATCAGCTGAAAGATGACGGGCTCCTTCACCAGCCAGTAGTGGTGGCCTGCAGTGGAAACGAGTCACATAGTCTTTCACTTGACCCCATAAAGTAGCATATGGGCATTAATCCTTGTTTGTTTATTGTGCTGTAATAGTGGTACAGTCCAATGTGTATGGGAAAGTCTTCCGCTCTAAAACGTTGTGTTCCCCTGATAAACTTTCTCCTGCCCTTTCATTCTTTTCTATTTAAAGTTGTGTTTTGCTACAGGGACTTGATGAAGCATAAGGGTCAGAAGGCAGAGGATCAGAAGGGAGTCAGAGTGTGGTGATGCCAGGCATCTTTTATTTCTGTGATCCCTCCAGCCCCACCCTTGTCATCCTCTGCAACTGCCTTTATTCTGAGGACCTTCATATCACACGGGGTCAGGTGACCAACAGGGAGGCTCTAATTAAATTCCAGCATTTTCCTTCTTGGTATGAGCCACCCAGCTAATGTTGTTCACCCTGTCAGGCTGGAGGGTTTTGGGCATCTGTTTAAGCCAGCTTACAAAGATAAGCATAATAAGGATCACAGGGTTCCCAGCTAACTGAGCTCAGACAGGGAGCCTTGCCTGTTTTCGCAATGTGTGAGGTAAAGCCCATATTCTAGGGAAAGTCTTTGATTGCTGCCACTGCCGTTCATTTGTCTATTCAAGTGCCGATGAGTTACGGGTGTTTTTACAGCCTGAGTTTGCTCTCTGAATGCCGATGCGTTCAGGAAACACTGTTGCTAGGTAGCAGGCTTGGCGTCTACAGTAATAAACTAATTTGCCACTAAAGTCTGCTCATGTGAAATCTGAGACTATCATCTGTATCCTGCCTGCTGGCTACTGTGTTTCAAAGGAAACACGGGTTGCACTTTCTTATGGATTCTAGATATTCATGTTTTCTGTGGCCTGTTTGTCTTGTTTAGATTGGCTTGAATGTTACTGAATTAGCAGCATAAAGCGATGGATCACAGGTCTGTCTAGGGTCTGCCTGTTGCTTCAGACAACAGTAGTACACGGAGGATGTGGGATGCTCATACTCATGTCTGTCTGTGAATGTGGCACTCAGACCCCACAGATTCACTCAGAAAAACACACATGATGTTTTGCTTTGCTTTTATTCTGTCACACTGGGTGTCAGACTATATTTTACTGGTTTTGCAGTATGGCATCGCATCCATGTCAAAACTCAAGGGTGATGAAACACAAAGTGAAAAATATAAACCTGCAAGTTTTAACATTTCACGTGCATAAATATCATATTATCCTCCTGCGCCAAGTGGATTACCTTCAGTTGCTCAGTTTGGGGGTGGGCTCCTGGCCACTTCTCTCAGTGAATGTTATCGGCGGATGACTCCTGGTTTTGTGATTGCATGCTACAAAAAGCTTCTTTAGAAGATGATAGTGATAGGAAATCTTAAGTAAGACAGATCATTCATTTGGCTACGCTCATCAAAAATAGCTGCCTCTTTCGGCTCCCAAATTACATTACATTATGTTTGTATACATTTGTTGTATTGTTATACATGAACGTGAAGAAAGGGGCAGCTCAACAGCCAGAACCTCTTTTGAAAGGAGATATTTTGGATTAACAAGGTAAAGACGTCAGTGGGGTGGTAGTACTTTTTGCAGTTTCAAGTCCGACAGGATTATTAAACATAAGGATACTCCAAATCTATGCAGATAACTAACTTTTTAGGGTCTCTCATTAATATTTTAGGCTTATTGCTAATCTGCTTACAAAATTGTGGGTGTTAGTAAATGTCTGGTTAGTAGGGATATAACGATAAACGTAATATCACAATATTTTGATAAAAAATACCTCAACACCGTTGTCGGACTGTTACAATATCTGAATTGAACTGTATGTTAACCTTTGGACATTGTTATATCTCAATTGAACAGTATATCAACCCTTGAATATTGTTGTGCCTGAATGGTATATGATGTGATTTTGTTTCTTTTCTTTATATGTGTTGAATTTTGAGTTTGATATGTGGGGGGAGGTTACTGATTTAACGGAAAGATAAATAGGTGCTAAAGATACTGGATAGAGAATTTAAATAAGGACTTATTAGGTGATTATAAATCGATGCAAAATGATTTTATTGATCTGTGCGCACAAAAATTTGCAAAACTGAACTAGGATATAACTAGGTTTAGACTTAAGATTAACTAGGAATTAATGATTTAACCACTGGACTCAAAACAAACAATATTTAAATTCATACTTTATTAAGAGGTAGGTTTACCTTTTTCCATTTAAATGTAAATGTATATAAATGTATTCATGATTCTTCATGTTATACAATTAATATTTACCTTTTATCTAAAATTAATATTTACCTTTTTTTTGAGGTGTCATTACCTTTTCCCCCACCACTCCCATCGAACCTGGCCAGTAGCACTACTAAGTGGACCCAAAATAGGTTCATAAATGGTACACGTGCACTGTTTTCACACATTATTATCAGAATTGCAGATTGTGTTTTGATTAAAAGATCCAGCTGCTGCAGTAATATTTAATATTTTAAAATGGAACGACTGACTGCTTGCTTTTGTTTTATAATTACATGCAATGTTCAGTCATTCATTGCAAAGGACAATTACTGCTAAGTTGAGTAAAGGCTTAAGGTCATAGCTGGATATTTCATTAATAAAGAAAAGCAGAAGCTCTTTATGTTAAAAGGAAGAACTAATTGGATATAAATAAACATGTTGATTATTAAGAGTTTTTCCTTTTTAATATCATGATACTTATTGTATCGTGAACATTTTATTGCAACATTATCATACCATTATTGGTATCCTACTGGTTAGCATCGAAAAAGCTGGTGTCCGGACAAGCCATTGTTTACAGCCATTATATAAAGCCCTGGTGATTATTTCACATGCACCATATAATTGCAGTTATATCGCCCTATCTAAAAGCATCAAATACTATTACAGTATTATAAGCTATTATATTATGTGCATTGAATCTTACCATTTCACTGTAAACACTAAACATTGTGTTTGGTTATAATTCTAAATTGATGACTAAGCCACTAGATGGTGCTCTTTGTTTGCTTTGGGGGGTACATGCTTTGTATTCTTTCTTGAACAGACAGCACCATCTAGTGGGGTCATAAAATACAGCAAATGGTTCACAAAGCACCATATGGGCCAGCAGAGAGAGTCGTATACAATAAAGTTTGAGGACATTAATAGGGAGCAGGGGGAGATGAGAAGCTGGTGCCAATGCTCCCTCCAATCACC
>JABFEB020000060.1:16085720-16108325 GCA_019775895.2 Stomatorhinus ivindoensis
GGGGAATGGGGAAGTAGAGTTAGTCCAGCATAGACAACAGCCATCCGGTCCTGCAGCCTGACGGCGCTGTTCGACAGGACATTTACTCATGCCTCACCGCAGAAGACACACATCGGGTATAAATCCAACCTTACCTCAGCAGATGCGTGACTATTAATAATCCCAACTACGTATCTGTGCTGGATATCACCGGCACGCCGCTCGCCTTGTCAGCAGGGTCTGCATGTCCGTTATAGCCAAACCAAACTACAGCTAAAAGCGGTGCTGGGGACTAAATTGTTTGTCTGTTATAAGCGAAATTCCGTTAAATGTGTGTACACTATATCCAATACTTTTTCTGCATTTTTTTAAAGGCGCTCGGCCTGGCCCAGCGGACCCCGTCCGTTATAGATGATAGATGATATTCCGTTATAAGTGAGACTACTATAACAGGATTTTACTGTATCAATACTTCTACTTCAGAATTACTGAAGTTTTTTTTCCTCTTAGTGCCAAGTGGCTCACAGCCTACGTGCCTCTTCGACATTCCTTGCACACGGCCCTACAGTCTCAGGTTCATTTATGGGAAATTGCAGGGCGTTTCCCTGTGCTAATTAGGACAAACTGGCATGCACTTTCAGTTACGAAGATGTGGGATTCACCATTCTAAACAACAAGGGTGTGAACAATTCTGCTGCTTAAGAACATGTCACGAATCCGACGTAGGTTGTTCTTAACAAATTTTGCAGGAATAAATTTAAGAGAATTCTTAAGAAAATATTGGTGAATGAGGCCCATTGACCCTGAACATGTTTGCTTTTTATGTAGGGTATTCAACTTAAGTTGTTAGAATGAAAAGGGGTTGGTTTTCTTGGCTGCAGAGTGGGGGGGGGGGGGGGTCTTGGTAGTTTGTTGATGAGCTTAAGGGATGATGGCATTCAGGTATTTGGAGCAGTTGTTTGAGTGGAGCCCCTTGGATTCTCTCTCCTGTGAAGCTTTGTCTTGGTTGCAGTTCTCTGTCAGGTAGCAGGCTTTCACCGACAGGCTTCAGGAGGGCTTCTTGCAGGCTTCTCTTCTACTGGGCTGATGTTCTCCGCCTCTCTCTTCAGCCTGATGTGCTTTCTTCTCCTCCCAAGGCTTTGTTCTGAGGTGCCAGGTTTTATGGTCTAAAGTTCATGAATATGGATGACCAGGAAATCCACACCTGAACCAATGGCTGACCATCCATTTGGCAGGCTTTCGGAGGGGTGTCTGTGGCAGTTTTTTTTGGATTTATGACCAGACTGATTCCCTTTTACTGACGATTTTCATTAACTTTTGATACATGCACTTTCATGGTAAGCACTGACCAGATTTGGAATCAGGAGTGATTGTCCATCAGTTTGACACCAAACATGGCACACTCCTCATACCATCTGTATTAACTAATTAACAATTATTTTCATTATGTATGTTACTGACTCACATCAGTATACAGTATAGGTCTTTTGGGTTGTACCGCAACAGATGTTACTGTTACTTTGTAGCGACATTACATTACATATTCACATTCAAACAGCACCCTTAGATATGCGTGTCTGTTAGTTTGTGCCACAGAGGAATGTGGAAGAAAAGGGGGGTTGTTAAACAAAGACAGAAGAACCTCTAAAAGTTAGGACACACTGAGATACCTGGTTAGACTGTTTAATTTTCAAGATTCTTCTGTTATAACCATGAAAACATATATACAGTGGTAGCTATACATATTTATTTATTCAAATTTATATAACTGTTTAAGTGTGAGGGGTAAAATAGGTGATACTCTATGAACATGATTATAAGGGTGGCACACAAAACACTAAGATTGTCTAAGGACACACACAAGCACAACCTATCCGTATATTGAGACTCGTAGCCATGAGTAAATCAATATACAGGGTATACAAAAGACAAGCTTAAAAGAAACTCTCTTTTAGGGTGTTTTAGGGTGAGTGGCATGTAAGGCAGGATGTATGGAGAAGGGGTTGCGTGCCAAGTCGAGGGACTCCTATTCTTGAGGTCCACTCTGCTGTCCGTAGGTCCCTAAATCTTTGCGCCATAAAAGTTGAAATGCTGGCCTCCCTTGTTTGTGTGTGTGTGTTTAAGTGTGTGGGTCACCAACCCCCCTTTTGTGCCTAGGCCAGAGAGTACCTCTCGTACCAGGGTAGGCCTCGTCTCAGGCCGCCTGGAATTTAAGCTCTGTCATATGTGCATGTGTGATCCTACAGTAACATATGAGCACTATCGGAAGACAGCTACAAATATGTATAAATAAGATCAGCAACTGGGCAGTTAAAAATGGTTTTAAGTTTTCTAAATCTAAAACTGTATGCATCCATTTTTGCCTTTTTCGATCTCTCCATCAGGATCCTACACTTCTTATGGATGGAGACGCCATCAAAGTGGTAAAGGAAGCTAAATTCCTTGGCCTTGTCTTTGACAAGAAACTGTTTTGTATTCCCCACATGACATGTCTTAGGCAAAAGATGTTTTAAAGCATTGGATATTATAAAAGTATTGACCAAAACCAAATGGGGAGCAAAGTACACTGTCCTTTTGTATCTATAAAGCACTTATTAGGTCATGATTGGATTATGGGAGCATTATTTGTAGATCCGCAAAAAGTCATATATAAAGATGCTGGATACTGTACACCATCAAGGACTGAGGCTAGCTTTGGGAGCTTTTAGGACTTCTCTAGTACACAGCCTTTGTGTGGAAGCAGGAGAACCTTCACTGCAGAACCAGCACTTGAAACGTGGCCTTCAATATGCAGTAAAAATTGAAGCAAACAGAGATAATTCAGCCCACTATGTGGTCTTCTAGCTCCAACATCTGCAGTTTTATGAGGCCAGACCTAAGTTTATCCATGCATTTGAAATGAGTATAACACCCCTCCTGGAAATCTGAACATTGACATGAATATCCCAGCACAGTCACCTTTGTGTTCCATCCCTACATGGAATTTCAGACAACCTCATATTGTCAAGGATTTGAGCTAAGGGGAGAAGTTAAACTCCCACCCGAATGAGTATCATGACACCATTTTACTTCTCACATTTCATTCTATATGGATGTGTCCAAGGTGGATAATCGTGTGTCGGCAGCAGTTGTAACAAAATGGTACCAACGTGGTCTTCGTATCCCAGGTTTATGTTTGATCTTTATGGCCGAGGCCCCTGCCCTGCTCTTAGCCCTTGAATACATAGAAAACACCAAACAGCATGGATTCAAGATCATGCCTCCAAGCTCTGGACTCTTAAAGACTGGTCATCCTTTGATTTCTTTAGAGAAACTAGAACTTTTAAAATGTCACAGTTGTTTTTTGTTGGGTCCCAGGTCATGTTGCCATTATTGGTAATGAGAAAGTGGACAGTAACGCTAAGAAAGCTTTTAATGCAGAACTCACTACATGTCAAATCCCAGTTTCGGATCTCAGACCTGTGTGGCATCCTATGTGTGTAGTAAGTGGCAAACTGACTGAGACAAATGTGCTGATAACAAATTGCATGAAATAAATCCTATTGCCAGAAAATACCATGTTTTTTTTTTTTGAACAAGACATAATCAAACAGTTTATACCAGATGCCATATAGGTCATTCTACCTTTACACATGGTTTTTTTTTATTAAAAGAAGAGTCCCTGACATGTCCGTTTTGTAATCTGGTCTTGCCAGTGAAATATGTTTTACTTTGTTGTTCTGCTCTGTGTAATATAAGGCACCGATAGCCTGGTGGATGTTTTTAATAAGACACCATCCAATAAAGTTTACGAATTTTAATCAAACATTAATTTAAAGAATGTTATGTAAATTCTGTTTTTGTTTATCTAATTCCTGTTCAAAATTACTTGTTGTAAATTATTTATTTGTTTTACCCTTTTGCCATGATATAGCCGTTGTTGCTGATTTGGCATTAAACTTAAGCCCACCCACCTACCATGCTTTGTGCACTGGTGTGCAGTCATGTTAGAACAGGAAGGGACCGTCCCCAACTGTTCCCACAAAGTTGAGAACATGAAATTGTCCAAAATGGCTTTGAATGCTGCACCATTGAGAGTTGGTTTCACTGGATGCCCGACCCCTGAAAAACAACCCCATACCATAATCCCCCCTTCACCAAACTTTGACACATGGCACAATGCAGACAAGCAAGTACCGTTCTCCTGGCAACCGCCAAATCCAGACCTGTCCATAGGATTTCCGGACAAAGAAGCGTGATTCGTCACTCCAGAGGACACATCTCCACTGCTCTAGAGTCCAGTGGTGGCGTGCTTTACACCACTACATCTGAAGCTTTGCATTGCACTTGGTGATGTAAGGCTTGAATGCAGCTGCTCGGTCATGGAAACCCATTCCATGAAGTTCTGTACGCACTGTTTTTTAGCTAATCTGAAGGCCACACAAAGTCTGGAGGTCTGTAGCTATTGACACTGCAGACAGTTGGCGACTTCTGCACACTGCGCGCCTCAGCATGTGTTGTGCCACTCTGTGATTTTTACGTGGCCTCCCACTTTCTGTCTGAGTTGCAGTTGTTCCCATTTGCTTCCACTTAGTTATAATACCACTAACAGTTGACCGTAGTGAGGAAATTTCACGACTGGACTTATTGCACAGGTGGCATCCTGTCACGCTACCATGCTCAAATCTACTGAGCTCCTGAGAGCGACCTATTCCTTCGCAATTGTTTGTAGAAGCAGTCTGCATGCCTAGATGCTTGATTTTTATACACCTATGGCGTTGCGAGGTGAAACAAATGAAATCAATGACTTGGAGGGGTGTTCCAATACTTTTGGCAATATAGCATACTGTTAGGAATGCACCAGACATTTTTCTGGGATGTGTCTTCTTTGTGTATGTTGAGGGTTAATAAGACAATCTCTTCTCTTTCAGATGACTGTTCTGCTACCTATGTATATGAGGATGATGGTAGGTGTATTACACCGGCCGACATTCTGAAATATTTTGTTAGGTGATTTAACAAAAACAAGTGCATGTTCTACAATTTTTCATGTAGTTTCAGAACATGGCTTCCAATTTGCTGCCACACATATGGTTTACAATGAAATTTACAATTAAGGTTCTACATAAATTATAGCAAATGTTACATTAAAGAAACACTTCACCGTGTCTTTGCTGGTCACTCAGCACTGCGGAACTGTTTCCGGTATGATTTTCTTTTGTATGAAGCATCAGGATTTTGTCTGTACAATAGTCAGCCATCATATTTATATTCCAACGTCCTTGGTATCTTCGCTCCATTTCACTAATATCTTGGTGAAATCTCTCACCTTGATCCTCACCATACTCACCCAAATTCTCCGGAAAGTAATCAAGGTGCAAATCTAGGAAATGCATCTTAGCACTCATTCTATATCCAATATCTTGAAAACGACATATCATATCCTTGACGTGAACCTCATAGTCTGATGACTTCGCTTCCGAGAAATCCATCAATGACTTTACAGAATTCTTCCCAGGCTTTTACAGTTTTTTATATCGTTAATTTACAGAATTTCACACCACTTTTTGAAGGTCACTTTAGGTCATCTTCCAATTTATAAGGCACCGCCAGACAAGTTGACGGTCATCTCTGGCATTAGAAAGTTGCTACTGCTCCCTACCTGGCTGGTTTTTGGTTCCTGCCAGTGTCTCCTGCCTCACCTTGTTCCTGTGCCTCGCAGTGTAGCCTTCTGCCAGCAGACAAAGGGTTAAACCAGGATTTAAGAATGAAGATTTTTTAAAAATATAGAATGGTCTCTTAGTTCTTCCAGAGCTGTAGATTTTCACTTCAGGAATCAGGAGGGCCACAGTAGTGTTACGGATGTCAAATGTGTCGATGCGGACAGTGAACTGTGGCTTTATCTGCACCACTAACGTTTCTGTGGTTCGGGGCTTTGCTGCAAAAGGTGATCATCCTTCAAGAGGATCCCAGAACAACCGCATAGACTCTCAAAATGGCAGACTGGCCAAACTGCCAGTACCGGCCCGGTCGTCCTCACTTCGAGCCTCCACTGAAAGGTCAGTCCAAGGCCATGGGTGATTCCAACTCCTGTAATTATCCAGTGTAGGAGGTTGATCCTTCAGTAGAAACCCATTGAATTAATCCCCTCATGTGACTTCTGTAAATTTTCCACATAGCTAAGATGCAAGGCAGACGACCGCCGGTCATCAGTCAGTCAATCAGTCACTGAAAACTTCACTTATGGTGCAGATAAAAGACAAAAGACATCACACTGGATAAATCACATACATAAAATACATACATAGACATATCTAGTATATGCACATACAGAATATGTTCTACATGGAGATGAATATACCGATGTCTCCACAATGGGGACTATCCTGCCCAGATGGCTCATTTCGAGGGAAATTAGTCATGATGGTGATCCATGGTGGACTCTGATGAGCAGCATGGTGCCCTTCAGCTGCATCATGTGATTATTATGATGACGTCTCTACAGGCACCTGTGAGCCTCTGGCTTACTTTTCAGTCTTGCTGTGGACCCAGTGTTCTACCAAGAGAGACTCAGGAAATTTGTAATATAGCATAACTGGACAGTTTCAGCTTCTGTTACTGCATAATGTACCATATTACTGTTTCAGCAATATCCATCATACTAATTAACGACTTTGTCTCATTAAGGTATCTGACAATCTTTCTGTTAGTAATATTCTTTGTGTAGTACTCTGAGGCTGGTACCCTCTCATTGGCCTAATCTAACTGGTTGTGTAGCTATTGTTTGCTGTGTCACTTTACCGTCACGGGCTTAGTCTGGAAAACCTCTGAAGAAGCAGAAGACAGATTCAGAAGCCCAAGGACATGCACACTTTAGTAGAATGCTTAGGGTCTGTTCCAGGCAGTTAGTGGAGATCCTATTAAGGCTTAGATCCCTTTGAGTTGCAGAGACCCTGGAAATCTTTGTTTCACAAAATCCACTAAGTAAGTTGTGGTTGTTTCCATGTCCTGTTATTTTGAATGTCGTCTTCATGCTTCTCCATGACACCGCAGTAGGTTGAGTGTTGACTATTCATGGGTGCAACACCAAGCACTACATAAGAGGCTTGTGCAATGAAAGCATAATTCAGTTAAAATAAATTCATTGAAGCTTCCAATTAGCATTTGGGGATGTCAACAGCCCAAGCTGTTTTTTACGGGAAGAATCAAGCTATTGGGACATAGCTCAGATGTAGTGAAATAGGGATTGACAGTATGACAGGAGAGGTCAGTGTGCTAGAGACTAAATGGTTGAGGTTTTACCAAAAATCTGCCAAGAGTGTTGCCATGGAGACTGTCCTCTATTGTGATTCGTTCTCCCCCCTCCTCAGGAATGACTGGGAGCCCCCCGACAAGAAGGTAGACACCAGGAAATACCGTGCGGAGCCCAGGAGCATATTTGAATATGAGCCAGGGAAGTCATCAGTGTTGAAGCAGGAGAGAACGGTACTGTGATGATTTTTGCTGCTTATGTCCCGTCCATGTATCTGTCTCTTGAGTTCTTCCCCGATCACGTCTGACCACCTTTGTCAAGGCCAGGGAAGCCGCTTAATCAGCATACCCTCTGTTTGGGTTACTGCTGGTTATCATGTGGTCTGTGTTCCCAGTTACTCAGTTTGTTATATAGGCTGTACTGCTCGGTTTAATGTGTGATCTGTATTTCTCTGTTTGCAACATAATCGGTGTCAGTTTAACAAATAGTTTGTGTTAATCAGCTTATTAGCTGCATTAGTTTATGGTATAGTCTGTGTTTATGGCAAATTCTGTGTCCGTACATTGTATGGTCTGTGTTGCATAGTTTATGGTGTAATCCGAATCAGTTTATTAGGTGGTGTGTGTTACTCAATTTATGGTGTAGTCTGCATCAGTTTATTATTTGGTCTGTGTCATTCAATTTGTGATGTAATCTGCATCAGTTTATGTGTTCTGTATTACTTGGTTTATGGTGTAGTCTGCATCACTTTTATTATGTGGTCTGTGTTACTTTATAGGATAGTCTGCATCAGTGGTCTCTGTTATTATGTTTATGGAATAGTCAGCATCAGTTTATTATGTGGTCTGTGTTATTCTGTTTATGGTTTGGTCTGCCTCAGTAAACTGATTGTTTTCTGGTAGTTTTCTCATCTTTTTTCCTCCATTCACCCATCATCTTTCCAGGCACTAATGGTATATCTCTTCGAGACTCCAGCCCTCTTTGGCAGTTTATTGTATGGTCTGTGTTATGTGGTTTATGGTGTAGTATGAATCATTTTATTAGGTGGTCTGTGTTACTCAGCTTATGGTGTAGTCAGTATCAGTTTATTATTTCATCTGTGTCATTCAGTTTGTGATGTAATCTGCATCAATTTATGTGTTCTGTATTACTTGGTTTATGGTGTAGTTTGCATCAGGAATATTATGTGGTCTGTGTTACTTTATAGGATAGTCTGCATCAGTGGTCTCTGTTACTATGTTTATGGAATAGTCAGCATCAGTTTATTATGTGGTCTGTGTTATTCTGTTTATGGTTTGGTCTGCCTCAGTAAACTGATTGTTTTCTGGTAGTTTTCTCATCTTTTTTCCTCCATTCACCCATCATCTTTCCAGGCACTAATGGTATATCTCTTCGAGACTCCTCCCCTCTTTGGCATCCTGCTGCGGAGCTGTTTCCCTGTTCTATAGAGCTGACACAGAACAACAGGCTGCCTTCTGTCTCACCTTATAAACCAATTTGCACTCTCTTTTCTGCTGTAACATATTTCAGGCTATTTTCAGTTGCTGCTATGTCTGTGCTTTTCCCCAGTTTCCCCCTCTTTCTATAACTCTCAATTGAGATTGCATGTGTCTTAGGGCTGAATGATAAAACAATAACAATAATTATCATGATGCAAGTTCCCCTCAATATAGATTGAACAGATGCTCGATTAAAGTTGGATATAATTTATGGCCCAACATGTTGCTAGCGACATGTCTTGCAGCAAAAATAGTCAAGTAGTCTCTGTGACTACTTGTCAGGACCGGCAGTGGAGCATAAGCATAAATAAGGTCATGAAAATGGGGGATTCATTGAACAAATAACAGATTGCAATAGGTCAGTTAGGCAGACAATAGACATAACCATAAACAGAACAGAGAAACTTACTGGGAGAGCAGGTAAGTCCAAAACAACCAGTTCAATAAGAGTAATCCAGCAATCCGGCAGCATTTTCCCTGCAAGGACTGTTAAATAATGGTGTTAAATAACCAGAAGTAGACAGCCAGCCAAACCCCCTCAGTAATCAACAAGAGAGTCAGGATATAGCTTTCTAGCTACGTGTTGCAGAGCATGTTGATATGGTAGAGAAGAGTAAAACTGAAATGCCAGAAGTGTTGAAACTAGAGCAGGAGATATGTAAATGTATTCTCTAAGGCATTGTGTAAGTTATATATTTATGCTCAGAACATACAAAAAATGAGAATTTGTCACAAGTTAAGTCACAGAACATGTCAGCCAGTAAATATCAGTAATTAAGATACAAACATCCCATTTACAGTAAATGTCCTTACTAAATAATTACTAAATACTAAAAGATAAATCTGTAAATAATAAAAAGGTGCTTACAGGTAATTACCATTAAAAGCACTGTATTGGAACCTCCTTGCATCTAACACATGGCACCACTTCCTTCTTCCCATACAATTGCAGTACCACCTCAGTAGGTGGAGATGTAGGATCTTCTCCCTTCACGCCGTGTTCTGGTATCAATGTTGGAGCTTTGGGTCCAGGCTTTAGGGGTGTGATATGGCAATTGCTCTCCCACTCGCTATATTTCAGAGACCTTGCAGTTCCTTTGCTAAATGGAAAACTGAGGCATAGCACCTTGTAATATATCCCAATTTTTGTAAGGAAAGCCTTTCTCTCATCCAGCAATTTCACTCTGAATCCACAGCACTTTCTTAAGGCGTGTGGTTTGTGCTGAAGAGGACAGTTCCTTTCTGGATTCTGAACTTGCTTCGGGGGGACATTCGTGTCATATTTCATGTCTGGGGAGATGTCCATCTTGTAGACTGATACTGAGATTCTCCCGGTCCAGTAGGCTGATTTATCTCTGAGAAGGTTACTGTTGCTGGGAAGAGCAAAGCTGAGGTCATTACTGGCATGCACCTCAGGAGACAAAATTGGCAAAGAAGGAGAAAGGGGGAAAGAGGATAGTATGCTCAACTTTGAACTGGGGCCTTGATACAACCACTTCTCTAGTAGGGCATGAGGGAGTTTTTCCGCTATGGGGTTGAAGCACTCTATGAGGAGGTCTCCCAGTTTTGCATTGTCTTTACTGGAGATTCTGGGAAATATGTCTCGTTTGTTGAAAAGCGCATTCTCTATTGCCTCAGGTGAACCGTAGCACCAAGCATGCTTTCATGAGTGCTGCCTCAGGATCCTGAACATGTGCTTGCCAAACTTGCCTCTGCTGGCATTGCAGAGGGATGACTGCCATGCCCGGAAGCTCTCACGTCAGTCAACAAGCTGGCTGAGCCCTGAAGTTACCAGCTCCCAACATGCAAGGAACTTAACAAAGTCTTTCATGACAGGGGTCTCGACTGGGCTAGTTGATATGGTGCAGTGATGAGGCTTGTAAGGCTGAGCTGATGGGTTTCTGTTCTGAATATGTGACTTACTGTGTTGGACTGTCTTCATCCCAATAAGATATGTTGGCAGATGGTGAGCAGAGAAGCATGAAGTCAGAGAACAGAGCGTGTTCTCCAGACCCTTGACAGGTTTCTGGCTGTTTAATATTGACTCTTGCAGAGCATCTTGATATGGTAGAGAAGAGTAAAACTGAAATGCCAAAAATGTTGAAAAGAGAACATATGTTAACTGTTACGATCGCAGGGTGGACAGGCAGGCAAATAGGCACGGGAGTCCGGGGTGAGGGCAGGTGGCAGGGTTTATTGAGGAGAACAGCATCGAACGCAAGGGAAACATCGGGGTAACGTCAGGGTAACGTTAATGACTGACCTGGGGAGACTGACTCGGACGCAGACTAAATACGAAAGACAATCAGGCACTGATAGACAACAGGCGATAACCATTATGAATCGACATGAGGTAACAAGGGGGGCGTGGCACAGGACATAATAATTTGACATTTATCATGATAATTATCAGTATCGACTAACGTGAAAAAATTTCTCTCAATAACATTTTTGGCCATATTGCTCAGCTCTGATCTCTCTGGTGCTGTTTTATAGAAATACAGCTCTGTTGTCTGAAAGTTATGTATACTGTAGTCTACATTCTGAAAGGGAACCTTTTCCAACTTGCTAACGGTTTGCAGTCCTTATACCTCTTATTTTGGTTGCTGTTATATTGATTTCAGGCTTTGTTTAAAGAAGAGAGAAAATTGATGGATGGATGAATGGTTCTGTGTTCTTCTTTAGATATACATGCTCCACACTAGAGTTTATGGTCTTATAGATTCTGCACTATTAGAGGGCCACATCACAGTTAAATTTACTTTATATATTTTTAATCTTTCATTTTTATATTCAGTTTTATTTAATAACTAAACATTCAAAAATTAAATATATGAGATAAATATTTAATCATGAAATTTACTGCCACTCACTTGGTTCCTCTCTTTCACTCGTTGCCATTTGTTTCCCAAATCTAATCAATTTATAAACTCCATCCCTCCGCCATATTATCCCTCTTGTGTATCAGCAGAGGTGATCTGGGCTCCATTAGCCAATCATCCGCAAAAGAGTCACTTGTTAAAGCTTTTGGTCCAATCAGACAGGAACTTAGCTCATTTTACAGAAGCTGTCACTAAAAATATCTGAACATCACTTGTTTGGCTGCTCTGTCAGGCTGATTGAAATGCTTGTGTTAGCAGTGTCACAGTGCCTGGTGGAAATGCGTGTGTTTGCTGTTCTTGGTCACTTTAATTTTGTCATTGGTCTCTTGTTACCATGTTTCCCGAAAATAAGACCTACCCCAAAAATAAGCCCTAGTTACTATCCCATGGATTGTACGGTAACTAGAATGAGATGTGATTATATTTAAACAGGAAACAGGAAATAATATTTATTATTCAGTAGATTTTTGTTCATGAATGAATGTACCATTTGATTGTTTACATGGAAAGATACGGTTAGAAGATGACATGATGTCTGTATTTGAATAAATGTGGATTTTTGTTCATGAATACCGGTAAATGTACTTTAGTTTGTTTGGAAAATAAGACAGCCCCTGAAAATAAGTCCTAATGTGCCTTTTGGAGCAAAAATTTATATATGACCCTGTTTTATATTTGGGGAAACACTAGTATGTTTTACCAACCAAACATTATGAATGTCTTTTAAGTAAACAGACTGAAAAATTTATTCTGGAGGAGGTACAGATATTACAGCATATCTTACTTCACTATGTTGCCCCCCCCCAAGCTCTGTGGCTGGATTGGAAATAAAGATGTTACTGATGCAGCCTGTTAACTAGCCAGGAGGGGGCGCCAACAGCATGCACATCAGATGTGCTGTGATAGCACGTACCTATCCCTTGATTTGACATGCTGTTATACTTTGAAGGGGAGATCTACAAGAAATGGGGCAACTGGTCCTACAGACCTGAAAAATGGTGGAGAAACGTTTGGATAGATGAGCAGCCCTCATTTTCTCAGCATGTGTTCAGGTTTCACTCTAGTCAAAGGCAGACTCATTGTAACTGTATGCATGAGTGTTTGTCCTTATTCTGTGCTCAATTCTGCTTTGTTCTCTCTTTGTCCTTCTTCTCCTTGTTACCATGCCCTTGTAGACTCAGCATGTAAGTCCAGAAGATGTAGATTTAGAGAATGAACCTTGGTATAAATTCTTTTCAGAGATGGAGTTTGGAAAACCGGTAAGTTGCACAGTTAAACTTAAATTTTCGTTTCTACGTTAAAAATGTGCCTATTTGCCTTAACACAGTGTTCAGTTGTATGGTCTTTTTGTGCAGCCTAATCCCTTTAAACTTGCAGGTTGTTCTGAGATTAGGACATCATCTCATGCTTCTCTTTGCTATGTGTCTGTCCTATCATTTATATGTTTGATTTTTTTCATAAAGCAAAAATATTATAAGTGCTGGGTCTTAAAGGAGAGCCTGAATAGCCTTACTCTTTTGGAGCAAACTTTACACCTTGGTTTGTTGTGGAGCTGTGCTTTTCAGTATTATTTGTGGATTAAGGCCTTCATTAGCATTTTGGGTGTCTAGTGGTAAACATGGCCATTGGGATTTGGGTTAGGGGCTTTGGGGGTTAGCACATGTTTTATTACTATTGTGGATATTAGGAATTGGGTGTGACACAGACCCCAGGCTACTTGCAGAGACAGACACACAGATGTGACCTCATGATTACTATGTTGACCTTGGAATGGAATCTGAGCATAACACAGTGTAGCACTACTACCTAAACAAATCAAATAGTTTGTAGGCCACTTTCATGCATTGCACTTGTTAAAGTCTTAGATTATAAAAATCTAAAAAGAAAATGTTTTTATTATTTAATTCATTTTTTTGGCACAAGTTACTGCATTTTACAGAAGCATTCCCCTAACCCTATTTTTCCCTTTGGATCTGAGTATTTAGTACACAAGTTTAGTGAACATGAGGTTTTTCAGGAATACATTTGTCACATTGTTTTAGGACTGACTGTATAGCATTGAAATAAGCTTCATGATCAGTGAGTGAATGATCAGGACCCAGATCGACCATTAGTTAGGGGTGCAGCAGGAATTCTGGGTAACTTTCTGAAGCTGGTTTGTGGAAGCCATTGCCAAACGTCATTTGGGTTAAATAAAGTGACCTTCATCCCAGGAAATACAGGCCTGTTCATATCCAGCGAAAACTGAAAGCGTGGAAACAATACCCAGGTGCTGTTTACAAGCCACGCCAGTGGAGAGGGTCACTTTCATGAGCGCCGGCGGGTCGCCTGGCCTATTTTTGATATGGAAAGAAGGTGCACAGCTCAGCTATGTCTGCTTATTTATAGCGGCAGTGGCACCTGCCCGCATACATAGTTATCGCATCAATATTGGAATCGTTGTCATATTTTGATGCTCTATTAATAAAAATTATCCACATTACAGTCAATGCCCAGAAAAAGGTCAGTGGGCCGCCTAAGGGTCGACTTCACCACTTATATGTAGTGCAGTGAACAGCTTCTAATATTTATTCATGCTCATTTTGGTTAACAGCACATACTTGTTTCTTTTTTATTTTTAGGTTTATATTAATCTCTTTGGAAAGCTGACACTGTGATGCCTCCATTCCCTCCACATAGCTGACATTAACTGATAGCAGGCATGGCTGTTGAGCAGAGAGCACTATTAGGAATCAGGCTGCTAGCGAATCTCCTCTCTGTGAGCTGATGTCACTGGAGGCTCCGTCCTGACCGTTTTCAGTGACTGGCGTGTGGATACAGTCTCGCGGCTTTAATCCTCAAAATTTGGAAGAGAATCGGAAAGTGACGCCGTGACATGTGTACTCTCCGACAGCTGTGGCAAATATGAATCATCCGACTGTTCTGTCACGGCGAACCTGTGCATGGAACATCCTTCCTCCATTCCTGAACACTTCCGACCCACTAAATGCGCACTACAGCCCCGTGCTTTAGTTCTGGCCCTTGGACAAATCCTGGAAGATGAGGCAGTGGAAACAGACTTTCTCACACTGTGGCTGTTCAGCATGGAGCCCCATGTGCGACGCAGCTTCACTAATCCTTTTTCATTAAGTGAGATGTTCATTTTGAAAGGTCATTAATGATTTCCCTTCCCCTAGCAACCTCCAGCCACCACTCCCAGAAAAAACGTGGCTGCATAAGTGGCGCGCCACTGAGGCCCAGCGTCGCCAACAGCCACAGTGATTGTGCAACATTTATTTGCAAACATAGCCTGGCCGTCATTCACAGCCCCCCAGCCACACCTGTTATTTCTGGCCCATGTGACGCAAGCAGGAAGAAAATGAATAGTAACAGGGCCTAAATTTAGCGCCCCCTGAGCGGGCAGAGCCTCTGCATGACGATGGGCTTCATTAATGTGCTAATCACCTACTTCCTTATTTGTTGCACTCCTGGATTCCTGTCCCCTCAAAGCTGCCTCAGCATCTATCAAGTAAAAACTCCCTGAAATGTGGACTTTTTCCAGCAGTCATTAACACAAGTTAGTGTCATACGTGCTTTACGGGAGGCAGCCGGGAGCATGTGGCGGAGTGTCTTTTCGTACACGCGTGTGTGTGTGGTTTACCAGCTGGCCACTTATGTGCTTTCCTTTGTGGTCAAGAGTGTGACTCACTCCCAGACAAAAGAATGGGTCCCCATAGGTCGCCATCATCCATTGGCTCAGAGGCAAGGAGACTCCTCCCCCTCCAGGCACTCCTGACCGACAAACACTCCCCCTCCATGTCGTGCCTGCTTTTCCTCAAGTTACGTGTGGGGCAAAACACACCGTTATTCCTCCATGCAGTGGCTCCTGTATAAGAACAGACAATCCTACACTTCGGAAGACTGGAGGATCCTTCCCAACAGATGGTCCTTGGGCTCTTTCTGCTAGAGACAGTACCCCTGCGGATTTATCAATGACTTCTTTGTTTGGCTTGTTGCAGAGTGCCCCCTCCTTCAGCCCCCTGGAAACACCCTCCGACCTCCATCAATAGTAAGTCTGCTGTTCTTTTCTTTCTGTCTGGGTTGTCTTTCTTCCTGTTTTCCTGCCCTGTCTCATTCTCTGTGTCAGAATCTCCCCTTGTACTGAACTGTTTTAGTTTATAGCGAAAGACCCCGATGAGATTCCCCCGTCGGGGACCCCAGCTTCCTGCCTGCAGTCCCGTTAGCCTAACTCTGCGTGCGCTAGCCTTTCAAGCAAACACCCCAGGAAAGAGCGGGCAGTCTGGCAGCTAGCGCACCTCCACATAGCGGCAAACACATTGCGGATGGGACCTGTAATGCGTCACAGTGCTGGGTGCTGGGGGGGGCGAGGAATGACCCTGAGCAAGCGCTTTGTTTATGTTTCTGAAAAGAATGTGAGGAATGCTTGGGGGGGTGTATGTGTGTATGTGTGTAGGGAGGACACTATGTGTGCGTGGGGAGGGGTTTGCATGCATCACATTTGGGGACCAAAATGTCCCCTAAGTGTGGTAAAACCTAAAGCTAACTTACTTTTGGGAACATTTTTCAGGTCGACATTTGGACAACCTGACTTTTATAAAAATCACTGAAAGTAGAAATGTTAAAAGTCTTGTGTTTTGTTTGGTTACTTAGGGTTAAGGTTAGGGCTGGGTGGGGGTTAAGGGTGTCGTGACTGGGATTAGGGTTTTCCCATAAAAATGAATGGAAGGTCCCCATTTAGATAGGTACGCCAGCGTGTATCTGTGTCAGTATTATACTGGTGGAGGATCTAAGTGCCTTGAGTATGTGGGCTTTGGCCTCTTAATGGCCTCCTTTTTGTTATAGCATCCTGTCATTATTCTTAAAGCTACGGTTCAGTTTTACCCACTGTCACTCCTTTAGTGAGACCAAAAAACTCAGTATAAAGTGAAAAATGAGCTGTGCCACTTTCCGACACTTCATTCTGTGTTTATTAACTTATATTTCTTTGCTGTTTCACTCTTGTAGTGAGGCATAAATATTCTTCTCGTGCTATGGATAGAGATATAAAAATACTGATTGAAATCAGGTTTGGCACGCTTAAAGGTTTAATGTGTCCAATTTCACACTCATCTGTAAGAACAGTGGCTAGTTATACTGAGATTCTAGTGATATCCCTGAATACCCATATGGTAAACTGTTTTTCTCTGTACATTTCTGAATGCAGTTTCTATGCCCCTGGCTCTTTAATGTGTTTTATTAGCTGGAGGGAGGGATTGGCCGCCTGCCACGGTCTCCGGCTTTTTAACGGCTGCTGGAGTGGGCGGGGGCAGGTGTTCGGTTAACTGGCGCTAAGCTGGCGCATGGGGAGGCGCACAGTGTTCACTCGCAGTATTTGGTGTTAACTGGACACTGAGGTGACAGGGTCATGACGTGCTGAATGGTGTGCAGGAATGTCCCATGTTATATTTACCCTGCTAATGTGAGGCTTGGGGCTATCATAGCATGCGCTGTCATACTCCTTGTATCGCATTCCCTGTGTCCCCTCCCCGTGAGATGGACTCTCCCCATCAAGCCCTCGGTGATAGGTGTTATTTCCTGTTAGCTGCATGACGCCTCAGTACCCGGCACTATAAGCCCCTTAGCATTGTTGACATTATTAGTTTTATCACGTTTGCAGCCCGGGGGTCCGCTTTTCCTTGTGACGTGTCCCTGGGCACACTGTCCCGATCCTGTCCCGCCTGACGCCATCACCCATGGCCTCACAGCAGGAGTGGGACTGGTGAAGCACCTCACTCGGGGCAAGCCATCCTGTCGCGTATCACGCCTGCTGTAGGGCAGACAGATGTTACTCTGGCCCTGATTGGCTGCTTGCCTTGTGGTGCCGCTGATCAGCACCTGTCAGAAAGCTCAGTCTGTGTCATTTTTGCCTGACTCTTGCTATCCCCTCCCACCAGTTCACCATATAGACCCTCGCAAAATGAGTCTGGCAAGGGCACGGCGGCTGCTGCTGAGCCCGGAGACCGCCATGTTTACAAGAGTGTCCTGGAGGGTGGGGATATTCCCCTGCAGGGCCTACATGCCCTGAACAAGCGCAGCCCCAGCTCCTCCTCATCTAAAGGTACGAGTCGCCACCAGCCCCCAAGGTGATGCTCTGCACACCATCCTACTGTCATCACTTCTCTTTCTTCTGTTCTTGCTTCCATCTGAATCATTTGTCTGTGTTCCCAGTTACGCAGTTTTGGTATTTTCTCACCTGCCAATTCAATGCATAAGCTGAACAATCTTTTGTGTCATTTTTACAGTTAGTGAAAAAGCAGATCTGCTAAAGACAGGTGAACTGCTAAACAATGCTGAATATAATATTCATACTAAGACATTTACAGTTTGATTGGTCCTATTTGAACATTTGGACATAGAGGTCAGTGGATGGAGGATGAGAAATTGCGTTTAGGGAGCAGCATGGATCAGAGAGATCAGTGGTGGAGGATAAGGAGCCGAGTGTTTTGGGAGCAGCATGGATCAAACCTAATAGACCAGATGGACCAAATATCCTGGCTTTTCAGTTCTTTGGGTCGAGGTTGATGTCCATTGCTAAGTGTTGAGCTCACTGCTCAAAAGGTACTTTCCCACTGCAGGAATGTTTTTCAGGAACCTGAACCTTTTTCAGGAACCAGGAACTTCTGTCAATTTTCCTCTGTGGGAATTCTGCCCGACTGTAGTTCCTAAGACGTAGTTCCAGAACCTGTTTTAGTTCCTTCATTGGGGTACTTCTCAAACAGCTGGGTGGGGCTTATAATGATTGGTTCACCACAAACACCAGAGCTAGCTTGGATGTTGTGTGGACGTGCGGTGAAAAAAAATATTGGAAAAGAGTGGAGCAAAAAATGAGCAGATCAAGTTATTTTGGTATACCAATTACATTAATATGGGAATTACATTAAATTTATGAATGAATTTTCGTTGTATCTCCATATTTCCACATCAGAAAATTCAGTCCATAACCCACATATTTTTGTCTAATATGGCTGGTGCGGGCAGTGAGATTTTCCGACGCTTATTAGTGGAATAACGTTACATCATTTTTTATTATGTGGAAAACTAAAGATTGATTTGCTGGCCAGTTTTAACAATGTTATAATAATATATGATTATAAACATGTCATGTGCTTTATAAATAATATATAAGTAATAAATATAAATCTCATATTTTTGGAATACATAATCAATCCCCCTAGTAACATACTTATATCTAACAAAACGACTTGTTCATCCTCCATTGTTTTGGTGTGGTGGTGTTGTTTCGTGTGAAATTATGCATGAAGTTTAACCTACAAGCTTTTTGTGTCTTCCATGCATATTTAATATAAAGGTCACAGTTCCTGTTGTGAGGTTGGAAACAATAGACAAAAAAGTCAGGAAGTAAAAAAAAATGGTTTCCAGGTGAGATGGCCCAACTTTTGAGGAAAGACACCTAGAGATGTATTTATACTGGCTTAGGGCAATGGTCATCTAGCAGGGAGACAGGCACAGGAAGGCAATGAAGAAATGAGGGGGTAGTAAACAAGAAGTGCATCTAGGACTGTGCTGGCATGAGGAAGTCACCTGTGTGAGTGGGTCAGACGTTGGAGGGTGGAATGCTTGCACACATACCCATAAGGAGCTGTGTGCTTTAAGCTGGGCCATTACCGTGTTACATGCTCAGGCTAAGACAGGATCTATCATCTGAAAGCACTGCACATATGGTTATTTTTTACTTGTAATTACTTTCCCTTTAGTTATGTTTTGCATCAGCTTTTGCTGCATTTTATTCTTTAATGGTAAATTCTTTCAGATAAGTAACTGTTACACTCTATCCTGTAAACATACTTGATTTTTTTGTATAGAATATTAGAACTAGGACCAGCTTTTTATCCCTGAAGGCTTAAGCGATGAATTGCTCATTTCCTTATACATCCTTATTTGAAGTAATTCAGTAAGTTTTGGAAGTGCTTTGCTTTTTAAGCAGCTCTCTGCTGCCTCCTTCTGGGATAAAATGAATGTGCCAAGTTTAACATGTTCAAAATGAAGAGTAACAGACAGTGGTAGCAGCGACCTGCTAGCTTGTTTAGCCTTGTTGCTGTACGTATTGTCATATGGAGGCTGCTTCCCACTGTAACCCCCTCGTGATATGGATCAGAGAAGCACGGGCACGCAAAACGTGTCATTTTCTTGAAGTAATACATGGAATTCTGAAATTTAGTCTTCTACGTGTAGATTGTGGGGTCTCAAAATGGAGTTAAATCACAGTGTATCAAGTGAATGTTTTTAGTTGCTATACATTCATCAGTTATCAACTGATGCAATTGTTCCTTTA
Source organism: Stomatorhinus ivindoensis (assembly GCA_019775895.2). Taxonomy (NCBI): domain Eukaryota; kingdom Metazoa; phylum Chordata; class Actinopteri; order Osteoglossiformes; family Mormyridae; genus Stomatorhinus; species Stomatorhinus ivindoensis. The sequence continues at coordinate 16,105,644 of JABFEB020000060.1, forward strand.
GCAACTGGAAAACAACTTGAGTATCAATGAATGCCTGCGCACTTGTAACATGTCTTTGATGAGACTGGTACAGGCCTTGAACTGGCTGTTCTAAGGCATGCAATCCATTTATGTGCCTGGGTGATTCTCATTTTATTTTTTGTCATTCTGGCAGCTTTTATTTCAGTATTTCATGTTGCGTTTTTGTGCAGAGTACATTGGCTCGTTGCATTCGATCTGAGGAGAACACCTTCTTTTTATTCTCGGATTGTACTGTCTGTATTTTCAGTCTTCCAGAAGTAAATATGCAGCTCTGTCACTATAGCAGACCTCACTGGAGTGTCGCTGAATTGTGTTCATAGAGAATACTCTCTGCCATCTTGTGCAGGGGGGGGTGTGTCGCTGTGTGTCTGCCCACTCCCCCCCACCCCGGTTCTCCCCACTAACATTCTGTTTATTCTGTTGTCCTGCATGCCTGCCAGTGGATTATAAAGGTGGGAATGGCTACATAATTTCACCTTCCTCCTCCTCCTCTGTAACCAGCCACTCCACTCGTCCCAGTAGCAAGGTAGCTTCACACTGTAAGAGTAACAGGCCCCTGTCGGCCGCCAAAGCTTGCATCCCCCAAATTCTGCCCTCCAAGTTCAAGCCCAAGCTGTTGCCCCCACCCAGTGAGCAGGTGGAGAAGAGGGCTCTGTCCACTGCGCGCCCCAAGGCCCACAGCTGTGAGGACCTGCAGGACACCAGCGTGGAGCGACGGGCAAGCAGCCCCAGGAGCCCTGCCGATCGCCCACTCGGTCAGAAGAGCACGGCTGAGTTTGCGTTGTTGTACCGGGACATGCATGTTATCCGCCGCCCTGGGTCTGAGGGTTGCAGCCCCTTGGGTAGTGTGCGTAGTCTGGCCTCACTCTTTGAGGGGGAGGGTGGTGCCCGGAGGGACCACCAATCTGAAGGGGAGAGGTCAAGGGGCGTCCCACGGCAGGCTGTATCCTCGAGGGTGACTGAATTTGAGCAGATCATCCAGCGCTCCTGCTCTCTGCCCACCCTGGCAGCTGACTCTGGCCACACCCCCTGCCACATTGCATCTGCGACCTCTGCAGAGTCTTTGCTTACCAGCGACTACCACAAGAAGGACTGGCTGCTTCAGCCAGAGCTGACAGCATCCTCAAAGTTGAGAGACGCCGGAGAGGCTGAGATGTCTTTCAAGAACTTCTCTGGAGACCATACCAAAGTGGTCCACTGTTCTGGGCAACAGACTGACGTGCACCACAGTTCTGGACAACAGATCAAAATTAACCACTACTCTGGACACAAAGTTGAGGAGCATCACTTCTTTGCACAAGAGACCACCATGGACCACTGCTCCAGGCTAAACGCTGAAGTGAACCACAGTTCCAGAGAAAAGGCTGAAGTGGACTGCTGCTCTGGACACAAGACTGACGTGGACTCCAGTTCTGAAGAAAAGACCAAAGTGGACCTCTGCTGTGCACATAAGAGTGATGCAGGCACCAGCTCTGAGGCTACGCCCAATGGCTTGCCACGGTTCCCTCCCACAATAAAGTCCAATAAGTGCAAGGGGACCTGTCCTGCCTCCTATACCCGCTTCACCACCATCAGGCGGCATGAAAAGCAGCAGGTGGCCACAGGGCCAGACCTGCCAGGCCCCCAGCAGCCGAGGGCTGCCTATCCGGGAACCCTGCACTTTATGAGCCCAGCCCCGTTCCGCCTCCGGAGGGTGCCACCTGGATCCCAAGCCAAAAAGACCAATGTCTTCTTGGGCACCAAGGCCACGGCTGGCTCCCTAACCCTGGACCTCCAAGAAGTTCCCATGCCTGGTGTCAGGCCCATGATTCCACTGCGAATGTCCTCCCTGGAGGTATTGGAGAGGCTGAGTAGTGTTGAGGGAACCTCCCCAACACCAGCGGGCAACTGCGTCAGCCTCCTTAATGGCAGCCCTGTTGAGCGGAGTCAGGAGAACTTGGACTCCAACAGAAACTCACTGAAGCTGAGGGCAGCGCCCCCCAGAGGTGGCTATTTTCATCATTGTGCCACGTTCTCTCATCATTTCTCTGGCCACTCATCCCTCCCCGTATCCTCTCCCCGTTCGTCTGGCCCGAGCGAGTCTGGGGTCCTCATTTCAGTCTGTGTGATGGGTCAATTGTCACCATCGCTGGACGTAGTTTCATAGAATCACAGGTGACAAGTCAGCTGAGTCAGTCTGTTTGTTAGCTTGCTTTGTCCGGACCTGGTCCTCTGGACACCTGTCAACCAGCAGCTCAATGATGAATGAAGAGGTGCAGCCAGGCATGCTGAGGGCCAGTATAGAGCTCGGGCTTCCCACTTCTGGTTAGGTCCTGTCACCATGTCCAGCCTCATTACATGACCCTGACGGCTCTGTGACAGTGACATGGTGCTCTCAGTCACACTCAGCTTGTATATCGCCAATATTGTTTTGATGTAGAAAACCTTATTTGAAGTCAATAGAATTATTTTGGTTTTTGTAGCAGTAGCAATTTAACACTACTTAACACATAGACGTGCACAATTGGAGATCAAAAATTCTGTAAAGGCATTATCCATTCCTGTTTGAAGTGGTTTATTCTGGGCTGGCCTTTATGTTGTATCTGTTTCCCCTTCTATCTCTTGCTACGTTAATTGGCCTTTATGGAGAGAGTCAGTCACAGCTCCCGCTCTGATCCCCCC
>JABFEB020000060.1:16123604-16142477 GCA_019775895.2 Stomatorhinus ivindoensis
GGACTGTGGGGGGAAACCGGAGTACCTGGAGGAAACCCCACGACGACACAGGGAGAACATGCAAACTCCACACACATAGAACCTAGGCGGGGACTCGAACCCAAGTCCCGGAGGTGTGAGGCAACCGTGCTAACCACTGCAGAGTTTATAGTTATTCTAATTATTAAATTACTTTAGTTAAACGTTGAACAATGTCATTGATTTCGCTGATGCCATCTAGATATTGTGCTTTTTCTGTGATGGAATTATAAATACATTTGTTCCGTTGTTACCCTAGTAAATTCTTCCGCGGTTACTTTCCTGTTGCATTAGTAAATTGTTCCGCGGTTACGTTATTGTTACATTAGCAAATTTTCCCGCTGTCAGTTTGTTTTATAAGTATATTGTTCCTATGTTATTTGATTGTATTGTAACATTCAGTTATATACGGGGACACACGTAACACGCCACCAGATGTCTGGCTTCCGCCCTCGGAAAACCGTCAGGATTCCCGACGCTGGGAGCGGCATCTTCCGCAGACGGAAAAGTCGATCTGCCTTAAAAGGAAGAATCCGCGAGTTAATGCTGCTTTCAAGTCCTAATAGGAAGCTCCGATTAGGGACTTAGGAAATAGTAATTACGACGTGACGCGTGTTCAACGGGTTAAGTCGGAGCAAAATCGAGGCGATAATAAAGCTACTTCTTGTTTTGCTGTAATTTTCGTTCCCCCAACGCAAAAACGCATTTGTAGCGTTAATTGAACTTTTTGTAATCCCTTGCTTAAACAGTAGGTAGTTCATCCGCTAAATTTCAAATACTGAGACAAACACCTATCAATTTTTCAACGGTACACCACTGAATAATCTCAACATTATTTTGCAATGACATGCTACATAAAATTTACTTTCAAAAGAATTTGCCTTTCACGGTGGAGCTGTGCGTGGCCTCCGCCATGATTGTTGTAAGGACACGCCCCCAACTCGGGAACTCGGGGCTTAAAGTAAATCCTCACTTTCCCATTGGTAAATGCGACTTTGTAGCGGCACTCATGTGCTCTCATCTAGTATTTACGATTTTTCCGACATGACTTGAAGGCAGGGTGAGGACGCCATGGGACATCCCAGCGCAAACAGGGAAACAGCTCCTATCAGGCCGGGAAGGCGGTGGGAACGGCAAATGTGGATCCGCCCCCGGCTTTTGCGTGGAAACCCCCTCCACTCACTCACTCTCTCTCTCTCTCTTTACCTCTACGCTCAGTTACTTTCTCTACCCTGCCTCGCGCACATTATTCGTTTCTTGGCAAAACATCCGAAAAGATGCCGCTGCGAGTCGCCATGAAGGGGCCAGGGCCGTGGGGGTTCCGTCTGGTCGGGGGAAGGGACTTCGAGCAGCCACTGACTGTATCCAGGGTGAGTACAGGTGCTTCCTGCCTGCCCCGCATTTAAGCTCAGTTAAAAGTGTGTTAAATTGCCGAAAAACTGCAGCTGGGCGTCTTGGCGAAATCTGCACTGGGCGTCGGACCGTGGCAGCAGTAAAGCCCTGCAGGGCACTGTAGCTTCGATCTCAGTGAACATGATATTTGAACATTTTCCCGTTATGAAATAATTTAGGCTTAATTCCCCTTTGAGTCCCGTATCGCGCTGTATCGAGAGCGGTCATTCGCGGCGGTTTATTAGTTCATGATGGAGCTTGATGCTCACTTTGTGTGCGTGTGTGTTTTAACCTTTGCTGAGTGACTGTGCTAAGTCCTGTGATACTAAAGTAACGTGCTGCGCGATGTTTCAGACACTGCAGATTTGGACAAGTAAAACGGTCATAAATCTGCTCTCTTTTTCCTCTCTTGAGGACTATCTCTCTCCAGCGTTTAAGTAAACTTGCACTAACAGGTCCTGTGATAGATGTCTCAACAAGCTCTCACTGACCTTTTAACCTCAACTTGGATCCATTCTCTTTTTTTCTGATAGGATACTGGGGACAAAATTTATAGCCATAAATTACCCCCAAAAATGGGAATTTTTTCTTTTTGCTTAGTTCAACCTCCCTCGTTGCCTGTTTTGTAAAACCTGAGCCTCATCCTAGCTAATGGCCTCTGTAAATGTCCTCAATACTACCTGCTGAGGGTTAACTTTTAGCATAAATGCCTGTGAGTCATGTCATGTTGTGAAGGAATGATGGAAAAAAAACTTTTACGGGGAAAAAAAGTGTTTCGAGCACAGTCTCTGAGGAAAGGCATGTAATCGGCAGCAGGGGGCACTCCGCCCAGTAGCATGTCATGCCAAAGCAGAGCAGGAATGCAAGAGCAGTCCCCAGGAGCTGGTCCCGCCTAGAGCAGCACCTTCAGGCAGCAGGAACAGCCTGCCTTGGAAAGGAGCAGCAGAATCGCGGCCACATCCCCGTGACAATTTAGCAGATGATTATGTCCGAAGTGACACGTAAGATCATTGAAGGGCCTTGCTCAGGGGCCCAGCAGTGTTAGGCCATGTGCAGACATATGGGGCAGCAGTGGTATCATGCGTACAACAGGAAGCAGCCTTATCTCCCTCCTCCCAAACCACCACCAACACAATCATCATCTGCTTATCATCTGTGCACACACACTGGCATTTGACCACAATACAGCCAGCATTTCACTGTGGTAAGACACTTTTGTTTGATTGCCAGGTGACCCCCGGCAGCAAGGCCGCCCAGGTCAACTTGTGCGTCGGCGACACGATCCTGGCAATCGATGGGGAGCCAACCGAGGGCATGACCCACCTGGAGGCTCAGAACAAAATCAAGGGCTGCGTGGAGGAGATGGTCCTGGCAATCGACAGGTAGGCTATTGCCCTCCCAGCACTGACCCATGCCTGTCACGTCACCTGACCCGTCCCAGCCTAGTGCCCACGTGAGATCTGGGACAGGGGTGGCCTTCAGGTGGCGACAGCACCTCCACCCCGCTGGCCGTTAACACAACCGTCATTCAGAGAACAAAATGGCCTCTGTTCACAGTCAGAGAGTCACTGATGTCATGTTCATCATTAGAATAATAAATGGAAATTTTATTTTCAAATAACACATTACAGCAGTTTCTGGCGCCACCTTCCAGTGATGCTCGTGTCAACTACTCTTACGGCTGTTGCTGCGTTCTGTAGGCACACATCGCCATAGTAACTGCATAACAGCTTACTAATTAAATCAGTAAAGTAATTACAGCCCTGGGACTGTCAGTCTTCCTTTCTTTCATTGTTGTAACTTAAATGGACAAAATAATCACCTTTATTGCAGGTGATGAAATGACCTAAAGGCTGGTTCATATTTCTCTGCACAAGTGCAACACTCACATAGCCACTCTTCATTTGCATACATGGCGATGTTCATATTACTCCTTTCAAACCGCTTACTTTGCTCATGCACACAGTGTTCTATTTATATTTTTCTTAATGATATAAATTGTTATTCTGATATTCCCTGCACGTGTACCAAAACAGTGAGGTTTGTGTCCATTTCTCTGTGTTGTACTAATTCACAAAGCCAGCTCATGGGGTTGCCAACTTCGGTCAGCTGGCTGGAGTGAGATTTTCAATTCGAGACAAGTTTGCACACTCATACACACGCAGTTGCATGTCTTAACAGTTTTATTAGCTTGTAAACATTATTGTAAATTTTTGGGGTTTTGCGAACTAGCCCAGCGCTCATCAAAAGCATCCATGTTGGTGTTTAAAATGGATGCTAGCAAATGGATCATCTTCAGTGTATCCAGAGCTGCTTGGACACAAATTTGGAGTGCAGAAGGTGTTCATCCGTGGAAGTGCACAATGAAGTCAAACGCATCATAAATGTGTGGACACGTCCGCTAATACGCACGTAGAGAAGTATGAACCAGCCGTAATGGGGAGTTAGTAGAATGGTGTTACCATAACAGGAGTTACCGTTCCACTGTTTTACTTAATCCGGTGATTGTGGATTCATTTGTCCCTGTGTGAGACTGAGTGTGCGCATGGCATGTGAGCTAGATAAGATTTTAACAATTCTGAGGTATTACTTGAGTTCTCCCCAAAGCAGCTTAATGGGCCAAATGGCCTCTCGTTTGTAAATTGCTTATGTTTTTATGTGAGACTGTCTGCACATGGTGTGTGTGTGTGTGTGTGTGTGTGACACACTCTGAGTGTTTCTGACTGTGTGATACTATGTCTGAGTGTGATACTATGTCTGGGTATGTGTGAACATTTCCTGTGGTCTGTGCCCACCCCCTAGCCCTTTTTCTTCCTACATCCCCCAACAGTCATTTCCTTAGTTTTGCTGGTATCTATGGTGAGACTTTCTTCTGTCCATCTAATGTATTTATGTGAGCTGGAGAAGGTTGGGTAGGGTGGAGGACAGAGAGGGTTGGGTGTGTCAGGCAGGGTCCAGTGCGGAAAAGGCTGGGTGTGTCGGGCAGGGTGGAGTGCGGAGAGGGTAGGGTGTGTCACACTGGGAGTCCTACGGTACAATAGTCATTCTGTCTTTTCTGGGATGATGATGCTGATGGGAAGCACATAGGGATGGTAGCCTTTGTGATCGAGCTTGAAGATGGTTGCAAACACCTCTGCTAGGCACTCGGCACAGATTGAGAGGTCGTCTGCCCCGGATGCTTTACCAGCATTGTTGGGGCTCAGCATTGAATATACTTCCTAGGGTAAGAGCAGCTCTGGGAGCAATGGAAAGTGGCCCTGGTCACTGTGTCCCAGTTACATGTAGTGCATCTCCTTACTGTGTAATTTGGATTCCACTATTTCTATATACTTTTCCTTTTATGGGCTTGAATTTCCATAGCTCATAGCTAGGTTTTTTTACATTCTTCCTTGTCCTTGGAATTGAGTTCTAGTGATTGCTGAAATGTGTGCGTGCATGTGCCCTGCGATGGACTGGCAGTGATGCTACTGACAGTGGCACTGAAAGACTGTTTCTCCCACCTTTACTATGTAATGGTTATCAAAGTGATCTGTTTAACTGCCACTGTGATGACCTCTTAACTATGTGAATAATCCTTTTGTTTGTGTCTGTTTGGGGGGGGGGGGGATCTGCAGACCAATGATGTCAGTATTAATTATTGCTCTCTGTGCTACCAGGTTCTGTGTCTCCTTCTGTTTTTCTAGTATCTGAGCATTAAAGATAGTGATTGCTTGCATAAGTATGCTAGAGCAGATAACAGATTAACAGTGCTTTTCCTTCATTAACTAGGTCAGAATCTAAAATGTGGTCTCCACTTGCATCTGAGGAGGGAAAGAGCAACCCATACAAGATGAACCTGGCGTCGGAACCACAGGTAGCGGGTGGAACCTAAATGTTTTTCCAAACTCTGTTCAATTGTTCAATATTTCTTATGTGATGAGGTCACATGGGAAAGGCTATGCAATTCATCATAAATGCAGTGACCTGATCACTGTGCAAATAGTGTTGGCTTGTGACTGCTGTTTACACCAAAACAGTGTGTATCCAGGGCAACAGTGTTTTATCACCTCAAGTGTGAGTACAGTGCATGATGGGATGATGTGTGAAGTTTAAGTCTGATTAAGCTAAACATTTGACAGAAATGAATAAGCAGACTTGCAGTTCTGATTACTGGGTTTTAGGTTTTCGATTCAGTTGGCAAACGATGACCTCATATTGGAAACTATGTCCTGTCGTCATACTTGTAAGTGTGTGAAGTGTTAAAGGTTGGCTCTCCTTTGGAGGCTGAGTCTCCTGTTGGGAATGGTATGCTTGGAATGTGGAATGCTCTATTTCATTTATCACAGGCATACACATGGGGACTGAATCTTAAGGCTCTGTGCCTGTAATCAAAAGGTCATCAATTGAAATCCTGTGAGTGCAAGAGTGCTCATATCACTGTTGGGCCCTTGAGTAAGGCCGTTAATCTTGAAAAGGGCTACAGGGGTTCTCGTATCTGTGTCCTATAGAGGCTCGGATGGGATAACCCCGTGTCACACCATTCAAATTCCAAATGCTTTACAGTGTCAGTGCTCACCCCCTGTTTGTTGATACGGCCGTTGGGGGCCCCAGTGCATGAACTGCCTTTCCTTGTAAAAGTGTACAGATTTACTTTTAGAAGCTGCAGGTGATGCTGCCACTCTGATCTGTAATAATCAGGTCTGGCTCTTATGCGGTCTGTCTGTCTCCTCTCCCCCCCTCCATCCCCCTAGGAAGTTCGTCACATCGGGTCTGCCCACAATCGCAGTGCTTCGCCATTCTCAGTCCCTGGTTCTGGTTCTAAGGTAGTAACCAGTCAGTACAACAACCCAGCCAAGCTTTACTCCACCGACGCCATCAAGAGCTTCACCAGTGCTGTGGACGGGGTGAAGAACGGCAGTGGCAGTGGGGCTGTGGAGCATGATAAACTGTAAGCAGGATCACTCAGCTCCCCGATCCCTAACCCAAACTATTATGCCAGTCTGTCTGGGATTAAACGTTCCTGCACCGTGAGTGATCTTGTTTGTCATTTTGGTTTATTTACCAACTCCAACCCAACTGCTGTATCTTAAACTTGAATCTTACTGGTGTACTAAAAATGGATGCAGTTTCCTGTAATCAGGAATAACAAGTGATCTCTTCATGGACATGCTGTGGATCAGTTGGAAGTCTAAAGTGCTTTTATGCACGGGATACAAGGAAATGTTTGACAGCATACGGATGTGACTGAATTCCTGGCCTCAGAGTGAGTTTGGAAATCAGACTCAAAGCAGTCCGGAAGAGGATGTGACCTATTTTCCAGAGCTAAACACATAATATGCAGGAAGGAATTGCTGGGCACCTTTTAGAAAGTGAGATCAGGTCCAATATCTGCTCAAGAAAAACAGTAACAGGGGGACAACTTTGTCTTCTGTGTTGGTACTGGAACTCATTGGCACTCATCATTTCAGCACTTACTGAATTTGTACATTTACTATTTAAAGAAATTCCTTAATGTTGTCTGTAAATTGTTTTACAATTGCCTCAGAATTGTTACATAGACTGCACTATGTATTTTATGATTTCCGCTAATCATCCTTTTACAACATGTATGTTTACCTATACAGTACCTTTGCCAAACTTTGAACATATTTCTGTCGCCCTCTAGTGGCTAATTCAGTAATTTGTCGTTGCTTACCGTCAAATCCTTCATTTTAATTCTGCATTTTACTATGTGTCTGAAAGTGTTAGAACAAAACTGGACCAGAAGTGTTTGTTGTATTGTGATATATTATGGATGCACCATTCATTGACACATTACGAATGTGTATCCAACAGGCTCGACTCTACCAAGCCAATGGCTGAACGGCCAGCAATCTCCACGGATTCGGAGGTTTACAAAATGCTCCAGGAGAATCAGGAGTCCAAAGAACCACCTCGGCAGTCCGCATCCTTCAATGTCCTGCAGGAGATTCTGGAAACTGGTACCAATGGCGCTACACAGGGACCTGTTACCAGAACAGGAGGAGCAGGATAATAAGACTTTTATTCCTTACAATTACAGTTGTACCTCAGTTCTCGAACTCATTAGAACTCGAATTTCTTAAAAGTCAAACCAACCTATTTAAAAAAAATTTTTTTTTAATTACCTAGAGCTTGACCTGAATCTCAGAAGTCAAACCGTGAACATCGACCTAAGATAAATTGTATGCGTGGGGAAATGAGTCGCGTGGCACGACTCTCACCAGAAACAAAGGTTAAGCTTCAGTCTCAGCCTCGCATTCACTATAATAGCATCGTGCATGTTTACACTAGCTTCATAAATATATTTAGACAGTAAAAAATACATTTAGAAAATGACAGTAACAGTAATTAATATTATATAATAAAATACATTTCAAAATGAAGATTTTATCCATTAGTTTAATGTTAACGATAAACCATTAATACATTTAATTATAATAATATTGTCATGCCAAGCGGGGACGGAACGGAGACAAAGGCGCAGACGTCAGGGTATCGGGGAATACAGGGTTTAACTACAGGTAAGGCAGGCAAAACGCGGACGGACAATGCAATGACCGGACTGGGGAAACAAACTGAACCGCGGACGAAATACAGAGGACTAATGACAACAACCAGAAACAACCAATCATATGGGGATTCCACACGGGGTTAACAAGGGGGCATGGCACACGGAAGGAGCAGGACACATTGTTTTTTTTTAACTTAACACATTGTTTGGATACATTTATTTTCTTAATTTACAAATTACCGTTTTGATAAATGTCCTTAGATGTGTTTAGTACAGTATATGCTCTTCATGTTTTATCCAGTTCATTTTGTGTTTAAATTCTAAAAAAAAAAACATTTAGGTGTAATTTTTTGGGGCCGGGACCATTATTCCATTATTTCTTATGGGGGAAAACTTGATCAGAACTCGAACTTTTTAGGATTCAATCTGGACTTCTGAATTAAGTTCGAGTTTTGAGGTACCACTGTATTCTTTACTTTTAACTTTGACTGTACTTTACATACACCATTAGCATTATGATTATTCTTTACATTTATTGTTAGCATTAGCCCTCACATTAACCTGGCTCGTCTCTCCCTATAGGAGACTCCGATAAACCAGCTGGATTCAGGAGTGTTAAAGCCCCAACTTCCAAGATTGGCTCCTCCATTGGTAATGCAGACAAGCTGCCCATATGTGACAAATGTGGCTCAGGAATTGTGTAAGTATAACTTTTACTGTCATGAAATTGGTAAAAAAGCAATCTGTCATCCTATACTGAGCCTAAGTGCTTCAGTCTTTCTACTCCTCAGAAAAGAGTTTGCGTGTTTCAGAACATGCTGAGGCAAAAATGAGTAGCATGACTCAATAATTACTGGGGGTATTGGAAAAGTAAAGTAATAAGTCAAGTATTTCCACCTCCCTGGGTATTGAGGGTTTTCAGCAGGGCTGTACACAGTTGAGAATGGCCCTGCAATTCCAGTTGAATTAATGAATTTGAGTTGAGTTGAATGCAGGATGCAGAATCACATTTCTTTGCTTGTGTGTGTGGGGCACCATTTAGTTATCCTGAGAGTTAAGCATAACTTGTGTGTCGCTGGTCAAGGGGCATGGTGGTGAAGCTGAGGGACAAGCTGAGGCACCCAGAGTGTTACGTCTGTGCCGACTGTGACGTCAACCTCAAGCACAAAGGCCACTTCTTTGTGGGGGACAAGATCTTCTGCGAGAAGCATGCCCGCGAGCATGTGACACCACCTGAAGGCTTTGATGTTGTTACTGTCTTTCCCAAGTAGATGCATGTCATGGGGTGCACTCTCTTTCTCTGGTGATGTCTTTAAGGCCTATCTGAACTTCACACATTCCTTTTCTATATAGATACTTTTTCTAGCAAAGACCAGTGGCTGCATCGTATGTCCTCCGAGGGAATCCCTCCTAAACAACCAGCTAGCTTGGCTATGAGTTACTGAAATGAGTGAGAAATTTACAATTTAAATGCTTAAAAGTGGATTTTTCATATTCTTGTAAAAAAATAGGCTTTGGCTGTAAGATTAATGAACAGGTTCATCTGACTATGAATGTATTAGTATTATACTTTTATATGGGACCATTACCATTTGCAGGGACCGGTTAATTTCAGATCTACATTCCATGCTTTAAAAAGTCTTTGTCACAGCTTTTTTTTTTACTGCAATGTTATGTAAAATCTGTCAACATGAATGGACACTTTAATAAATTAATTTTAACATGCATTTCAGTTTTTTTTATCTGAGCCTCTGATTTGGGAGAATTTCTCAGTTTCCAAACAAAAACAACAACAAATAAAACATCAAAACAACAACAAAAACTGTTGTTAGATGTCGAAAGTGAACAGTCCTTCGCCACTATTAGGTACACCTATTCAACTGCTCATTTTTGCATATCTCTAATTAGCAGCACAATGTCCATAAAATCATGACAATTAATTCTGGTTGTGATGGTGTTTTGGTGTGAGGGATATTTTCTTGGCAAGCGTTGGCCCCCTTAGTACCAGGGTTGGGGGTATTCCGGAATGCATTGATCAATTCCAGTCCAAATCAGGAAATTTAACTGGAGCTGGGATTGGAAAAAAAAATCAGGGAACAGAATTGGACTTGAATTTGAAGTTGAGGGAGATTTAAGTTCCAACTCCAGTTCCATTTCCTGATTTGGACTGGAATTGATCAATGCATTCCGGAATGGCCCCAACCCTGCTTAGTACCAAATGAGCATTGTTTAAATGCCACAGCCTACCTGAGTATTGTTGCTGACCATGTCCATCTTTTTATGACCACAGTGTATCCAGCTTCCAATGGTTACTTCCAGCAGAACAATGCACCATGTCACAAAGCTCAGATCATCTGAGACTGGCTTCTAGAACATGTCACGGTACTCAAATGGCCCCAACAGTCACCAGATCTCAATTAAGTAGAGCACCTATGGGACGTGGTAGAATAGGAGATTCGCATCATGAAGGTGCAACTGACAAATCTGCAGCAACTATGTGACGCTATCTTGTCAATTAGGACCAAAGTTCCTGAGAAATGTTTTAAGCACCTTGTTGAATCTTCGCCACAAAGAATTAAGGCAGTTCTGAAGGTAAAAGGGTTTTAACCCAAAACTAGCAAGGTGTACCTAATAAAGTGGCCATTGAGTCTATGTGGCCAGTGTCAGCTAGGTGCCCTGTTCACTTTTAATCCTTTTACCATAATTATATTTATATTCACTCTTCATGTCTTTCCTCCTTTAGATCCATTTTCTGTGTTTAACTTTTTAACCTTTAGCTTTTAAAATTATATATTGTTATATATTCAGTCTTACATTGTTCTGCACCTGTGACTTGTATCACAAAGCTGGATTTCTGGTTTAATCTGATAACTTGTCAGATTTAAGGTACTCCAGTTTAAATGGACTTTATCTTCATTCACATACATATAACCCAGACCACCTTAAATCTAACAAGTTAAATGGCTTAACAAGACATCCTGCATTGTGATACAGTCCCCTGAGATGGCAAGGGATTCTGTTAGTGTGATTCAAATACCCTCTTTGGTCTCTTTGGTTTCCCTGAATAAAGTAAGTCCAATTTCATTTATTTTTGTCCTAAGAAGCTTTTTAACAGACTTCGCATTTATTCCAAATGCATTTTGGTAAATGATTATAGTGAACATTTCTTGAGCTACACTATATTGCCAAAAGTACTGGGACACCTGCCTTTAAACACACATGAACCTTAATGACATGCTATTCTTAATACATAGGCTTTAATATAGAGTTGCTTCATCCTTTGCAGCTTCAACTCTTCTGGGAAGGCAGTCCTTCTTAGGTTTAGGAGTGTGTTTATGGGAATTTTGACCATTTTTCCAGGAGAGCATTTGTGAGGTCAGGCACTGATGTTGGACGAGAAGGTCTGGCTTGCAGTCTCTACTCAAATTAACTCCGAAGGTGTTCTATCAGGTTGAGGTCTTGGCTCTGTGCAGGCCAGTCAAGTTCCTCCACACCAGACTTGCTCCTCCATGTCTTTATGGACCTTGCATTGTGCAATGGTGCACATTCATGTTGGAACAGGAAGGGGTCATCCTCAAACCGTTCCTGCAAACTTGGGAGCATGAAATTGTACAAAATGGCATCAAATGCTGTAACATTAAGAGTTCTTATCACTGGAACTCGAGAGGACTGTGTGGGTCCTTCTGTGGTCCTTCTGTGGCTGCATTACAGCAACTCATCTTCCCCCAACGAGACAAGAACCAACTTTATAGTGGAGCTGCATAATAAGCAACGGCGTAAGTGAGATTTTACGTGAGATGGCCAATGGTAATGTGTTTTGTAGCGAGTGTAGAATGTTTAGCCTTAGTTCATCCATCAGCAATGATAGTTTAAATAGCAATAACTTTATCTGTAGGAAGTATAAGGCAATAGAAGCTCTGACAGAGAGAGTTATAGAGCTAGAGTTGCGCCTCCAGAAGTTAGCAAAGTTGGCAGGTAGCCAGTTAGCTGCAGGTTTGCAGTCAGGGAGTCTGGGGGCTTCAGAATTAGATTTAGATAGCACGGCCCAAACTCCGGCATTAGAGCCCATGCAGCAGGGCGAGTGGGTGACAACTCGGTGACATAGTCAGAGAGCCCGAGCTTTGGCGAAGGTTACTCCTGAGCACCACTTTCCATCTCTCAGCATGTGGAACAGGTCTTCCCCGCTCAGTGAAATGCCTGTTGATAATGCTCTGGTCATAGGTGATTCTATCCTACGACCATGAAAATAGGTAAATTGTTTACCAGGAGCCAGAGCGCCAGATATCTTAAGGTGCTGATCAGAAATAGATGCTATTCCAAGATAGTTGTCCATGTCGGTGCCAATGATGCCTGGCTCAGACAGTCTGAGGTTACAAAAAGTCATTTTAAAGAGGTGTGTGAGCTTGTCAAGACAATGTCCCAGCTTGTTGGATGTTGGAGGCAACGCAGTAGTAGGTGTAAAGCGTGTAGAGCAGGGGGCTCAGAACACACCCTTGTGGAGCTCCAGTGCTGAGAGTGATGGCGTTTGACACACGGATGAGACCACTGTTTGTGGTCTACCAGTGAGGAAATGTAACCCACCTGCACAGCTGGGAGTTCAGACCCAGGTCCCTCAGTTTGGTGAACAGTCTAAATGGGACGATGGTGCTGATGGCTGAGCTGTAGTCCACAAACAGCAGCCTTACACAAGTCCCATTTCTACTGTCCACATGGGTGAGGGCGGTGTGCAGCACATGTGCAATGGTGTCCTTAATGGATCTGTTTGGGTGGTAGGCAATTTGTAATGGGTTTATGGAATTGGGGATAGATGAACAGATTTCAAACACCTTCATGACCAGAGATGTTAGGGCCACCAAGTGGTAGTCATTCAGGCCAGAGGGCTTGTTGTGCTTCAGGATGGGAACTATGGTGGACCGTTTAAAGTACGTTGGTACAACAGACAGAGCTAGGGCCTCATTGAAGATATTGGTGAAAACCCCAGTCAGCTGATCAGCGTAGCATCGCAGAACACGTCCTGAAATCCTGTTTGGTCCTGCAGCTTTTCTGACGCTCACCTGCTTCAGAGCGCAGCGCACATCACGCTCTGCCAGGCTAACCAAAGCTGCGTCGCTGTCCACATTCATCAGGATCAGACTATTGTTATCTCCGATGTAGTGAGAGCTGTTTATCTCAAACCAAAGAAAGCGTTCAACTCGTCAGCAAACCCAGCGTCAGTGTTCAGAGCAATGGTGCATTTATTAATCTCTGAGCTCTGTTTCAAGACCCAAAATAAAGTATCCAATATCTACCCGGGTAGTATGTTTTTGCTTTTAAAGTGTGGTGAGACCTTGACTCTTATCTGTGCATGGAACGGACAAACAAGGCACAGAAAGGTCCATATCGGTTGGTAGAGGCTCCTCTCCAATCCTCTCCTCCATTACTACGCGCCCATCCAAATCCACAAGTCTCAGTCCAAGGCAAAAAAACAACAACAACCTGCATAGCAGTGCAATGTCCAATTACTCTCTCAGAAATAAACTCTGCCCAGTCTGGAAATAATCTCACTCGAAAATCTGTATTCAGGAATGTACAGCAGTTTAAAATTTACACTTCAATTCACTGCACACTAAAATAGTGTTTCACACAGTAACATGGTTTCAACATGGCTACCCGTGGCACTCCAGTTAATGAGTAATTGTTCACATTGCCGGTTGACTTAATCTAGAGACTTAATTATAATTTTAAAAAGTCTTTCAACAATTTCAATCTCAAGTTTTAAGGGTGTTGAATTCTAAGTAGCCAAGGATACATCCATCCATCCATCCATTATCTATACTGCTTTATCCATCGTCGGGCGAGAGGCAGGGTACACCCTAGGCAGGCCACCAGTCCCCCACAGGCCATGGATACAGAACAAGCTTATGGTGTAAACTTAAGGAAAACTGTGTTTGTTGAAGGCATCACTTCATTTGACACCAATAAGCAGATTACTGAATTCTGTGAGCAAGATGCTTAGGGTTAGACAGACAGGGCAAGAAAGTGGCCTTAAAGCTCTAGTAGAGTTCAAGTCTGAGGAAACGGTCACAAACCTAGTGCCAAACTTGCCCAAATATCTTCCTAGTTTGAGTGACCCTACAGTAACATTGTGTGGTGTGTAGACAAGGCTTAGAGAGGGACCCCTACCCCTAAGACGCCCACGTCTCCAGTGAGGGCAGACCCCTTAGACTCTAACTCTCCAACTCTGCTAGTCAAGATGATTCTGATGACAGTGGGACCCCCTTAATTTATAAACCATGCACTGGGACTGAAGCCCCAAATCTTCTTCGTTAAAGTTACCTGTCTTAGTCAAAAATGAGACCGCACTTGATATCAAAATGTCCAGAGGTCACAACATCGCCAGGCTTTCCTTGCCTAAGGCAATGTCAATCTTGCCTGCTCATGATGTCAAGGCCGAAAGGAGTAAGCAGAAGTAAGGAGTAAGTATCTGATTCGGGCAACCTCACCTTCAACTTCACGGATTCTCCCTTATCTGAGGATTGGAAGCAGAGAATTACAAAGAAATTAAGTTCAATGTCAATGTCAGTTTTTGCATCCAGTGACCTTAATTTTGGCCATACGACTGAAATAGGACACAGAATACATCTGACAGATCTATCTCCATTTAAACAGAGGCTTAGGCCAATCCATCCTTCTGGTTTTGAGGCTGTGAGATGCCATTTGAAGGAGCTTCAAGATGCTGGCATCATATGTGATTCTGAAAGCCCTTTCACATCTCCAATTGTTGTGGTCAGGACAAAGAACAGTAACGTCAGTCTACGCATAGATTACCGAAAACATTAAGGATACGTATGCTTTACCCAACATAGAAGAAGTCTTTTCAGTCTTAACGGGGTCAAAGTGGTTCTGTATTATGGAACTTAAGTCAGGCTATTACCAAGTAGAAATGGAAGAGGAAGACAAGTCATTGTCTTTCTTGATGATTTCATTGTTTTCTCAGCTCCATCTTCTTACTCCGTGTTCTCAAGAGAATGAAAGAATTTGGCTTAAAACATTTGGCTTAGGACATCTGTAAAATTCCTTGGGCATGTGAGGTCTACAAATGAGGTGGAGATCGACCCAGCAAAGATAGCTGCTCTGAGGACATGGCCAAGGCCCAATAACATTAAAGACCTGAAGTCTTTCCTTGGATTTGCCAGATATCACTGGAGATTCATAAAGAACTACTCCAGAATGACAGAGGGAGCAGGAGGGAGGGGCCATGCACGAGTGCTGACCCTCAGCAGTGGCCTTGTGTATGGTTGTCTGCTTTGTTTGTTAACCTTATATTAAGTTTTCAAACTTACGATAGGTTATATAATACATGGAAACACTGAAAATAAAAATGTGATAAAATCAAACAGTAAGTGAATAACTTAATATACCTTATTTTCTATTAAACCTGATTCCTATCGATATTATTAAACGCAGGCAAATTAATATTTATTTTCTTAAAGACAGCAAGCTAAGAGAACTCCGTATTTTATTGTGTGTCCTGTGTTGGTCCACATCACTGTTCGATCTGACAATGTGTTATATTTTCGATGTCACTACAACTTGAACAACTGACAGGTAAAACGACTTGCTCCAAGCTGTGGCTTCAATAAAGCAATTAAGAGTAGAGCTACACAAAAGTTAGCACGTCCATCAGTGCATTTCGGCATTTTAACTTAGGTATGTTTTGATCATTTACGATAGATATAATTACTCAGAGGTAGCTTAGTATTAGCAAATGCGGGCAATCTATGTGGAAGTATTATAGGGCAGAGGTCGATAACTTTTTTAAAGCAAAGAGCCATTTTATACTACATGTCTCACGCAAGGTTTGCAAAGGGCTGCAACAGGTTGAGAAGAAGGTTTGAGATATGACTTTAAAATGCGATATCGGTGTGTGCATATATATATATATATATTACATATTGCACAATATACAGAATACTGACATAATTTATGAACTTTAGGTGACTGAGGTGTTATAAGGTCTGATGGCAGATGGATTGAAGGACCTGCGGAAGCGTTCCTTCTTGCATGTTAGATGCAGTAGTCTGTTGCTTCGTAATGACCTCACTGTGTCATGGAGGGGGTGAGAGGGACTGACCATAATGGATGCAGATCTGGCCAGCATCCTCCTCTCTGCCACCTCCTCAGTGGAGTCCAAAGAGCAGCCCAGGACAGAGCCAGCGCTCCTGACCAGTTGGTTCAGTCTCTTCCTGTTTCTTCCTGAGCTCTCGCACCCCCAGCAGACCACCGTGAAGAATATCGCAGATGCTACCATAGTGTCGTAAAAGGTCCTTAGTAGTGTCCAGCCCACACCAAAGGACCTCAACCTTCTCAGCAGGAGGACACAGCTTTGCCCCTTCTTGTACAGGGCATCTGTGTTGTGTTATTACTCTAGCTCAGGGGTCGCCAACCTTTTTGAAACTGAGGACTACTTCACAGGTACTACTGAGCCATACGAAGGGCTACCAGTTTGAAACACCCTCCTAAACTTATCTAATCTTCATGTATAATTGAAATCTATATGAATGAAAATGTGATTGAACAAGAATAGCAACGGAATAAAATTAAATTTTAGACACTGCTTACTGGTAAGTTGTGCTATTTTTAGAACTCATGTGGTCCTTGCGGGTACATTAGGGTGTCCCAAAAAACTAAACTGTTGAAAAGTATAAGTCTCACCCTCCAAAAAGTTTCCTGTAGGTAAGTTATTCTCAAAGAAAAAAATTTAACCTTATCAGAAATTATTTAGTGATGCCCAAAAAAAGTGGTCAAATTTTGAAATTCTACCTATCAAAATTGAAAATTTCACTGTGTTTGACCTGACGTAACTCCAGAATTACAATTGCTGCAAATTTGTCATTGCTAATCTTACTATAACTTAGTGTCCTCAATAAGAATATAAAAGCCAATTAGATGCTGTAGTAATGACTTGGCAGATAAATTATAGCAAAATTAGCAAATTTAGCATTGCAAGTCATGTTTAATATTGCACTCATCTGCTCGACTGGCCTCTAATATACTATTGCTTACATTGTTACACTACAGCGTGCATGTAAATTACACAAACATTATACAGTCAACTGTCTTGGCTACAATTTACATCTTCAGTTTATAATCAAGTTGCTTTTGCTAGTGCTAGGTACTATTATTGTCATACATACAGTAGGTCAGTCATAGAACTTCGACAGTCCAATAGCCTATATGTTGTGCATTGCCTTCACTGTCAGGTGAGGATAGTTTCTACGATGGTTCTCAACGACCTGCAGAAGATACTGCTTTTGTGTTTCATTGATTGTAGTTTTGTTGAAGTCTTGAATCAATGCAACCCCTTGCTCTGCGCAGTCATTGTCACATGCTAAATGATGAGCAACAGTGCTTGCAGTTAGGTAAGATCGATTCTCGTGCCACGATTCAACTGGAAGATCTAAGAAGCTGTTATCAAGCTGCATTACACTGAACAGAAATGCTGGTTGTCAGGAGGTGCAACCCACGTTCAGTTGTCATTTTCGTCACCAGCAGGCACATGTCATCAATTGTCGCCAAGTCAACGACATGTTACTGATCGAAAGACTAAATGCTTCTGATGATAAAGCCATCAAGACGGTTGGACTGGCTGCTGTTAAACGACACTCGTGGTATCTGAGTCCAGGATTGGCCAGCCTGGCTCTGTTCTCTGACTTGGCTACAATTCATGACAAGCACCTGCTTATAAACTGAAGATGTAAATCATGGGCAGCCCTGGTCTTCTTTCTGAGTAAAGTTTGTTTGGCTCTGCAGTCATTTGGCATTCACTCTTCACTTCACTACTTCTAACTGTACTGACAAAGCAGTGCAAAATATACTCTCCACTCTGAATCTTAGCCCACAAGCGTTTCGTGGTAAGTGACAGAGCAGTCACCTCCTCCCAGGGCAGCCGCTGCTGGCCTCAGACCCACTGGAACACAGGTTGCAGATCAGTGTCCCTTTCCTGCTGCTGCTCCCACACTGCTGTGTCCCCTCGCTGCTCCGCCTGCGTCCATGAAACTGGTCCCGCAAAAGCGCAACTCACCTCTCGACCACCAAGTTCTCGCTCTCGACTCTCCCTTTTCTCACAGTAATTGCAGCCCTCAGCTGCACATGGCCACCTGGATAGAGCATCTGCGTTGGCATGCTGCAGCCCCTCCCTGTGAACGACCATGGATTCATAATGCTGTAGCTCCTCAATCCAGCGTGCAACCTGATCCTCAAGCTCCTTAAAGGACATGAACCACCAAAGAGCCAAATGATCAGTTTGGACAGTTAAGGGCAGCCACAGAGGTAGTAACTAAAGTAGCACACAGCACAGCAACAAGCTCTCGCCGGGTGACACCTCCCCCGGTGCTCCACCTTATTGAACACCCTGCTGTAATAAAACACCTCCCTTTCCCCCTCTTGCCCTACCAGAGAGAGCACCGCGCCAAACCCCACATTACTGGCATCAGTGTCCAGAATGAAATGCAGGCTGGGGTCGGGGGGGTCAACTCACAGGCCCCAGTCACAGCCGGCTTATGGGAGGAAAAGGCAGCCCAGCACTCCTCAGACCACACAAAGGGGCAGTCCTTCTGCAAGAGAAGCCCCGCACAAACTGCCTGTATGTATTAGGAGGCTAGCCCTAGGAAGGCCTTATGCTGCGGCTGCGTGGTTGGAGTGGGTCAGTCCCTCACAGCCTGCACCTTATCCACCATAGTGCCGATGACCCGCACATTTCACCAAGGAATGTTACCTCCCTCCTCAACGGACGGCACTTCTCCGGGTCGAGTTTCAAACCCGCTGCAACCACTCTGGGGTGCGTTTCCCGTACAACTATGTAGTTCTTTGCTTAACCACCATAGTACGATGCACCGTTGAAGAAACTAACTAACTAGTCACAAGTGTTTCCCAAAACCATAGTACCTGTGTCGCACTTCCATGGTTAGAAC
>JABFEB020000060.1:16145099-16158959 GCA_019775895.2 Stomatorhinus ivindoensis
AATAACCGAAAAATTAATAACCTAATATCTGGGCACCAAAACATTAAGTTTTCCAAATCGCTCAAAGTGGTTGGGAACATTTTAGAAACTAATAGGGCGTAGGGTCATTAACTGTGAATAGAACACATCCAGCCGCGGCGAAATCAATGACGTCGACACAGAAAACTAACAAGGAACTATGCTTCTAACCACAGGTCGAAGGCTGTAGTTCCAACCATGTAAGTTTGCGACGCTGTTTGCGAATGTTCGTTTGAACTATGGTTTCGGGAAACACCTAGTTGTTGAACTATGTTGGTAACGACGGAACTTGCGACCATAGTTAGCTAACGATGCTTTTGGGAAACGCACCCCTGGTCAGCACACCCCATAAGGCACCCAGAGCACTCTGGAAGGAGCTGCCGTGTGCGAGAATGTCATCCAGATAAACCAGACATTCACCCCAGGGAACGCCGGACAGCACCCTATCCATTAAGCGCTCAAATGTTGTCAGTGCATTGCAAAGGCCAAAGCACAGAACCTTGAAGTGCCATAGCCCCCTGTTTAAGCAAAAGGCTGTCTTGGGTCAGGCCTCAGGCGCAAATGGCACCTGCCAATACCTGCTGCTCAGGTCTAATGAGGAAAACCAGGAAGAGCCCCCCACCAAACCAAATGACTCGTCAATACGTAGAGGATATGAGTCCTTCTTTGTTACAGCATTCAGGTGCCTGTAGTCTAAACAAAAATGCCAGCATCCCCCTTCTTGGGAACCATAACCACTGGTGTTGCCTGTGGTTTTATGTTAAGTCATAACAATGTGAATACGTCTATCGTCCTGAGAAAAGCCGCACGCGGCTCGCAAGGCACAGGTTGCCAACCCCTGTATTAGGAAAATGTGGTAAAAATACTATTAAATAATTAGGCCTAAATATCAAAATATAATCACAGTGGAGGACAAATCACTCATCTGCAAGTCCTCCGTCCAGAAACAAAGAAGTAGTTTTATATTAATAATATGTTTATTTTCAGCTCCATTTGGTGTGAAGAATGATTCAACTATAAAACGAATAAAATTAAAAATCATATGATAGAAAGTTGTGTTGATTAGAAAAATGTTTTACAATCAAAACATGAAATCTAACTAGTTTGAACTACATAAAAATTAGGTACTTGTTTTTTTATTTTAGAGAACTCTAAAATTTCAGAACATAGTTTTTTTCATAATGCAATAGTGCAACTTAACTGACAGCGTCAAATAATACAGAAATAGAAAAATATATTTACAGACATGTCATGTAATTGATCGTTTCAGCTATTACGAGTTAAATGTTTTGCTTAGTTCATATGAAGGCATACGGATCACGCTGAGTCTCTCCCAGGTGAAGCGCAAAGAGCGGTCATAGCGCGATGCCTGACTGTAATCGTCATCCGAGCGGTAAAGGAGTTCGGCCCTGGAGCCCCCGGCGGAGATGCATCCCTCGCACCATCCCATGCCGCACCCAGTCGACATCCGTGGCAGCATGGCTCGGCAGCTGCATCTGCGCTTTAAACTCCTGACGACGAAAGTGCTCTTCCATCCTTAGTGTTTCAGTCAAGGCCCAAATGTAGTTGTGGGCAAATCTCAGGGTTTCGATTTTGGTCAATTTCTCTTCGTGCGGGAAGGTGGGGAGGACGCTCCGGAGCGTGTCCAACGCACAGTTCAGGTTACGCATGCGCTTTCTCTCTCTGTCGTTCGCCTTCCTCCTGCGGCTTACCCGTGGTGACGATTTTGCTTTGCATCGCTCTTTGTTTGGTTTGCATGTTTTTACACCGATTTGGCTTGGAACCGATGGCCTCTCTGCGAAGTTGCCCTTCTCCTTGGATTCGGCTGCTACGGGTAACCTTATGGAAACATGAGAAGTGACTTCGGGTGACTTTTCACCTTCCGATGCGCATAGCTCCCATCTCCTGACGGAGGAACATCTGATTGACATCCTGCAAGGCAATAGTAGATCATGAGTGAGAGACTCGCGAAAAGCGACAGCTCGCTGAAGGATTTGATTCATTTTCTGGAAAGTAGGAAGTATGCTGCGGTGAAACTCGCGTTATAGTGCTGATGTTTTAATGAACGTTTTCTTTCTCGTGTAAAGCATCAAAAGCAGAAAACCACAACAAATTTGAATTGGTAATCAACAGTAATGAACTTCATAGCTTACCTGCGATCGATGTGTTGAAACATGAACATAGAAAAAATGTGTTATTTTTTATTAAAGGGCTTGATCAGTCTGATTTATAATTGGCGGTGTGGGCGTATTCGTTAATGTGGCACACGGTCCCCCGTGCCCCGTTTATAGCAGTTAAAAACAAAGGGGACTGATGCGCCCTTTGCCATTTATTTCCTTCTTTATCTTATCTGTTATCCTGGAGTGTGCCTGGGTCATCAGCGGTTTAAAGTAGGCCAATCAGCGTACGATCCCCGGAAAGCGCACTTCAGGACCCCGGGCGCTCCAGACACTTAAAGTGCAACAAAAAGATAAACAGTTGGACTCCCGCGATTAATGACACCGTATGGAAAAGAAAGATGCACCTTAAGAAATTCATAATAGCCAGAAGAAACGGCGTTTCCTCATTAAAAACATTTTGGCTTCTATTTTTAAACTTGGGATGATCAGAGTGTAAGACACATTTTCTCTCACATATGGACATTTATAGCAAAAAAACTTAATTTGTTGCTGTGGGAATATTTTTGCTGTTGTATATCTTACTATAAAATTATGCAACAATAATAAGCCTACATTAAATAGGCCTGCATTTTCTATGTTTTCTTCCTGGATACTCTTTTTAGGCGAATTCGTGTTTCTAAAGAGCCCGTAGTGTTTGACCTTCCATGGATTATCATACATTCCAGGTATCCCAGTTTTCGTGCTTGCTGGAACAGGTTCGAGACTTACCAAGTACTGGATGAAAAGTTATGGCAACGTAATAAATAGAACTTGAAATCCAAAATTTTCCTCGGGTCTCTATGATGTGTTTTTTGGGATTCTTTCGCAATGCACATAACCTGAAGTAACATCAAGCTATGCTATGGTGTTGCTGGGTAAAATGCTTCTATTTTAACAACAAAATCGATAGATGCCAATTTTATATTTGTTCCATTTTAATTAAGTTATGTATTTGTTTCAATGAATCACATCTAGGCCTACTGGTTTCCTTAAAAGCACAACGGTGAATTTAGAGCATAAACGGAGCACCCAAACCCGAATCACTCTTCGAAAGTCTTCTATGAAGTACAGGAGCTCACCAAAAACGTCAATCATGTTCAATGACATTACGGCGCAGTCTTAATAACGAATTCCTGAAACCGATTCCTATAGAACAGCCTACATTTTGGACTTCCTGGCCAAGAGATGTAATTAATTTAGTTCAAAATTGATGATTTGATATACTGTATATTGATGATATTCATTTATGGTGGAATCATGGCAGCAAATTGATTGAATTAAAAACGATTTGAAACATACGCACATGTGATCCAAATTCACAGTTGCTCTTTTATGAAACAAAACAGTGACGCTGTTAACTGTGACTAAATAGATGGCTCGCCTATAAAAATATATTTTAATTTTAGTCTAAACTTGTAACATTTGTAAATAAAACTGTTTGAATGAAGAATGAACACTAAGGTGTCATTATTTTTCAAAGTGACATCATTTTTAATTATGAAGTAGGTACAAAATTGTTGCTAAAACCATGTTTCATTTAGTACAGCGAAGGGATAGATTATTAAAAAGTTTAGTTTTCGCGATCCTCGTTGAAACATGAAATATTATTTAGTTCTTTAAAGCTTAAGGCTGAATAATTTCTGCTAGTGTATTCTTTTTAAAATACATTTCACTAACAGAATATAATAGAAGCTTGCAACCTTTTGCGCTTTTTAAAAGCCTGATAAAGCGGTTTCTGGAACCAGAACGGGTCTAAACTCCCTTAAAAAGGAAATGAGGAGACAAATGCGAGGTCCTTGTCTTTATTTGTTAGTTGAAGCTTCTTCGAAAACCAATACCAAAGATTTTATCTCGGTAAATTGGCTAAACACAAAGGCAATAACGCGATTAATTTGCGTGACCCGATGAACACAATGAAAGCCCTTTTGCCACGAGTCTTTTTAGTTTATTCATTTGTAATTGGCGGACATTGTCATCAAAGCCATATGCACTGGAACACAATGGATGCCCCATAAAAAGTAACTCTCTAGCACATTAAAACTGAATTACTCTTTTCTCAAAGTGTGTCTAGGGTCATTCTGGTCACTATGCGCACACATCTCCAAGAGCGCGCGCGTCTCCAAGAGCGCACATTTAATTTTTTTGAAGACGACATTGTTTGGGTTTCACAAGTGGTGTACATATGGCATCTGGGCCATAATGAATGTTTTTAAAGTTTTTTCTTCCCATGTGAAGTTTCTTTTTTCTCCTTTATATGTAGCCTTTTACGTGTCAGAACAAGAGGAAAACCTCAATAGATTGCCAGCCATTTTGGAACAAATGGGTGGCAACAATCTGGTCAGCGAGTTTTCAGACTTAGATTGGCCACTTCAAACGTCCTTCAAACAAAAGCTGAATACGAAAATAAAGCCCCACCTGGTACTACTGTTTGCTAAAATAATAATAAATAGATTTCGTTTAATAAATAATTACATTAGATTGTAAAGTGAAGCTGTGGAGGAAGTATTAATCACGAGGTAGGGGCAGGTATCACCTGCTCTCGAGCCAGACCCGTTTATTGTTAAATATTGTTAGATGATTTTTCGGGCCAACTCATTCGATATCTACAATTTCCACAGCAACAGGTCGCCTATGTTTGTCTATACTTTGCATAACAAGCAGGGTATTAAACATGACACTGATAAAAATCCAGGAGGAACACCTACAGGTTCAAGCGCACACCTGCCCGAAGTGCCCGAATATGGATTTGGCGTGAAATGATTATTTGTAAAGCGGTAATATCCAGTTTACTTTGGATTATTTTGTCCCTTTTATAACAGCAGGTCAGCATCCCCTATCTCGCGTGCATGTTTGTCTCTTCTGTTGAACGCATCTGGTTATCAGATTGTTACCAGAGAAATGTTTTAGGTTAAGTGTTAAACATAACTTTTGTAACCTCAGATATCACAGATACCTCAGTGCAGGCTGATTTCAATATTTTACAACAGAGATGAAACGTGTAGGAACTGAGGTATTACACTGATAAAAGCACATTCATGTACTTAATTTTCTAACCCGGTGCGCGCTTAACTTTTGGTGAGATTTCTTCACTAATTGCTTTTATTTCTGGTGACATCAGGACGCACGACGAATGCATGGACGTATTCAGAACTTGTAATTGAAAGGATTGGCGATGGGAGTACTTTTGTCCGAGCAATACAAGCGAAGCATCTCCCCCAAACCCGGTGTGCCGAGGGGGCTTTGCAATAGTTTACGGTTGCGCACGCCGTAGAGCACCTGTGTTTTCCTCCACTGTCTCTCGAGACAGCATTTTTTAGGCTAATGTAGTTGTATTATTTGAAAGAAAATGTGATTTATCGTTGCACATGCTCGGCGAAATAATGTTCACGGGTGCTTTTCCCAAAACATTCTTATCGCTACGTCCTTCGTAAGTTATACCTTAAGCCGTCTTAACGCTCCTTAGTGTTCCCGAAACGTTCTTAGTTAAGTGTATCTTCCGTAAGATTTTCTTTCGTAAGCTTGGTCTGAGCCGTTCTTCGCTGTCTCTAGCAACGAATGCGCAACGAATTGGCCTCAGTGCACGGTGCGCGGACTCATAATTAAACATAAGAATCGCACTGTAAATTATGTATTTATTTATGAATCCGCGCGTTACTGAGGCAAATTCGCTGCGCAAGCAGAGCGCACGCACGAAACCTAACGAAGATATTGTATCAGACAAAATCATTTTATCGTATATATCAGTTGTATTTTAGTTAAGCGATGTTTGGTTATTAAACTGTACCTTTAATGACGTTAGTATTATTTTAAATAAGCAGTTTGAGCTGACAACTCTGATAAGAGACAGTTAAGAGAAGCTCAGACCAACCTTACGAAAGAATAGCTTAGGAATACTTAACTAACAACGTTTTGGGAAACACGTTGGAGCGTTAAAAGACAACTTTGGGTAGAACTTACGAACGATGTAGCATTAAGATGGTTTAGGGAAACGCACCTCACAGCAATTATAAACCCAAAACACCCTGTTTATCGTAGTCTCAGCGCATATTGATGGTTAACCGTGTGCGCTACCTTCTTCATAGCAGCACTCAGGTAGAGCGGAACACTTTTTTGATATTTAAAATTTTGCGATTTATCTACGCCACTTATACATTGTAAAAGTTTAATCTTTTATTACACATTCCAGGCAATTAAAAATAGAGATTTATTTTAAATAATTGACAGAAGGCTTTTTGGACATGCCAGCAATGTATTTACATGCTGTTGTTCAATTGTGGTAATTGAAATGTTCTCATAACTTATATATAATGACATGTAATTATATAAACTGCTGGTAGCTTTTGGGAGTCTTGCAAGGAATTACGGATTAAATGATTGATTAAAAATGCTTTTATGTTTTTGCGCAGCTCCCCTGAGTTCCATAACCTCGATTACTCCAGGGATGAGCTGTTTTCAGTTACGTGCCAGTTTGGATAAAAGTGTCTGCTAAATAAATGTAACTAAGGCACAAAGACATGGTCAAGACTTTGATGACAGGACTAGGGAAATGCACTAAACGCGGACTGAAATACACAGGACTCAATGGCAATAACAAGAAACAGCTGATAAGAAATCGGGATTGACAGAACACCCCCCCCCCCCCCCAAAAGGTGCGCACTCCAGGCACGCCCCAGGGGAACAGACAGTCGGGACCGTGAACAGTAAAACAAGAAAACAAAACAAGACCATTTATGGAATACCGGAAACAGGATGGACACACAGAACAGGCACAGCAACAAGAAACAGGACAACCACTGACAGACCACGGGGAACATAGACAGGCATAGAGGCACCAAAAAAGGAGACACATGGGGAACACCAACAGGAGGAATGAAAGGGCCAGGAGTGAACACAGGAGACAGAAGAACGAGGAGTAGACATAGGAGACCAGAAGGGAAAGGATGGGCGACCGCGAGGTTGGAGCAAGAGGGGACCACGGAGGGAGTGAGGAGGCAGGCAGAGAATAAGGAGCAAATCGGAGGGGGCACCAGGGGGTGCAAGGAGGAAGGTGAAGGGGACCCAGCAAAGGTGAGGAGGGAGGGGAAGCTGCAGCAGGCAACAGCACAGCCACAGCTGGTGAAGGTGCCATCCACTGACAAGTCGGAACGGGGGGATCCACAGGCGACCAATGAGTCAAAGCGGGGAAACCCGCAGCCAACTGACGAGCCGTCAGAGGCAGAGTCGATGGCGGCCAAAGAGTCATTGGAAGGGGACCTGCAGGCGACCGCCAAGCAGGAGCCGGATGACCTGCAGATGCCCCTGGAGCCATAGCATAGGAGACCATGGGCAAGCCAGGGGGCAAGGTGGGCAGAACTCAACCCCTGTGCAAGTGTCCTCTCCCCTTCAGGAGACCAAAAGGTGGGGACCCGGCCAGGATCGACTATGGTGGGGTGATGGTCAGGGTGAGCCCTCAGACGGGGTTGGGCAGTCCTGGATCTCCTCAGGGCCGGGAACTGGTGGTGCGGGAGCTTGGACAAGAACCGTGGAGACTGGAGCCGGAGCCTTTGTGGGCAGAGCAAGGATGCCGGAACATAGG
This sequence comes from Stomatorhinus ivindoensis, assembly GCA_019775895.2. Classification (NCBI taxonomy): domain Eukaryota; kingdom Metazoa; phylum Chordata; class Actinopteri; order Osteoglossiformes; family Mormyridae; genus Stomatorhinus; species Stomatorhinus ivindoensis. The sequence goes on from JABFEB020000060.1 coordinate 16,152,852, forward strand.
GTGTGGGCTGAGCCGGCACATTGGGTGCGGGCAGGTCAAACACTGCGGGGGGTGGACCATCGATAGCCAGGACTGGAACCGCTGGGGCCAGGGCATCAGTCACCGGGACTGGAATTCCACAGGGCGGCGGATCGGCCGTCAGGACGGGAGCCTCGCAGGGTGGTAGGTCGGCCGCCGGGACGGGAGCCTCAGGAATGGGCAATTTGGGGGCAGGAACCTCTGGTACATCAGGTACAGGAGCTTGAGTCAGGTGAGAGAGGTTGGGCGGCGGATTTAAAGGCAGTCCGCTATCCAGGGCGATCTGCTGCCTATTCGCTTTAGCTGCTCAACTCCGGAGCTGCTGTAAATTCAGCCGAACCTCTTCGGGCAAGAAAGAGTCCTTCGATGGGAAAATTCCCCTCAGGGTATCCCCCTCTGAATCACCATGGCATGAGCCACAGGGTCCTCCAGTACCTCTGGCTTTTGCAGCCAGTATACTGCCTTGCTGACGAGATCGCCATATTACACTGCTGTCAATGGAGGTGTCTTCTTCGGGAGTCCTGTGATTCTGTAATGACCGTGAGCAGGGCGGGCGAGCAAGCAGGGAGCGAGGAATCCGGGTAAGGCAGGCAGACATCCAAAACAGGGGGGGGGGGGGTTATCACAGACAAGGCACAAAGACACAGTCAAGACTTCAATGACAGGACTGGGGAGACGTATTCAAATGCAGACTGAAATACACAGGACTCAATGGGGGAATAACAAGAAACAGCTGATAACAACTGGGAGTTGCAGTGAAAACCTACATACACACTGGATAAGATTGCCCACCCCTGGGTTAGAACATGCATAGACACATTAATGGGACAAGCAAACTAAATAAAAATGGCATGCACAGCAGCTAAATGTTTTGTGTTAAGTTGCAGGGAAGCTAAATTTAAGTAATAAGTCTTCAGTCAAGAATTATAGGCTGTGACCAATTTGGTATCCTGAACATTGGCTGGCAAACCATTCCACAAAATATATATTACTTCATTATAATATATTACTTTTCTGATATTTTTGTCTTTACATTGTTACCCTGCCCATAATATGATGCCCACCGTGGCTGACGTATTTGCTTTGCTCTCCACCAAGTGATTTTTGTATTTTTATCATTTTAAATTACTATTTATTCTATTTTATACCTTTTTCAAAGGTGAACAAGCAAAGTAACAATTTTATCACATGGTGTTAATGTGTACATGTTTTTTTTACTGTGTATATGACAATAAACTTCTTGAAACTTGAATAATCAATGGAGAAAACTATTAATGATTTTCATTACATTTTTTGGTAGGCTACTATTGTTCTTGTCTTAGTGTTTTATTTATGCAGCCAACAAATGTCTAAACACATTTCATGTGTTGTTTTTTATTGTAATTTTATATCTGGAATGCAAGAATTTGACATGAGTTTACAAAGACACTATAATGTCCATTTAAAACTTTCAAACAGGAAGCATTGCTGCCTTCCCACACGGTGCATAGTTTGTCTTTCTCTCAAATCCAGTGTTCTTTCACTGATGTGTATGATTTGTAAAATCCCGAGTCCCCTTTGTTAATGTGTGTGTTTATGTTGCTGTGCAGTTCAAGAGAAACAGCCCCCTCTGGTGGACTTGGATGCCAGGGCTGCCATTGCATTTTATCCGGTTCAAATTTCAGAAAGAACCATGTAAATAGATTCAGCTTTATTGTCAATGAAATGCAGTTTGGCCTGGGCTACAGGAGCAGGAGGGCATTATGGGACTGACAGGATAGGAGGAGGAGGGTGCCAATGGACCTGCAAAGCAAGAAAGCACCATCAGGCCTGCAGGGCAGGGATAAGAGGGTGCTTCAGGGCTGGAGGGCAGCACTGGCACTGCTTGGCTGGAAGTTGAGGACAGGCGACCTTCCAGGCAAGGGTAGAGATGGGGGCAGGAACTGGAATGGCCATCACTGGTAATGTGTACCCTGTCTTCTTCTCTGGGAGACTGAGACTCAGCCTGGCCCCTTTTTGGACCCCTGTCGATATTGGGAACTTCCCTGGGCCCTGGGACTGGGGCAGCCTGAGTTCTGGATGGGGACAGGGGCCTGCTGAACAGGATCCCACGAGAAGATGGTGAGGCAGGTGCCTGTGGGACTTCAAGAGGAGGTGGCAAAGCAGGTGCCGGCTGGACATCCAGGGACAGTGAGGCGGGTGTTGGCACTGCCAGGACACCTGGAGGCAAGCTGGGCTGAACTGGGGCACCTTGAAGCAAGCTGGGTTGAGCTGGGGCAAATGGATATGGGCAGGACAGAACCGAGACATCCCGAGATAGGCAGGACGGAACCAGAACATCCTGACATGGGATGGAACCGGGATATCTGAACTGGGTACAGAAACACGACATGGCAGCGGCCTCTTCCGCCGCAGTAGCAGGTAGTCCAATACAGAATCCAAACCGGTGGGGAGCTCCCCATACAAGTATGACTCAATGGATCAATGAGCGGGTTTTTGACAAACTGAAGTAAGTGGACCGGAGGGTCTAGTGGATGTCAGAGGGTGGTGACCTGGGAGAGTGATCATGCTGAAATGAGGTGGGTGAGAGGCTCTCTGGAGTTGCTGCTGAGTAACTTGTGGAGTTCAGTCATTCTGTAATGTTGAGGCATTGAAGTATGTAAGGGCAGGCATCAGGATGAACAAAGGGCTTCATTTGAAGCAAAGGATGACTTCAAATGATTGGACTGGGGAGAGCAGAACTGAGAAGCATTTTATACTGGGACCAATGAAGGCACAAATAAGAGGCAACTGGAGTGAATCACTTCAGTGCAGGAACAAGAGGTAAGACAAACGATGAACAGGCATGGCTCATTAAGGCCACACTTGGAAGGAAACAGGAGGGGCAAAGGCAGGGTGTGACACCACTATTACTGCCTACCATTATACCAGCCCCTGTATGTAGTACTGCTGACAGTAATCTCAAAATAAACAAACAGTTAACAATACCAGTAATAGCAGAGAACATTATGTAACAGATAACATTAGTTAATAAAGTAAATAGCCAGTAACTTCTGAACTTGGTGTTTTTATTCCAGTTAATTATTTATGGAAAAATTAGTTATATTATTGACAGTGTTTAAAATATTTGTTTGTCAGCCCCATTACAAAGAATTAAATTTTAACTTGCAAAATGACATCCTGTATCCAAGAAGTTCATAATGGGGGCAAGATACTTTCTTTTATAATAGAGGTATTCTGTAACAGGCAGTTAGGAAGATTAATACAATAACATTTACTTATTCAATTAGTTGTTCTAATTTGTATGAAATAAGATTTCCAGTATTCCCCTTAGGTTAGGTCAGGTCACCATTAAACAACTGCTCAGTGTCATCCATAAGGACCATTCCATTGCCTGCCCTGACTGCAAGTCTCTAAGGAACAGATATATACACACACACACACACACACACACTTTTCCTTTAAGCAGGATGTGGGTCACTAGACCACAGATGGCGTGTCACCTGCTCACAGATTCGCCTAACAACCAGCTTCTAATCTGCCCTCAGAGCTCTCACAGCCACCCTGCTCAGTTCCTGCTACAGGCTGGAGTTGCAACAAAGTAGTGCTGTTCGACTCCTTTCGATAATATTGCTAAATAAGTAGAATTCAGACAGGCACACGCCATTCTAGATTATGCTTTATATACTTTTATATTGCATGTTTTTTATTATTTGTCATTTTATGTATTACTAGGTGTGTTTGTATGTTTAAGTGTTGTTTTGCTCTATGTTATGGCTCCTTATTGCAAGACAAAGTCCCCTTTGGAGCAATAAAGGATTCATTCATTCATAATATCCAGGGTGCCTTATGAGATGAAACACCTCCTCCTGGAATCACAGCCAACACCAACACAACCCTCAGCAACCTTCAGCGTCTTATCATGGAAGGTGTCCCACATCACATTAGAGTCAGCAGATGCACCCAAGTCCGCAAACTCATCAGAAACAGCTTGTTCTTGGAGTCTGGCTCATGATCTTGGCAAATCCAGCTTCATTATCCTAGTAGGTGAGAGCCTACTGGATCTAAGCTGAATCTTCAGAGTAGCAACAAGTTTGTGGTCAGAATGAACAAACTGGGTACTTCTGTAAAACTTGCAGTTCTGCAGAAGCCTCCAACGTCTGCCCATGAGGATGTGATCGATCTCCATCACTGCACCACTGGTTTTGGAGTATCAAGTCCAACGATGTGGTTCAGGACGCTGGAACCCGGATCCAGCAACCTGCAACCCCTGACTTTTTGCAAAGTCAAGGTACATGGAGCCACTCTCACCCCAGTCTCCTGACCCATGGGGACTGACATAATCCTCATAGCCAGCCCTGTCAGTGCCAGTGGTCACATTGAAGTCACCCATGACCACAGGAGTGTCACCTTGTGGGCACTGATCAACCACCGTGCAAAGTTGTGAGTAAGATGTCTGTCTCAAAGAGACATCACTCACTGCCATTAGAGCATACACTGAGTTAAATGGTGGCAAGAATAAATCCCAGTCTAGCCTTACAGCTGTATATTTTAAAAAGGGAAACCATACGTTGAGATTCCTCAGATCTTGGCATTTCCATCGCTGAAGTTAGTTGAGAAGCAGTGCGACTTCTTGAAGAGATTTTCAGCCTTGACCTGGTGGGGCTCTTATAAGGCTGGTGATGCGGCCCCTGGCACTTGGCATATTCATGTACCTGAGCGATGAATACCTCAGCGTGCTACTTGTGTGGAGAATACCTCAACGTGCGCATGTGTGGAGAAAACCGTCCAGCTAAGTAAGTCATGCGCACAAGACACTCCCTTGTTTGCACCCGAAAGTAAGATCATTTAAAAAATGTGAACATTTCCTTTCAGGGGCTCTGTATGAATGTGAAACCAATGTTGAAATGTTTTATACTTATTTTAAAATAGTGCATAAACAAAAAAGTTGGTTTTCTTTCTTAATATACTTCATACTTAACACATTAACAAAAAGTCTTTAAAAAATTATTAAAATATTTTATACTTAATTAAAATGGCAAATTTAAGTTAAAGGGTTATATTCCTTATTTAAAATATTAGTGGTACAGCTCTTTTTTATATTATGTTATATTAAATTTATTAAATTACAACACACAGCTCAGTACAACATTGGTTTACACAGTGAGCATAAATAAAAATGACATAGCATGATGATGGTAAAAAGTTATTTTAAAAAATGAGACAGTTACAGGATTAGAGATAGGGTGCAGAAAATGGAGTCTATAATTACTGCAAATTAATACTTGAAAGTATTGAAGCCACTGTACAGTATTTAGTCCTGACAAAATATATAAACCATAAAATACAGTCATTCCAATTTTCAGAAAACAGACAGCCAAATATGTAGTCCAAAACAGGAATCACCCGTTTACCTGTGAAGTGTGCCTCCCTGTTTTCTAATGTCCTCATTTCCAAAGGCTGCACAATATTGTGACATTTTTCAATGTTTCTCTTGAAAATACTTGGTTCACCAATTAATCTCTATGAGTACTCTATGTCTATACTTTGTAATTCACAATTCCAAAATGGCAGCCCTGTTGTAGTGCTCCAAATCATCCACGGGCATTTACGTAGGCTTTCATATCTAGCCTGCTATTTAAAAGCAAAATTGTATATTTTAGTATGTCAATCCTTTGATTGGAAACTTTATTATTTTGTCACAAACTCCCAACACAATACCACAGCTGATCAAATTTTCATGTGAGCCACTTATCAGGGTGCAGAGCTCTGCCCGTAAAGTTGTTGGGCTTTCTTGGCTGACACACATCTTCAATATTGTGTGAATGTCGAGAACAGCACCTGTGGAGTGGCAGATTGGGGTGGTGGGTCCCAGTCTTTAAGAAAGGGGGCTGGAAGGTATGCTCCAACTTCAGAAGGATCACACTCCTTAACCACCCAGGGAAGATCTGTGCCAGGGTACTGGAGAAGTGGATATGTCCCATGATTGAAGCTTGGATCGAGGAGGACCAATTCAGATTTCATCCCGTTTGCAGAACCCTGGATTAGCTCTTTACCCTAACAGGGATACTGGAGGATGTGTTTTGTAGGAAAGCCACATGAGTGTGTCCC
>JABFEB020000060.1:16159123-16169311 GCA_019775895.2 Stomatorhinus ivindoensis
GAACCCTGGATTAGCTCTTTACCCTAACAGGGATACTGGAGGATGTGTTTTGTAGGAAAGCCACATGAGTGTGTCCCTCAAGTGGCTCCTGTGAGGTGTGCTTCGAGAGTTTGGGGAGCTTGGTTCACTGCTACAGGCCTGTATAACCAGGGCAAGTGTTCGGTTTGCATTGCTGGAAGTCAGTCTTGTGGGTGTTGGACTCCAGGGCTGCCTTTTGTCACCGATTCTATTCATATCTTTTATGGGCAGAGTTTCTTGGCACAGCCAAGGGCTTGGAGAGTATCTGGTTTGGAGACCTCAGGATCTCATGTTTGCTTTTTGCTGATGATGTAGTCTGGCTTCATTGGGCTATTACCTCTAGCATGCACTGGAGCGGTTTGCAGCTGAGAATGAAGTGGCCGGGATGAGAATCAGCACCTCCAAGACTGAGGCCACAGTTTTCAGCTGGATAACAGTTCAAGTATCTTGAGGTCTACTTCACAAGTGAGAGAAGAATAGAGAAGGAGACTGACAGGTGGATCAGTGCAATGTCAGCAGTTTTGTTCCTTCCTTAGACATAGGGCAAGGAACTTGGACATCTGGGAGGGGCTCAATAGAAATCAACTGAGGTGGTTTAGAGTGAGGGTTTACACCTCAAAGGAGGGCACTTGTGTAGTTTCAGGTGAGACAGGCTGGTTTTATTTAGGAGAAATCCAAACTCAAGGTCGACAGTCCAAATCAAAGCCATAGAACATAGAAAGCCAAAGAACAGGGTCCGAAACATAAGGCAAATCATAGTCGGGGGGCAGGCGATGGTCAGTCAATGCATCTCATTCAGCAGAGGGGCGAGATGGAGATAGTGATCGGTAGGCAGGCAGAGATTGGGTGATGTGTATCATCAGGATAGAGGGCAGGATGGGTCTTGTGGTCTTTAGACAGGCTTGGGTCAAAAGACTGGTAGGTAAACAGGTAGATAGAAGCGATGAAACTCAGGAAAACCTGGAAGATCTCACATAAGCATGACGTATCAGACTGCCAAATATAGACAAGAAAAAAGGCATAGCCTCTAAACAAATTGCAGACAGGACAGGACAATCAGTTGACCAAGACAGACTGGGATTTTAAGGAGGCGTGGCCATTGTGCTGGGGATTCCCTATGATGTCACTGAGGGACCCCAAGGCCAATGTCTGACAGTTCAGGTATCTGTTTATGATGCCTCCTAGTCGGAGGACAGGAGATCAGTCAGGTGAGCAGTGTAAACTGGCAGGCACAACTGCCCAAGATGTAAATCAGCATGTGCAGCCCTTTTATTTGCCCTAATGTAGCATTAGTGTTAATAAGAGAAGTGAATCTAACAAAAAGTCGTAATTGTCACAACGATTGGCGCACGAGGCCAGAGCAGGGGTTGACGGGGACACTGAAGGTGACCCCGATGTTAATGTCCTCTCCCACTCTGGGAGACCTTGAGACGAGAACCCAGCCAGGATCTGCCATGATGAGGGGGCGATGGCTGAGGTGACCCATTGGAGGGGCCCACTGGGACAGAGAAGCTTTTCAAAAGTGGCATCAGAAAGGCGGTTTCTCTTTGGTCTAAAAATATCCTTTCGCAGGTTGCACTTGCTGCGACCCCTGTGTTGTATCTATATACTTTTTAATAATTAAGCTGGATGGATCATCAAATTCATAAAGCTGGATTCATTTTAATTACTTTTAAGTGTTTTTTTATTATTAATTAGTTAAAAACCCAGGACAGAATTTGGACAAAGTTTATAGGCTAAGTAAATAAATACTGTACCGCGGAGGTACCGGCGTGCAGTGCGGCATATTGGAGTGATGCCAGCTTGTACATAGTTCTCAGTAATCGCTTGTGTCATTATAAATGTCCTGTGTGTTATATCATGTATAATCGTTAATGTTTATTGTTGTACGTCGTGTGCGAGTGTGTGTGCGTGCACCCAATGTGTGTATGAGGAGTAAACAGGGCGATGTGCACGGTGGGCAGCGCGAATATATGGATTGTAGTAATACGGGTGTAATAAACGCCATCTGGTGATTAAACCCCAAACTATCTCGGCTGTATAATTATTGCAAAAATGGTTCGGTAGCCCACTAATTCAAAACTTTATTGTAAATATCAGTGTGCGCGCGCGCGCGTAAGTCAACCTGTCTGCTTGCCTGGCGCCGCTGAGTCACGTGACAGCCGGGAGTGGCAATCCAGAGCAGCAGCGCATTCAGGAAAGAAATTCAAACGGAAGTATTGATTAGTGATGAGAAGTTCGACTCAATTAACTGATTCGATTCTTTCGAACCGTCCGTTGTAATGAATCGATTCTATATGATTCACTTTTTCTCATTTTTTTGCGCCTGACCGTATGACCCAAGGAAACATGGGATCGGATAATAAATCGAACTCAAGCTAGGTTACGTTATTTGACTGAAAGATGGCGCTGGTGTTCAACAAAATGTTCAGCTTGACTATTCACAATATATATAAAAAAACAATATATAAAACCAGAAAAGGTGTGGATGTTGAATAAACACGCCTGTATATATAGGCCTAGTTCTCATGTTCCTTACTTAAGCCAAATTCATGTGCATGAGTATCAAGGACTACATCACAGTTAACAACTGCAATATTTCCAATAAAATCACACATACATATACAATGAGTGTCAGTAAACTTGCGTCAAAGTTAATAATTTTATGTTTTTTGATTAAACACATATAGTTTTATTAAATAGAAATGCAATACTTTACTTTTGTGATATATGAACAGCTGCTAATAAATCTTTGAGGTACAATATTCCCCCTCCGCTAAAGCGGTATCTTTCGAAAAAGTATTTCCTCTGGGAGAAATAAAGGAGGCCACGACTGAATGGATTTCCATGCATGGACACTGATCAAGTGTGTGAGCTAATCCTTGTTAAAGTAGAACAAAGCTGCTCCGAGCAGGGGCCTGTACTACCAAGGGGAGTTACTGGCTTATCGGGGTAATTTTGCGAATAACTCGATGACAGGTGGTGTAACTTCGCGGTTAACCTGTACTACGAAAGGTGGTAAGGTGTTACTTGAGGCATGCTACAATTTATGCTGCATCTCAAACCTGCTTTGAGCAGGTTATGTTATTTCTTAAGTCAAGGTTTCTGCGTAAGCCAGCCCTATACAGTATGAGCACCGCCTCTCCAACTGCAATTTCTCTGAAGACAATGCCAGTGTTCTGTCGAGTTGAGCTACTTTGTCGAGTTAGGCTACCGAAGTGCTAATCGATAGCCCTAACCCTTACCCTAACCTCCCAAAAACCCCAAAAACCCTTCCCCTTACCCTAACCCTAATCCCAAGACGGTGGAACTGCACATGCGCGGAAAGGCTCAATAGCACATCTAGATAGGTAGCTCAACTTGTCGGAACACCAGCGTATCTGGATGATCCATACGACACTGGCACGTGAATTGTGAGGGGCTCTCTCCACAGGGTGAGGATTTTTAGAGACTGCCAGTATCCACTGGCATACCCTGACGATATTCTCCATGAAAGCTACAGATTCTCATCCGATGGAACTTGTAACTTTTATCAGTTGATCGATCCAGAGGTCTCTAATGCCACTCGCCGTAGCAATATCCTCATGATCAAGCAGACAGTGTACTTTGTGCTGCAATATTTTGCCAGGGAAATTTCATAGGGAAATTTCTTTTACTGAACAGAATTTCTGATAGGATTCCCAATGGTCATAGGAATCATCTATTGCACACACATCCCAATCAGTGCACCCCTGGGAGAGCATGAGGGCGATTATGTGAATCGCAAATCTTTTCACAGCATCAATGTACAGGTTTTTTTCTCATAATATGCTTTTAGAGCTGATATATGGGCTAGTGACTACATGTCTACCTTAGGTTCACATTCTCTTCACTTATTGGAGTCACATAAGGTGGTGACTTGAAATTTGTGAGCTTCTTCTGTAACATATATTTGTTATGACTGATCTTCCATTTTGATAGTATATTGCACTTTAAGGAAAAATTTGACAGGTCCCTAGTTCTTTTCTCACTACACATATGCTTTGGTTTTGTCCTGTTGTAAATCATTTGTTTGTTAAACAATGACTCACCTTCTATTAAGTGTCATATGAACAGACACCTTTTTCTTATTAGCTGTAACACACTAATTGGAGTCTAAATGCAACAAATGTTTTATAATGAGTAGAAATATAAATAAATAGCCTTACTACTTGATGTTTTTATATTTCATCTTGACCACGTACGCTTTCCACTACTATTGCATTTGAAATCGGATCAGTTAAGTTATTGTTAACATTAGGTTTACATTATGAGTAATATCACAGTAATAGCACTTTAGGGAGCATTGCATTACTTAATAACTTTAATAGGCTTACTTCTGAATTGTGTTGCATCTGTGAGCTTTTGTATTTATTAACAGTATTTGAATTCTTTTCAGACAACACTTCATAATCTAATAATTGGTCATGAGATATTTTAGACCACGTTTTTTGACCATGAAAATGTACTTACGCATTCTCTCTGTCGACAATACGTTGCCAACAAGCCTGTCTGCTTTTGTTGGCTGCAGAAGTATTGGACTTTCCTTGCAGCATTGATTTAAACTCCTTATAACCCTGCATAATTAACATGCAGTCTTCCTCCGTGAAATATGGAGATTGCACCATGAGTCAAACGGTGACTTGCGCTGCTGAACGTGCTCCATTTATGTGAATATGCACAAACTCCAATTCAGTTAACACTGATGTAACAAATCAACTTTTTAACTGGTGTCGCAGTACTGATTAGCACTGATTGAGACAACCTGGTTTTGACAACCGCGCATTTGCAAATTCACTCCAGGTTAAATCTGATTTGGTTAAACCCCCTTTGTACTACAGGCCCCAGGTATGGGAAGTGACAAACTGAGTAATGAGACATGTTTTTAAGATTTACCTAAAAGGTAGATGGAGGTTAGGTACCAAAATCTTTGTGGGCGTGAGTTCCAAAGTTTTGGAACCATTAGGTGCATACAGGAAGGCCAGCAACAATTACCGGGAAAACTGAGATAAGATGGGACTGGCAGAGACAAATCCTGACAATCCCGTCATAACCACTTCTGCAAGGCTAATACATCAAAATATGTTTTTGCTCATTGCAGCACCCCCAGTGGTCAAATGAGAGGAATTTTGGTGCCCAGCCCAATGGTTTGACCGCAAGTCCAAATACCAACTTTGGTCTCAAAAGACCAAAGCATTGCTGAGATATGGTCACATATCCTGATTGGCGGCTTTTCCATCAAATTCATTTGGCCATGATGAATCAAAAATCCCTCATGTAGGCCTTATGCGGCTTGGTACTAAGATGATCTCTGCGGAATTTGGTGAAGATTGGACAAAATTTGTGGACTAGAAAATTCCAAATGTTTTCAGTTAAATCCAATATGGCAGCTGCAGAAATTTAGAGGACATGAAAATCCCAATGTATCAGACTCTGCCCCTCCGATAGTGTTTTTGTAAGTCAAACCATTCAACAGCTATTAGCCAAAGGGCATTTTTGCTTTTTGCAGTGCCCCCGAGTGATGGAATGACACCATATCTGGTGACCTTCCTAAGAATCGTGTTCCAAGGCACTTGCCAAATTTGGTTTTCAAAAATCAAAGTCACATGTCCCTACCCTTACTTAATTACTCCCAGCTGTTGTGTGTTAGGTTCAGTGTTTCCCCATGTATATAAGTGCTCCCTAGTCCTGTGCTCACTAGTCTGATCATTGTTGCTTGAGCTGCCTTCCTGAATAAAATACCCTATGTGGGGTTTAACCCACAAAATGTTACATAGTCAGTCTGCCCGCTTGTCTACCTGCTCACCTATGCCTGCCTCCTTGTCAGCCCCTGCCTGATTGCCTGTCAGCTCGCTTTTCTGCTTGCCGGCTAACTTCTTACACAAGTGTGGCACTGGTCAGACAAAGGCATCACGAGAGCAGTGAAAGACAAGGAGATTTGCTTGCCAGGACAGAACACACTCTTTATTACAGACCTGAACGAGCACCAAACCCAAATACAGCTGAACTGTAAGGTGTACACATGGTGGGAGATTGATACAAGATAAGAACTTGCAAGGACCAGACAGGGTACACACAAGACACAGACAAACACATGTGCAACAATAGGGAAATGCAACCGTTAACAACAACAGTATAACATAGGTTATTTACAATTACAGACAGGGGCTATTTACCATGAGCATGCTGGGAAATGTTGACCTCCTGCAGTAGCTACACTAATAATAGTGAAAAATACAAACAATTCCAATAGGTACCTATGCAGCTACGGTGCTTGCCCCTAATAATAATAATAATAATAATAATAATAATAATAATAATAATAGTAATAGTGAAAAATAACAAAAACTATAGGTGCCTAAACACCTACAGTACTTGGCCCCTAATATTAGTAAAAAATACTAACAAAAACAATGGGTGCCTATGCACCTGTGGTGCTTGGCCCCTGATAATAATTATTAAGCTGCAAGCAGCAATAATTGGGTCAAGCAGAATACCACAGCATAGTTGCCATGGAAACAACTTGTCATTTTCTCAAGGGGTTGGTTATATGCACGCACATCAAACTTTATGTTAATTGACCAAAGATTTGTTAGAATTTGAGCTCTCTATTTTGCTTGGCATCTTCACCGGCTAATATGATGGTTTTGAAAATTAAAAATGATCTGAAATCATTATATCCATCCATCCATCATCGTAACAACTTAAACCCCAGGGGGACACCAACGCTGGGCTTGTGCCAACACACCGTGGGGCGCACACAACTACAGCGCCAATTTAGACACACCAATTAGCCTACCCTGCACGGGACGTTCTTGTTGTGATGCAGTAGTGCTAACCACTGCGCCACCGTGTTGCCCGACATTGTTATATATTACCTTTAAGTCATGCGCTACCACATGTATTACGTATCTTGCATTTTTCAGGAAGGAGCTGCTCATATAAACATTGTATCCAATCAGAGTCAACACGAAGCGTGAGTTACCCTTACTCAACATGGCCGCCAATAGAGAGAGACAGTTGATCACATCACGTGGTGAAGTTGCTGTAATCATGAGGTGTGAGTTGCCCTCACTCAACATGGCCACTGATGCATTGTGATGGTCGAACTAATCACGTGGTGAAGCTCCAGGCCTTCAGAGGGGTTGGAGAAAAGGCAGATCTGGTGTTCTAGCTCTCACTTCCTGATGATAGAGCTGGGTGAAGGTCCACAGTCACACAACGGTTCCGCGATAATCTCCGCTACCCGTATTTATTACTACTGCTGTGGTCAGACGTGACCGGCTGGGATCGGCTGCTTAAGGGAGAAAATGGACTACTGGGTAAGTTTATTGCATGTAACCTCATTTGCGTGCTGTGAAACCCTTGGGATAGGGCTAAACTGTTAGCAGCATTAGCAACTTGCTGGACAAAGGCGTAAGTGGTGCCTCATAATGTTGTAAGAGCCGGCTCGAGCTGCTCCGGGTTTCTGTAGGGTATCCCCCTGTCACCATGCAAAAGTATAAACCGTCCGGGCACGTCTCCGGTAAAGGGGCTGCCCCGTCAACGACTTCAGCAGCGAGGGTTCCAATCCGGAGCTTGCCAACCATTAAGAAAGAAACACTTGAAAGCTGCATGAGTAAATCACTGGGACGCATTTGCATACTGTGTCATATTTCTAGAAAACTTTCTATCAGTACTCTCATTCAGTGTAATCTCTGTGTCTGTAACATGTCCTGATTTATTAAAGTTTCTCATTTTATAAATGGAAATTGGTGGCCTGCTTGCAAACCGTTAATCACATTTGTGAGAATCGTGATTTAAAACGTTCACATAAAACCTTGCCATGCCCTCCAACAGAAAAAAGCACATGGATCCGCCTTTACATTAAATAGACACGCTTTTCCAGACGAAGATGTGAAGTCACGCGCTTTCTTAGATGTCTGGCTGCGGAGTTGCGGAAAAATAACAGTATAAGGAAATTCCATTATGGGGGGAATATCAACCGGAACCGCCCAATAATATCAGTCTAATAATGAATAAAACATGTTAAAATAATTCTTATGGATGGTCGTTAAAGACTAAACCGCTGAGTGAAGTGTCTTCGGTTTTACTTCATGGTGTTTAAGGGATTATGTACGAATCATATCAGGTGACAAGTCAACCCAAAATCAGGTCATTACAAGACATGTGAATATTTTAATAAAGGATGAATTTATATGACAAAAAGTAGGCTTTTTCATTTTCTCTAATGTAGTTTCCCGGAATTATTATTCTTTAAAATGTTTTTGTTCCTTTGGCATGGTGGTGCTGTAGTTAGCACTGTCTCCTCACACCTCTAGGACCTCGGTTCAAGTCTGCACCAGGTTTACTTGTGTGTAGAGTTTGCATGTTTCTCCCAGGTCGTCGTGGGGCTTCCTCAAGGTGCTCCAGTTTCTCTTCACAGTCCAAAAACCTGCGGAGGCTAACTGGAGTTGCCAAATTGTCTGTAGTTGTATATGGGGTGTGAGTGTAACCAACAATGGTTTGGCGCCCCATCCTGGGTTGTTCCCCACCTTGCACCCTTTGGCTTCATACCCCCCATGACCCTGAATAGACAAGCAGTTTTGGAAATTGGATGGATGGACATGGTTTTTGTTTGTTATGCAGTTAAAGGATGCTTAATAGATTAGTTAATTCTTCACTGCTTGCAGTCAGATTTTCATGTTGACACGGATATATAAAAAATGGTTGACTTAGGGTTACGTTAAAAACATTCACGCTCTTAATTGCTGCATTGTTTTAATGAGCCTTTACTTGGTGATTCGCTAATTAGTTTGGCATCGGCGGTGTTGCTTTCTGGCTGTCTTTATTTGCTGAATGTAGGAAGTTGAACCTTTCTGCTCTTAGGCTGTGACGGGATCACTGCATCAACATGCTCAGCTTGCTATATTTAGCCATAAGTTAAGTTGACAAATGATATTGTTGGAGTCCTGGTACAACAATGAGCTGGTGATGTGATTTGCTGGTGTTTTATAAAAATACTCAGGGGGTATCTGAACTCAGCAGATTTTCAAAGCCATTGTTTGTGGCTCACAGCTGGTCCTCCCTGCCTGAATTTCTATGAGAAACCCCCTCCTTTAAGGGACAGTGAGTCTCCCTGCACAGAGTAATGGCCTCCTGATAACAATCGAGAGAGGAAAGTGTGCTTTTTATGATCTTAGCTTACAGCAGGCAGTAGTGACCTCTCACTCCTCACACACCCACAGCAGAGCTGAGGGGAACCTGAGCTGAAACCACTAATGTATTTAGCACAGATCTCTCCGCCAGCAGTTGAAGTGCAGGGTGGAGGTTGTGTCTTTGTTACAACATGTCCACCTTCAGTCTCCGGTGTTAAGTGAAGCTCAACTGCAGTTATGTTCATATTATAGTTCGTGATTGTGCCCTGATGCAGAAACATGGATTGGTGTGCCTGGACTTGGCCAGCCCCTGCTTTTCAGGATATACTGTCAGCTGACCACCCCATTTAGAACTGACTAAAATAGACTTTATTAAGGAGAAGGTAGGGCTATTGTTCAGCCACTCTGCACTGGTCCCATCTGGTCCACAGTCGACTACTATGACGTTGCTCTTCCTCTCCGTACACTCTGTCCTTTGATCAGATTCATGTGTAACAATTGTAGTTATCAGTATGCATGTGGGTTTATAGCTGCAGTGAAGGTGATAAATGATTGCTTGAGCAGACATGAACTGTGGCCAAGGCACAGACCCCTATTTGGCTTCTGTGTTTTAGTTTGGGGCTGTTAGAGGTGTCAGGAGCAACATCACACCTCTGTCCTTTAACCCTATCCTTGACTAAAGGGCAGCTGGCCAGCACCCGCATCTAAGCTTTCCACATGTTCTCTTATCAGCAAACTGAACGGATTATTTTAAAACTGGTTATTTGACATTTTGGCAGCTCTGTAATCATGTCAGGCCACACAAGACACCCAATCGCAGGCACATGGAAGGTTACATAGGGGTTGCAGGGGTGGGTTTTGGTGACATGTGAGTACAGAAGGTGAGGTACGGCATGAGGCTGTGTAGGTCCTCATTCCAGTCCTTATCTTTATTAAACTTGGAAAGATGTTTTGGTTTCATTTCTGCCTCGGAGATGAGAATAAGAGAGTGTCTCTCTGTCTGTCTCTCTCTCTC
>JABFEB020000060.1:16216857-16229453 GCA_019775895.2 Stomatorhinus ivindoensis
TCCTGGCCCACCCGGATCACATATATCGCACAGATCACACAAATTATGCATATCACACAGATCACAAATAGCATACAAATCACCCAGATTATGCATATCACACAGATCACAAATAGCACACAGATCACCCAGATTATACGTATCACCAGATCATGTAGATTACAGACATCATGCAGACTATACGTATCATACAGATTACATAGATCACACAGCTCACACATAACATACAGATCAAATAGATCACACATATTTCACTGATCACATATATTACGCAGATCATGCAAATCACACACACACACACACACACTACCATTGTCTGATCCAGCACATCTCCAGATGTTCAAATCTCTGCCATCAGCAAATTAAAATTGTATTTTCATATGTCACAAGCAGAAAGTTTATTATTATTATCAGCATTCTGTGCATGTCTGTATGTGTTAACCCCATGTGCTGTGTATGTTAACACAACACTATGTGTGCTACCCCTATATTGCTGTATGTGATCCTGATACTCACTCACCTCCTGTTGGTGTTGGAAGGCTGAGACCAGGGTCCAGAGCCATTCTTTGTGATTTATGGATCCTGGCTGGGTACCTTGGAAGGGATAATTAGCTGATCTTGCTCTGTCATGGGCTAAAAGAGGAGAGCAGAGACAGGGAATCTATCTTCTGCCTGTCTTTCTCTCATCCTTCTCCATTTTCCCAAAGTGCTTTGCTCTCTTAAAATCATTTTCTTTATGAAGCTCTTTCATATCCTTTGTGATGTGTAGAGTCCCTCACACCCACACACAAGGTGATGACAGTTTTGAACAGTTCACCTGAATCTAGCTGCTGTGCAGCAGAGCTGGGCCCATTCTCTAGGGAGCATGACACTGTGTCAGGGGTCTGTGTGCTTCTCCAGGGGCTACCTGGGTCCTGGTGGCATCGGGGACAATGGCCTGTATCCTAATTGCACCGGGGGGGCTGCTGGCTACATTGACAGACTACTGATGGGTGATCACCTCTACAAGAATCCCACGTGCAAGGTAAACACAACCCCCCCCCCCCCCCTCCCAGGCCAGGCCTCACAGACCATAGTTACCAGTGTTAAATGCACTTTGCCATTGTGTCTGAGGCATAGGGTAATTCTGTGTCAAATCATCACACAATGGACCTCATTATCACAGATTTTAACGAAAATTGCTGCTGATTTGGTCATATGAATAACCCATGGGACTGAAATTGCATGCATCTTGAATCAATATTAAGGCAGATTTAAGCTTAAATTACCATGAGGTATTCTTTTGAATGAAAAATTACCATTTTTTTTGACTGTTTATAATTAGGGATGGTTGAGCTTTGGGTATTGGCCCAAATACCCAAGTACCAATCCAGTGTTTAATTAATAAGCTTATGTTATATCCAAAGTCTGTTATATCCAGAGTTGCTGTTTGCCCAGAACACAACTACAGGACACCATTTACTCATGCCACACCTCAGCAGACCCACTTGCGGTATAGATTATTATATTGTACACGTAGTAATCCAACTATATATATTATATATGTATAAAATGATGATTCAGTAAATTTATATATATTCATTTATTTACGTGAAACCTGAGTTTTCAATTCGATCATTTATAGGATTCTTCATTCTCAGCTTGAAAGGTCTTTATAGAGAAACAAAACCTTGACTGTGAAGCCTAATTTATATTCCGACATTGAATTGACGCTGTAAGTACGACATTGCGGTGGATCCTACGCCCAGCCTGACGTGCACCTCCCCAGAAATGTAACTACATGTCGCGGTGACACAGACTGAGAGAACTGTGATTGGCCACTTGGTAGTGTTCGTTGTTTTTATATGACTGAAGAAAGCATAAACCCAGGTGCACTTATCTGGATGATTGAACCAGAAAGGTTAGTTATATCTAACGTTAAATAACTGATTCAGTTATTTAATGTTAAATATAAACAACTCAGTTTCATTTTCTCTTGCTTCTCCGGAATTTGCACTAAAATTTGTTGCTGTGGTCTTTCTCTGCTAACATTAGCAAGCTCCATGTACTCTGCACTTTGGTGCATCTTTAGATGTTTGATGCAATTGTGTATGTTAATTGGCATGCTGTCCCTTCTACCGCTTAACACTTTAGCAGAACAGAGTCTGACCCTTCCAGTAATGACTAAAACCCTCCCGATCCTGAATCTATGGTCGGTCCCTCAACATCTGGAGATGAAGGTACAGTACATTTGCCAATGATGAATTACCACTTCTAAACCTTTGTCATTGATTGGTGAAACTCCAGTAAAAAGAGAGTAGGGCAGAGCTCATATGTGAAACTCTAAGTACATAGGATTAACAGTAGCATGAGGAGGAAGTTAGAAGTTGCCACTAGACATTGAGTCCAGACTTGTGCTTTGCAACCTTCCTGAGGATTTCAAAAACTTCAAAGAGAAGCACCCAGATCTCAAAATCAGATTCACAAAATTTGCTGAACTGCGACAAGACAGTGTGTATTAAGCACTGACAGTGTATTACCACATTGTGTATTAGTATTAAGAACATCCACTGTCAGTTTGCCACAATAGAGATGTACTGACTTGAAGTTGAATACCTGTTGAGATTCCATTCAGCAAGAACAATTCCAGGGGCACAAAACACCTTAAATTTCCCCTTAAGTATCACATTTAAGGCTTAATTTCTTCTTAGCTAAGGTATTAATTTAAGGTTTCATTACTTAAGGAAAAATCTTAAGGGATTATATGGCGTCACATCAAAGTCAAAACTCACACGCGTAAATATGCCACTCGCGAGCACAGGACAAAGAGCTGCGTGTGCGTTCACCATAATATCACATTCTCTAATGTTTTTTTCTCCTCCCAGCGTCATGGTGCGCTCACGCACAACAAGCATTTCTTTAGGCTGCTCTCTGCGCTCGAAGGAAATTTCTGCGCTCGCATTCTGCCGAGTGGAGGTTTTGACAGTTTGGGGGCGGAGTCATGACGTTTCTGACAGCGAGCGCTATTGGCGGATGAAGTATGAATTATCTATGTTATAAGTATAATTTCACCGATTCTCATTGCCCCCAAGCCTGTTTCCCCATCAATATAAGACAGATACAGTTACAGAATGCAACGACACACGCTATTGGGATGCTGAGGCAGGCAATCTTCAGCATCTCCTTACGGCAAAGTAACGTTATCAATTGTTACAAGTTTCCACGGACTATACGTAATTTCTACACCTCGTCATGCAACCACTTACGATGGGTATTACTAACATGGCAGGATGTAGTGTAGTGTAGGCATGTAGCTGGGCAGTTGGAGCAACGGGCGCTGAATAGACTCCTGTCAATTATGGAGAATCCTCTGCATCCATTGAACAGCATCATTTCCAGACAGGGGACCAGCTTCAGCAATAGATTGTTGTCACTGTCTTGTTCCACCGATAGACTGAGGAGATCATTCCTCCCCCATACTGTGTGACTTTACACTGAAAGAAATATATCACTGGCTCAACTTAAAAAAACTGAAGTAATCTGTCACACGTAATATTTCAGCATTGTTTTAAAGACTGTGCATGCGCAAATCACACTCAACCTAATAAAAGTGCTTTGATCAAAATGAAAAATTTCACTTTGGTTCCCTGATGTCAGTAGCATTATAGTAAAGTAAAAAAAAAAATTCACCCATAAGCATAAATTAGACAGCTTAGTTTAAAAGAGCAAATTAATATTTTTAACTAATGGAATGAGAAAAAACACATTAAACAAATTACAGCTATGGTTTACTTTTTTTTAGTGTATAATTCCACTTGGGGCGGGGAGGGGGGGAAATGTGACATTAACAAGTTTAAAAGTTAAAAACTCATCTGAACAATACAGAGGCATTTAATATTGTACAAGCACAACAACATACCGCCAGACCTTGTGCCTAATCAGCCAGGTACTAAAAGAAAAAAGAAAAACCGTCTTTTTTAATTTAAGTGCCATTTTACTGTTTACGAAGTGCCATTTCGCCACTGTACTGTCATGCCTGTCCGTCGTGTTTACGCTATAAGGATACCAGGGCCGCATTTTCATCATAAAAGTATCATAAAATATATTTCATCATAAAACTAAAGCAATAGGAGTACAGAGCTGAGAATTGAGAATTCGGATATACAGTAATATCCCATTATAATGGACTCGCTTATAACAGAATATCATCTATAATGGACGAGGTCCGCTGGTCCCGGCCGTTCGCCTTTAAGAACATGCAGAAAAAGCATTGGATATAGCAGACTCGCATATAAAGGAATTTCACTTATAACGGACAAACAATTTGGTCACCCGGGTCTCTTTTAGCTATACTTTTGCCCGGCTATAACGGACATGTAGGCTCCGCCTACAGCATACGTGGCGTACCGGTGATATCCAGCGCAGATACGTAGTCAGGATTATTAATAGTCACGCATCTGCTCAGGTAAAGTTGAATTACTACATACAATATAATAATCTATAGGCCTACCACAAGTGCGTCTGCTGAGGTGTGGCATGAGTAAATGGTGTCTTGTACTTGTATTCTGGGCATACAGCAAGTCTGGATATAACAGACTTTGGATATAATATAAGCTTATTAATTAAACACTGGATTGGTACTTGGGTATTTGGGCCGATACCCAAAGCCCAACCATCCCTAATTATAAACAGTCAAAAAATGGTAATTTTTCATTCAAAAGAATACCTCATCACTTTGGATATAACATATATATATATATAAATGCATATGTTACCTTTTGTTTTGAACAAAGGAAATCCTTGTTTAATGTTTAAGTTAAGTCTGATGTCACCAGGGGTGAGGCTCAGACTGCACGGAATGGCATCAGGCTTTATTCCGGCCCCGCTGGGAGGATCATGGGCCTACATGTGTTAGGCAGGGGTGACTTCATTTCATCATAGACAGTCAGTATGGCAAAGGCCTGCAGGGCCTCTGGTGTCACACTGGTACCACGATGAGGACAAAGTAACCAGAATGTGCTGCCGCACCTCTCTGTGACGGCAACGGTGTCTCAAACAGCTGGACAGGACCCTCTTCAGCGTGTCCACTATGAAATCAGGACCTGGTCCACATTGACCAGGCAGACACTGTAAACTATCAGAGTAACAGAGGAACACCTCAGAGATGACACCCAGGGAACCAGGCAAATCATAGACCCAGCCAGGGAAACCAGGGCGGTCTTACAGCCCACAGACATGGCCCTGGTAACTGAGGCTAATTCACAGATACGGCCTGCAGAACCAGGGCCAATTCACAGGTCACAGACACAGCTTTTGGAACAGAGGGCAACACAAGTACATGACCCATGGGAACCAGAGCCAACTCACAGCCAACACACAAGGACCAGGGAAGTGGTGCAACCCTTGGACGTAGCCCAAGGAACCAGGGCTGACTTACAGACACGGCCTCCAAGAGTAGACTTATAGTTCAAGGGCACAGCCCAGGGAACCCTCACAGCTTCTTGCCCAGAGCTGCCTTTTCTGGGGTAAGGGGATAGGTATTGTACGCTGACATTGCATGCTGTCTGTGCCCTGCAGGAAATGTACCACACCACAGTGCCCTTTGACCCAGAAGGGCTGCTCAGCGCCATTAACAGTGTGGTTATGGGGTTCACTGGGATGCAGGTAAGGCGTTAGAAAGAAACTTGCCACTTAAATGGGAGGCAGTGACCATTAAATTAGCATTGAAACAATTTATTTTGTACATTAATTTGTGATGTAAATTTTTCCTTTTATTTGGAGTTATAAGGATATGATTTAGCATTTGGCTAAGGGGTATCGGGTATTTTCCTAAAGGGTGCAGGAGTGGTGCGTCAGGGATATTTTCCTAAAGGCTTAGGATTATGGAGTATTTCTCACTCTAGCAGCTGCTGCCTGTTAATACAGCCAGGCCAGGCTGGAAGGTGAGGACAGTGCCTTAAGCGCTCGCACGTTGATGATGTGCATGTTCCTGGTGGACCTCTTTGTAGCACCCACACTGGGGCAGCTGCTGACTCCTTCTGTCAGTGACTCTCACAAAGTACACCAGGTGTCTCCAGATTGTTTTCCTCACACTCCTGGTGTCAGTGTTCTTGGCGGGAATTTTTTGATCATCGCCAAATAAATCAGAAAGTGTGGCCACTCCTTGTCGCAGCGGCTTCAGACACAAACAGGATGCCAGTATCGCTAAGACCATTCAGAGTGATTGTTTAGAAACAGAGCAATCCAGACTTACATTTCAAGTTATTAATGAAGGCATCAGTGGTGATGTAGGGGAAGAGGACCAGAGCAGCATAATGCACATTATGTCATGGCTGAATGTCTGGGACAGTTTGAGTCACTTTTTAAATTCGAGGCTGTTGTAATAGTTCCATATCAGTACAGTCCTGGGTGTTTTCCTGTCCTACATTAGAAATGTCCTTAATTTTTAACACTTAATCCCTGGTCGAATCTCAAACAGTCACTTTGTGTCCACAGGCTGGGAAGATTATACTTTATTTCCGCAAGAACCATTTCAGTGTCCTGAAAAGATTCCTAATTTATGCCGTTATGATGGTAAGAAGAGCCTTTTATTTCAAAGACGTATTTACTAAACAGTTTCAACAGAAACTCCATTTGTATCTGTTTATTTTTACCAAAGACTCATCATGTAATATCTGTCACAGTCTATGCTGACTTACTCTATGTACGGTGTGTGTTCAGTGTATATAGAGTGTGTATTATATATGTACTGTGTAGGTACAGTGTGTGTACAGTATGTGTGCCGTGTATGTACAGTATGTGTAGAGCTTTTCACCTTCCTACTCTTCACCTCCTCGCTTTTCACCTTCCTGTTCTTCACTTTCCTACTCTTCACCTCCTTACTTTTCACCTTCCTGCTCTTCACCTTCCTACTCTTCACCTCCTTACTTTTCACCTTCCTGCTCTCCACCTTCCTACTCTTCACCTCCTCACTTTACACCTTCCTGCTCTTCACCTTCCTACTCTTCACCTCCTCACTTTTCACCTTCATGCTCTTTATCTTCCTACTCCTCATACCCTCAATTTTCACCTATCGCTCTCAATCTCCACTCTCATGACACTTAGTTTTCACCTCCTGAGCCTTCATCTCCTCACTCTCCACCTTCTTTTTCTTTACCTGTTCACTCTTCACCACCTTGCACTTCATCATTCTAATTTTCTTGTTGTTCACAACCTTGCTCTTCACCTCCTCACTCTTCAGCTCCTTGCTCTTCATCTTTCTGTTCTTTACCTTCCTCCTCTTCCCCATCTCACCTTTACCTTCTCATTCTTCACCTCTTTACTCGGCGTCTTCTCACTTCTTCGTGCTCTTTAATTCATTGTCCCTTACATGTCTGGCACTTGCTTGTTTTAGTCTCCTGTAGTTGCCTTGGTTTTACAGCCATTTGGGGGGGGGGGGACTTCAGAGTGGCTGACCTCACATGTCTGTGTTAGTACATGGGGAGAAAGACAAAACCTGCAGGCGGACAGAGAAGCATGAGTGTGTCCTTGGGAAGGTTTCTGTGTTTTGGATCCCAACCAGCTGCCTAGGAAAGGTACTTGAGAAGTGCAGCTCCCTCAGGAAAACTCAGGAAATGTGAAATCAAATCCCGGCTTTTTTGAAGTGGCCACATAAACAAGCTCGTTGGGCACACAGAACTCCAGAACGTTCTCAGAAATGAAAGCTGGAAACTACTCAAATCACCTGGCCTCACACTTAGGTTTTCTTATAAAGCTTAAACATCGTCAGTGATGTGTATCTCACAGCTGCTGTCTGCCACTGTGCTGGTCTGAAGGCCACAATTCGCAGCCTGGTGACAGAGCAGGACAGTCTGCTGGGGTGGCGGGTCAGCACTGAAGAGCAGGTCCTGCTAGAAAATCCCCAAAACATGGCAATGCATTTCAGTGCTAAGAACCATCTAACCTGAGCCTAACTTTGGTTGCCAGGAATGTTATTTCATTGAATCTTAAAAATGTTTCACTTTCTGTATCTTCATTATAGAAATTAGAGATGTTCTTATTTTTAATTTCTCAATCTCAAATGCCGATTTTGTGGATGATTCACAATGCAAACGCTCCTCTACTTATGAACTTTCAACTTACGAACTTTCAGACATATGAACAAAGAGGACCGTAAGTCTAAATTGTGTTCCTGTCCACAACATCAATTTTTTTTCTGCACGCCAATCCCGCCTAGTACGACTTCTGCCCATTACTTCCGCCGCACAGCAGCGTAGCATGCGGACTCCCAGCATCCTAGTTCTTTGTACTTGCATATACCCTTAAAATGATGTTGAATAACAACATACGAACATTTCAAGTTACGAACGGTCATTTGGAACTAATGAATTTTCAAGCACATCAGCAGCAGTTTGTCATCTCCGGTCTGGCAGTTTTACTAGATATCTGTTAAGGATGAAAGATTTGCAATATGCGACATATGTGCAAAAGCAGTTGTTCATGGAGGATCACCTGCTAAAGCATTCAACACCATGAACCTCATTAGACATTTGTGCCTTCACCAAGAGGAGTATGATAAATATGAGCACCCAAGTTTATCTTTGTGCTCTGTATAGAAGTGTGGAGAGTGAGCGGCTGTTTGGTGCAGCTGCACAAATTTTGGATGAGAAGAGGAATAGACAAAAAATGCAGAAATGCTTATATTTAAAGAAATCTACTTCTGTTTCTTGGAAAAGCATCAGCCAAGAGCAAAATTCTGACACATATTTCCTGGAATTAAGTGGCTATTGAGTGGAGTATAATTTCAATTTATTTTTATATAGCGCCTTTCACAACAGAGTTGCCCCAGGTGCTTTACATGACTGTGTTGTGATACAATGCAGCATCATAAAGAGAGAACAATACAAAAACTGGGAAATGGAAACATAAAGAAATAAAGAAAAGCCTAATGACAATAGAGGAGAGGAACGAAAAATCTGCCAAGTAGGGAGAAAAAAACCCTCTGGGGGTCCAAGGTCAACTGGCGGCCAAAGCCCCTGAGCATGCTAGCATAAGAAAAAGAAAAGAGTGGGTTTGCTAGATAATCAAGTCAAGCCAAAGACCCTCAATGATTCTAGGCTAGCCTGTGCAGATTGAAGTCTGTACCCACGATGTTACAGTTTGTCGGTCACATCCACAATGTCACCCTACCTTGTGACTGAAGCAGGACTTTAGCTCAAATGGGGTCCATCTGGACATGTGGGCAGGAAGGCAGAGAGCATGGGTGGTCAAAGCTTGCAATGACACATTCATGGACAAGCATAGTAGATAAAAATGGCATGTACAGCAACACCAGCAGCTATAGGTACAGAGTGTCAATGATGTTCAGCAGCTTTTGGGGTTCCCACAAAGTCTCAGAATGTCCCACAGGGTAACTCGATCAACCGAGTCAAATACCTCACGAAAATCGCAAAGAAGACTGCAAAGAACCTTTGCCGATATTTGCCCTTCCGCTCAATGAGAACCCTCATTGCAAGGATGTGGTCGATGGTAGACTTCTTAGACATAAAAATAGACTGCTCTGGTCGCTGTTAGGTGGGCAAGTTGAGGATGACTCTAGCAAGGACCTTATCCAGCACTGAGAGCAACGTTATCCTTCCTGTTACTGAAATGGACAACAAGTCCCGTTTTCCAGTCAGTTGGTATGACGCTCATCTCCAAAATAGAAGCAAAGATTGCTTGCAATGCCGGCCTGGAGAAGTTCACCCTGGAAGCAACAGATTCCTGCACCTTCTCTACCCGCAGCTGGTTTACCACTTGTGCAATCTCAGTGAGATTGGGTTGTTCACAGCTAATCGGAGGATCAGGTTTAAGAACTGTGGACCCAGAGATGTCCAACATCCTACCCAGAAGATTTAAACGGCTGCTCAAAGTAGCTGGCTCAGTGAGTCATGACTGCAGTGTCATCCATAAGGACCATTCCATCACTCGCCCAGACTGAAACAAATTTGGATGTGTGTAATGTTTCAGTTCCTCTGTAAGCAGGAAATGGGTTGCTAGACCATAGATGGTGTGTCACTTGCTCACAGATACCTCTAACAAAGTTTCCTTATCTGTCCTCTGGGCCCTCACAGCTGCCCTTCTCAGTTCTCAGTACAGACTGGGAACTATCAAGCCGTGCACTGCACTACAACTTCTCTCGATAATAATCAGCTCGTGGCATTTTTACTTGCACAAAAATGTTATGAGAGAAGAAGTGTCAATGATTGGTTTAGAGAGGAAACCAATCAAATTGCAGAGGAGGTGGGTCTAAGCAACTAGAGGAGGTAGGACCAAGAACACTGTTTGGTCAGTCCTACCTCTTCTGTGTCCTAGGACCCACATGAATATAAGAAAGCACAACATAAATCGTAACTAATAACAACAACAACAGCAATAATAATAATAATTCCCAAACAGACCGAATAGACACGTAGAGGATAGTGGAACCATTCATAGTAGTGTCCACTGAAGTGTATCACCTCCTCTATGTCACTCTGTTGTCCTGGATGATAGGTGCAGCTTCACCCCTCTACTGCCATGATGGCATTTCAGTTAGCAGAAGGACACTCCTAATCACTCCCATTCCAGGTTGCTCACCCTCCCATCTTCCCCTACCTCATTCCTCCCCAAGGCTGCGCAGGCTCTGGAGGAAAAGAAGAACCCCCAGCCCCCTCCCACACCCACCTGGGCCTCAGGGACTCACTGTGTGCAAATTAATGCCATCAATGTGACAGTATGTCAACACGGCAGGTGTAATTTGGTGTACTTCCCGAGCTGCCATTTTGGCATCTTTTTGCGATTTTAAATGTTTTGTTTGCTCCCTTGTGGCAAATCAGTGTCTTCACTCTGTGTGCACTGACTCATATAGCAGATTCTGTTGCTGTGGAAATAAATGGCGTCTATTACATTGAGCCCTCAAGCAACACGCTATGAAGGAGAGGCAGAAATGGCCAGAAACAATGCTGATTATGGGTCTGCATGCGTTATGTTGCAGTCTCCTGTATGATCCCAGTGCCACTAGGGCCAGCTTGGCACATGTCCCTACGGATGGGCACAAATACATCAAAAATATATATTTTTTTCAAGTTACAAATACTTGCTCATGAAATGTAACAAAAAAAAAACCAAATACCAGTGTAGGAAAATGTATTTAATTAAAATACAAGTAAAGTACAAAATACAAAAAACACATATAAAATAGTAACGGTACTCAATGAATATGTGTACCATTACAGTCCTAGTAATGTGTAATATTTACACAATGTACAGCTTGCCCTAACTTTAAATAGAATAATCATTTTGTGATATGTGTTATAGCATTAATTCTGAAATGAAAAATTACTTTTGTAGTATTAGTAATGTAATGAGAGCTCAACATGCTGCACATGCAGCAGTGGGTTGTAGTTGGGGGGTATCACAATTCAATGTTCCGGAATTTCAGAACAAGATCATAAATGTTTGTATCTCAGTGTCGCTCTTAGTTTCAGAACTGTTTCAGTACTAATTTATGCCCAGTGTTTTGCTAAACAGCTTTACTATCCAGAACATAACTATACACCTTAAACTAATCAGAACATAACTAAACAGCTTTAATAAACCAGACATCTACTGCGGCGTACAAGTAAGGCAGACCGTACATTGCAAATATATGTGATGTTGACTAGGTACAAGTGCAGCTAGGCTGAGCTTCCAGTGAATGTCCAGGTACAAGTACAGTGGTACCTCAGAACTCGAACTTAATACGTTCAGAACTCAGGTTCAAATCCTAAAAAGTTGAAATATTAAGAAATTACTCACCTCTCTTACCTTACTCTCTTCTGCTGTGCTGCTGCTCTGGTATTGTTGGCTTAATTACTCTGCATTGACCCGAAATTTGCTTCTTCTCAACCCCAGGGAATCCTCGCAGCAATCCTTTGTAAGTGCTCACGAGACGAAGGATTTATTCCTGTCAATAAAAACCTATGGTAAGTGCTTCCTGACCCCTAAATCCAGTCACTTTCCAACAGATAAAAGAATGGGCTTCCAAAAATCACAAATCACTGCCCCCTGAGACATGCATTTTCATACCACTAATGACAAACACTGATGTGAATAATGGCAGCAGTGCAGGCTTGATTGATTCACCCAGCACATCACTTCTTCTGCGTGCCAAGAAAGAGGCTAATTTGTTTTGGGTTGCAGTGGGTGCAGCCCCTGTTCACCATCAGGAAACGCAGTAAGAGAGAGGAATTCAAAAGAAATCCAGCTGGACACAGTAGTGTGTTTTCAGGTTTTCCTGGAGAGGTTCAGCTTCCAGGTTTTGTGAACAGCAATCTTTCAGCATGTAAAGATTTTTGCATGATGTGTTTTCCTGATCCTAATATATCTCTTTTAGTTTGTAGTTTCTGGTTTTTAGCTCTTTTATGTCTTTTAGTTTTAGGGTGTGGGTGGATCATAATTTATGTATCTTTTTGTTTAGCTATGCTTGGTAAAACTGGAAAATCTTATACTGGAGTCCACAGTGTGCTGTATCACTGACCTGACACTGTGGTCCGCTGTATCCTGTATCACTGACCTGACACTGTGGTCCGCTGTATCCTGTATCACTGACCTGACACTGGAGTCCACAGTGTGCAGTA
>JABFEB020000060.1:16245598-16258503 GCA_019775895.2 Stomatorhinus ivindoensis
AATACATGGTTGTCAGTGAGAACCACTGGTGTAGTGTAAAATAAATACAGGAAAGTCAAATACAAAACAAAACAAAAACCAAAACCAAAACAAAACAAATGGCACCGTGCAACAGGCGCTTGAGCATGAGCCCACATTTTCCCCAAAGCCTGGCCTTTTTAAAAGGGAGCAAATCAGCTACAGCCTTAACGAGCATCAGGTGTAACCGGCTCGCAGGTATAGCGACAGCACTCAGAGTCATCACAATGTGAATTGCCAACATTAGATGGCAATTAGTCCACAGTCTACGCTTTAAGTCGTCACACCTGCGAGATGAAGCACATCCTTCTAAGAACATTGGCAATACAACCCTCAGCAACCTTCAGGGTCTTATAACGGAAGATCCAACAATGCAGCTCAGGGCATTGGAACCCTGATCCAGCGACCAGCAAACCCCCTGACCTTTCGCAAAGTAAAGGAATGTGGAGTCACTCACGCTGGTCTCCAGACTCATGGGGACCGACACAATCCTCAAAGCCAGTCCTGTCAGTGCCAGTGGCTGCATTGAAGTCACCCATGACCAGAGGACTGTCACCTTGTGGCCACCCATCAACCACCAAGCAAAGTTGTGAGCAAAATGTCTCCCTCATCATGGTTGGAGCATACAATGAGACAACAGACAAGACACCCTTGGCCTGAGCCTCATAATACGTTTGTTGAAAGTAGTGATATCAGACATCAGGAGGAGCTACAACAACGGCTGCTCCCTGAGTATGGCAGCCATCCGACCAACCAGACCAAAAGTAGAAATACCCACCTACAGAGATCAGGCCACCTACCTCAGCACCACACCAGCCCCTATGCCTAATCCCCGACAGGCCTGAACCTATTAGCTCTTTGACGTTTTCAATTCTTCCAGGGATGAGGCTCCTGAAGACTTTCCTCCATCCCCTTCACAATGCGTGCAGCCTTCCTGTGGGCGGCTGCAACAGAGCTACTCCTACGGAAAGCAGAAGGGCATCGTGTCTGTTCAGACCGAGCCGTTGTGAGTTGTTTTACGGTAGCTGGAGTGCCAATCCCACCACCAACCTCCAAGATGTTTCCCTGCAAGTTGGAGGACCTCCTGCAGGGCCAGATGCAGTTTAATGTCATACCCAATGTCATCAGTAGATCCCCAGTAGAGATTGTCCAGAGTACCAAGTTCCTTGGTGTTCACATCACGGAGAACTTCACATGGACCCTCAACACCAGCTCCATCGCCGAGAAAGCCCAGCAGCGTCTCGATTTCCTGCGCAGACTTTGGCCCCCCTCCCCACCCAATTCTCACTATATTTTACAGAGAGTACCCTGTGTAGCTGCATCACGGCTTCATCACGGCTTGGTACGGGAATTGCTCCACTTCGGACTGCAAGACCCTACAGGGGATGGGGAGGAGAGCAGAAAAGTTCATCAGGGTCTTTCTTCTGTCGCAGAGATTTACACTTCGTGCTGCATCCACAAAGCCGCAAGCATTGTGGATGACCCCACACACCCCTCCCACATCCTCTTCTTCCTCCTATCGTCTGTAGCATACGAACCTTCACTGCCAGGATAGGAAACTGTTTCTTCCCTCAGGTCTTCAGACTTCTGTACCAGAAATAAATCACGATCTGTATTTCATTTTCCATTTATTATGTACTGCACACTCCCTGTCCTGCTGCCATTATTTGCACTTCTGCACTTTTATTACTATTTATTGCTGTCATGCTGCTAAAATATAGTATAGGTTGTAATACTGTATCTGCAATAATGCTATTTATTCAATATCCACTCAAACCAAGATGGTTACTACTGTTACTACTAGAGACTGCACTGTATGTTGTTGCATCCTGTAAATTGCACTGTGTAGTCCTGTGTTTTTCTCTGTCCTTTTGTTTTTGGTGGAACAATGTTTTGTTTCACTGTATACTGTGTATATGACTGAAATTACAATTAAAACCTACTTGACTTGACCATGGTATGAAAATTGATAGTTATCATACCATGTACATTTCTTATTATCGGTACTGAAAAAATGCAACTAAACAAAAACTCTCACCTGTGCATGTGCATCTCCTTCACTCCTCAACTTCCTGTCAGACTCAGCAACTGGTGCCATTATGCGAAATCTTTTCCAGCATGTCACTACCTGATCCATACCACGTGCCTGATTTGTACCTCTCACATCTGCACATGCATTTTTGAGCATGTGTGCCTCACATTCGACAGCCATAACACTAACCCTAACCCTAATCCCAAAACGGTGGAACTGCACATGTACCGAAAGGCTCGATAGCACGTCTTGATAGGTAGGATTTTATGACAGAACATGGTTTATAACCATATTACAGACGCTCCTCTACTTACAATTGAGATACATTCCGAACGGCCCTTCATAACTTGAAATGTTCATAAGTCGTTATTCAACATAATTTTAAGGGTATGTGCAAGTACAAAGAACTAGGATGCTGGGAGCACGCTATGCTGCTGTGCCTTTGGGAGTAGTGGCCAGAAGTCGTACTACCCAGAAATGGCGCGCAGAAAAAAAAAAAACACAGGAAACGGGAGCCCAAGGAACACAATTTGGACTTACAGTCCTCTTGGTTCATATGTCTGAAAGTTCGTAAGTTGAAAGTTTTTAACTAGAGGAACATCTGCATATAACCATATTTTGCTAGATAAGAATTGTTTCATTGACATGATATATTAGATTAATAATGTATGTTTAGCTTGATGGCGTCATGTTTTATTGATTATTATCCAGAGAGATTACTTTTTTAAAAAGAACTTACTCTTTTTTTTCCCTCCTAATTCCTTTTCTTCAAACAGAAGATGTACAGCTTTTTCAAAAGGGACAATTTTTACACATAATTTCTTTTTAAAAATTGTTTCAGGTTTGAGTTATAATAAAGCATTTGTTTAAAGAAATTAATCCTAAAGCCATTATTAAAATGTTCTTATTTTCGTACTTTATACAGAGAGATGTGCATATATACTGTATATATATGTATGTATGTATATATACATATATATATATATATATACACACGCACACACACACATATATATATATATATATATATATATATATATATATATCATTATTATTTTTATGTTTCTCATATCCTTAGCCCATATGTCAAATGCATTGTTTTAATAAGTCTGCATGTGTTTAAAACATGTGGAAGGGGGTGCTTTAAGGCTTAAACTAATAAAATGTTTATTTATATGGATTTTCACCTATCGCTGATGTGTATGGGACACGTTCACTGTAGTTATAATTGTGAAAAACCAAGATACCGTGAGACCATGATATTTCCTGAGACGGTTGTCATAATGTGAAAATCTCATACTGTTGCAACCCTAGCCAGGTGTTTATAGATTTATTTGGGCCCATTCTAAGCTGTTTGTGTTTTTTTTTATTTTTTTTGTCAGTAAGTAAAATTTCATTTAAATCCATGGCTTAATTGCTCTGGATTCTACTTCAATACCTACTGGTTACATTAATGTGGTTCCTCAGAAACACGGAATTTGAACATGTTTTGTTTCCCAAACACATAGCAAAACATTGGTAGCCTGTGCAGACACTCCCTACGAGATATAGTAATTAAAATGACAAACTATTAGTTCATTAACGGGGCAGCATGGTGGTGCCGTGGTTAGCACTGTTGCCTCACATCTTTGGGACCTGGGTTCGAGTCTCTTCCTGGCTTCCATGTGTGTGGAGTTTGCATGTTCTCCCTGTGTCGTCGTAGGGTTTCCTCTGGGTACTCCGGGTTCCCCCCCACAGTCCAAAGACATGCTGTTGCTGATTGGAGTTGCTAAAGTGATTGGTGTGTGGGTGTGCCCTGCGATGGGCTGGCCCCCCCATCTAGGGTTGTTCCCTGCCTCGTGCCCATTGTTTCTGTGTAGGCTCCAGACCCCCTGCGACCCAGTAGGATAAGTGGGTATAGGTAATGGATGGATGGATAGTTCATTAACAAAAGTGACCTCACAGCTGCCTCTTCTCTATACCAGCACACCAGGATACACCATGATCTGTCATAATGTGCGTGCAGCGTAGCAGTCACCTTAACACTACATGCTTCATTACAATCCAGTATAATTTGCTTTTGTATACGGACAAGGAGACATTGATTTAAATCGTGTCCCAAGGGGGTTAAAATCTGTGCGTTTCACAGGACCTGACAAGTTATTTTCCAGTGACCATTGAGGCATAACATGTGAGACGGATCCTTCACAGCGGCCTACAGTACACAGCTGGGTGTTAAGCTCCTCGCATCATTCTGTCAGCCTGTCCCTTGGCCCTGGAATGACCACAAAGGAGATTCTGTACCTGAAACCCAAAGACAGGAAATGCACTGTTAAAGTAGACGTGCTAGGAATTTGTTTTAAATTCATCTGTTATGGTAATATATCATGTTATGAATAAAATATGAGAAACAAATAAAATGCCAAATCATATATTATCAAGGGTAATAATCAATGAATGAAAAATATAAGAATAGTGAAGAACGATCCAAGTCTTTTTCAACAAAAGTTACAAAACATTAAGCAAAAGTTTGTTAAGCAATTGATGCAATTCACTGTTCACATGAAAACAAAAATTAAGTTTCAATTGTTTCAGGAACCTGATGTTACTCGTAAGCTACATGACACATAGGGGTATGTGTGTTGTTCAATTTTTAAAGTTACGGTGTGCACAAGCCTTGCAAACACTATGTATTGTGTGATGATACTAAGTCACTGTTGTATATTGAAAAATGGTGCCTTTTCCTTCACTCAGTGTTACACTTTAACTTACAATACGGTTTGCAGCACTAAACCTGGACAGACTACTGATTTTTGAAAAACCTCCCGGACGGCTAGACAGGGACCCAAACAATGCATGTAAGAAAGGTGTTGAGCGACATTGAGTAAAGTGCTTAATGGGTGCTGAGTGGCGTGTTGAATAAGGCGAGAGCCCCCACATGCTGTCTCTGACACACTGCCAGGTCCTTCCAGCAGAAGGGATAGTGGAAATTCAGAAACTCCCCAGTTATCTTCGAACTTGTGCTACTTTCGGCTATGCTACACATCATCCTCATGACCAGGAGGAGAGCTTGAGACATAATTGAATGAAAAAATATGATTTGAAATGACATCAGTACAATTCTCATATCGGGTGACTAATCCATTTCGTCCCTTGGTCTGTGCTGTTTGTGGTATGCATCAGCATTCTTGGAAATTCTGTGAGTGTCTTCATTCTTAATGGTGCAGTTGGGGCTGCTCCAGTGTTGACTACAGTACATATGAAAGTCACAAGATCAAAACTTTTTTTGATCTTGTGACTGCAATGCATTGGTATATGTTTGAAAAATAACATACATACAAACATAAACAGACATACAAACATAAAATAGCAAACTATACTAGGTTTATTATGACTGTGGTATATCTCTGTTGCCTTGCATCACTAAAGCAAATATGTTCTGTGCTCCTTCGATGAAGTTAAAACCAAATAAAACTGAGTTTACCATTGATGGTTGCTGGGCTTCCAGTTTTCTTAATCCATTAACCCGATCAGGATGGACAGAAATGTTCCTGCAGTTGTTTAATCAAGACATCAGTGCAGTGATTAAAGGCTGCTTGAGCCTGAATGAGCCTCCATGTGTTTTTTCTACAGCAGGTCACCGTGACACTCGATCTTTTCCCAAAAGACACATTCCTTTTTCACTTTTCTAGTCCAGAACTGCTGTATGCTTTACTACACCACGTCAGCCTCCTTTAATCAGATGCCGAGCTGTAGCCAGTTAAAAAATCAATGTCCTGCTTCTAGGTTAAAATGAGGAATACTGATATTGATTGGCCAGCTGCCAGAGTGTCCAGTGGATGCCTACTGAGCAGTTCCTCACAAAGACTGTCTTTAGTTCAAAGGCCACCAGCTTCCGTTTCACTATTGATCCTGCATTCTTTGGTTTGTCGGGAGAAACCTGAACATCTTTTGTGGAAGTGCCCAAATTCAGCTGCACACTGGATTGCAGCACTTACTTTAAAGATAATGGGCTTCGCAGGCTTGATGCAGGACTGAGGCAAGGGTGCCTTTTCAGTCTGGAAGCCTGAGAGCACCATCTCTGTTCAACCCAGGTACCACTTCTTCCAGCTCACAAGTTCTTTATTTCTGCAACCACTTGTGCTGCCTTCCCTGCTTCGTATATGGCCCCCACATTCCATGTTCTGAAGTTGATGGTAGCTCTGCTTCATTTAGCTCAAGCCTGGTTAATTAAGAGAATTCCACGGACCCACTTAGTAAATATTGCAACATTTGTTGTCTTGAATTGTTTGAATTGTTAATGCTTGAAGCATAAGCCTCAGCCCTGTTTAGGCACCTGCGCACAGTACTGGTTAGCCGTCTGAGTGTGTGTGGACCGCTTGTGGACTGGCTCAGTCGGAGGATGTGTCCCTCTGTCCTGACATGTCTTTGTGCATTCAGTTTATACCCGAAAAGCTGAAAACTGTTTCTCCCTTTTTACCTTAATCACAATATTCTGATTCGCAGACAGTTCATTAGTGGGATGCCCTGTGCGTAAATGTATTTTTAAAATGTGATTTTGTTTTTAATTTGTATCACTTTTACTTATCTTCTGAATTAATAGTTTTTTCTATTTAGTTGAAGAATCATGTACAGTCATAATGTCTTTTAGTATGTTTATGAGAAATATATGAGATCCTTGTAGAGCCTTAAGGCATTGTAGCATAATTTAATATATTGCAGGTACCAAAGGTCTCTGCTAGGCAGTTCCTCTTGCATCTTTTAATAAACAGTGAGGTTTTGAATGCGGGTGTAGCAAAGAAAAGCATATGAACAGTGGTCATATTTCATACACGGTGGATAGATTTTTGTCATCCAAAGCACAGCTAAATTCAATCAATGTTTGAAACAGGACCCAAGCCACAACTGCACCAACAGAAATAGAAAATCTTGTTTTGCTCTCTGGTAATGACATTAGTGCGTTCCCTAAATGGCTGCCCCTTGGCCCAAGGAGAGAGGCAATAAGGGTCTCATTACTGTATGCCTGCACACATTTCCACTTTCCAGTAAAACAGCGTGATGGATCGGCCCCTGGCCTCAGCAGGTAATGATTCATTTGTGCGCTGTATTATGGTCGGTAATTAAACTTGCCAAGGTGAACTCAAGGGGAAACACAAACCGTTTTATTGAGCATTTTGGTAATCGATTCAGGGAGGCAGGCCGACGTCATCTGTCATGCATGACCCAGTGCGACAAGTTAACATTATAATGAATGTGGCCTTCTTTAAAGGACGATCGTTTACTTTTCTTCTGATGTGAGAAGCGGACCCTCGTGTTCGTGCGTGAACCTTACTAGCTGCGTCCATGAACTTTGCAGGTTCATCTTCTGTGAGGAACCTTCAACTGCTCCAGTGGCCATATAGATTCACAGGGGGAGGGGGGGGGAGGGGGGCAGAGAAAGTGCTTCAGAAGCTCCTCACGCATTCCTCGACCCAAAGCTGTGTTGACAGAACACTTCTCTCGGCAGGTTCTTCCGCTGTGTACTTCCCACAGAAAGAGTACTTTGAGAGCGTGTACGTGGGCCAGGCGGCTGGCTCCCCCCTGCTGCAGCTGCATGGCCTGCCTGAGACCGGCACCGAGAGGCCCCACTTCTACCTGTGCCCTAACAGCCCGATGAATAAAGATCCTTATAAGTCCTGGTTCCACCTGGACGAGAGAACCGGCATCCTGTCACTGAACAAGACACTGGACTCCAGTGACTTCAGTGTGCCATGTGAGTTGGATGCGAACTTGTCCTCTTTGTCAGACCATGACGTCGTGCTGGTCTCAGACAGGGGCATTAGCAGCTTAGGCATGGCAAGCAGCTCCTATAGAGTTTATAAGTTACTGTGATGTGCAAATCAATCTATTTAGATGTTTAACTTCAATGTTATTAGAGACAACCAGCTGCTCGGTAATAGTGATTCTAATTCGAGGATTAAAACCGTCTCTGTTCACACATTTGCCTGCCTGATGTTTCCTGCAGAGGTGGGAAATTCAGGTCCATAGAGTAGAAATTGAGTTGAGTGTAAAGAGTCACGGTCACTGAGTACTCAGTTGGTTGGTTGAAACAAAATCTTGGTCTGGACCTTTATTCCGTGGACCTGAACTACCCACCTCTGGTTGCCTCTCTGACAATGTTACTGATTCTGCTGTTGCTTCATCAGCAAGCAGCCTCACCGTGTCCCTGAAGCGGCTCAGTCTGAAAGCAACAGTCACCCTTGAGCCACAACAAAACTTGAGCTGCTTCTGGAGCCCCACTGTGAACATCATCCTCACATTCATCAACACAGCGCCCCCTTGTGACCATCAGAATCTGATAAAGATGTGCTTCCCTGAGAAAGATGCCAGTCCCCACATCAAGGAGAACCGGTGGTCTGGGCCCTTCCGGCAGCTCAGGCGCCTGACCTATCAAGATCTCTGTCCTAATTTTACTATCACATACAGCCTGGAAGCAGGTATTCCATCATGCATTATCTCTGTGGCTGTAATGACACTAACTAACCAAGAGGAGAGTATTTAATGATGAACAATCTTTATGTAAGTAACGGGAAGCTGTCGTTTATGGTCTGTTTCTATTTATTTTTGGTTGTTTTATTATAGTTTAGTAATTTCAAAACTTTTACTGAGTCACTTTATGCTCAGTATTGCTCTGATTAAGAGGAATGAAACTCTAAAGAGTGAAATAGGTAAAAAAAAAAAAATTTGATGTGTGCTGTCATTCCATGATATAGATATTCCCATCCCATTTCTCGTCAATGAGAACACTTCTGAGCTGGTGGTGAACAGGTCACTGGACCGCGAGGAGAAGGAGGTGCATGAGCTGCTGATAGTCTGCACAGTGACCACAGAGACCAAAGTGCACAAGATGTCCATGCCAATCCTGGTGAATGTGTATGATGAAGATGACAGCGCCCCCTATGTGAATGGCACAGACACAGAGGATGTGCGGATTGAGTTTAATCGCATGGAGGTCAGTTGGTCCCTTGTGCTGTCCTCCTGTACTCCCAGGCGCCTACTTTGGGGACACGCCGATTATACTTTGTGCCAAATGGAAACCGGCACTATACACTGTCCCTTTAATTATGACTCTTCAAAAAGAATTACCTACCTGTTATTTCATCACATTACCATACCTCAGTTTATTGTCATTGTTATGATGCTTTGTGTGAAGAGTTTGTCCTGATTATAGACCTGCAACGAGCTGCAGATGAGCCACACTTGCTGTCGCATGCTGTGATGCTGACATTCCCACTCAGACTCGTCAGACCTAGTTAAAGGACAGAAATCATTTTGTTTTTCTACGATGCACCCTTGGCATTTCAGATACTGTTATTTTCTCTGATGGACCAATTAAATGTTTTTTTCAGGGCTCCCAGTTTGGCAGTTTATTGGTTTATGATAAAGACACAACACCAATATACCCCAAAGACCAAAGTCACAACAAGTTTGTTGGAAGTATGAGGACAAATGACTCCTGGATTAAGGAAATGTTTTCTGTGGAGCATTCTTTCACTGAGGAAAAAGCAATCTTTGGCAACGTTCGTGGGACTATTCATAAATACCGTGAGTAATTCGCCAGTCACATTTCAATTTACCAGATTATTTAGCACTACATATTTACAGTAACACACTTTATTGCAAACATTATAGCCACTTGTAAAAATATATATCTTTGCTTGGATAAAAGTTAATCTGCAGAAGGTTGTTCTCTCTATACCTTCCTTGTCAATGCAGAGATTTCCTTTTTAAACCAAACCCATGTTTTCATCAATACCATCTCCAGGCCTGGCTCTAAATAAGAACATTCCAGTACCAGAGAAGCGTTCCTTCCTGTTGGATTATCTAGTCAATGACACTACCTTTCCTGGTTCAGAGGGAACTGTCATGCTTCACTTCAATGTTACCATCCTACCAGTGTCCATCCGGTTTACCAACCCCCTGTATCAGTTTCCTGTATCCCGTAGATCTTCCCCTTATGCACAGGTAATACATCAAGGAATATTTTCATTTTTGTGAGCACCACAAGAAATTCAGTTTTGTTTACTTATTTTAAATACACATACCATTAAAATCCACCCCCTGCTTGATGTAATTTAGCAGAATGACGTTCCTCAATCGGGTTATGCTACCTCACAATAGTGTAGAATACAGTATGAGTTCTGAATTATTACGAAAACAGGCCAGAGGCTTTTGATTGTCCTGATCTCACACGAAGCTCCCTGAGCCTTTTAGCATTTCACTTTTCAAATTGTCGCCTTCTCCCCCCAGATCGGTAGAGTCTGCATCGACAACTGCCTAAAATTCCAAGGGATCAACATTACTTACCGGCTTGCCATGGCGGATGATAATGTCTCGTCTGTGGAAAGAGTATGCCATTCCATAGTCAGCATTGCACAGAGCCTGACAGACATCTGGGGAGTGCTGTACGTCAACCATACGGAGGGACTGTGGCAGCAACAGTGCCAAAGCTTGCAGTACATGGTAGTGGCCAAGGAGCAGCTGAGCCAGCAACAGGCTGAAGCCAGGCTCCGGGTGGAGTTCTACGATAAAGGCAGGTTCCTGCCCCATGATTAGTGTGCTGCCCTGGGTCACCACCTGCCACCTGACATCTCTGTTTACTCAGGTTTCATACAGAGCTGGTGAGACCTGACAAGACGAGGGTCTCTTCTGGAAATGTACTGGCGTTTGCTCCACTCAGGACTGTTATCCAGTTGATGTTTTGGTTTTTTGCTCTGGACACAGCTTGGCTGTAGATGCTTCTAACCATCCGTGTTTGTTCCATGTCGACGTCCAGGAGAAAAGCAGAGCCTGGAACGTGACTGTCCGCTGTCCTGTGCCAAGCAGCGACGCCGGGGGCCATGTGAAGCCTGCAGTGGCTTGGGGGCAACTACCGGGAGGTGTCAGTGGAGACAAAGCATTGACAAAGGTACAAAAGAGGGCTGGGCATTCATTTATGTACACAGCATGGTGTGCACAGACACCCTATCAGCCTGTAAAACACATGCAGTCCAGCATGCCCTGGTGTTAGACTGTCGCCTCTCATATGCATGTTTTCACACCCCAGTAATATCCATGAACTACTCCACCTGCTCTCCGGACCTCAGCACCTGCCCGGATGGGTTCTGTGACATCGTCGAAAGCAAAGACTTGGCAATATGCCCCCAGGACTGCACAGGTGAGATCAGATGTACCTGATCTGCAAGGTTCTGATGCATTTAAGTTGCATTTAGAACTGAGCAATGGATGTGTCGCACTTGACAGCGCAATCATGTTTAATGATTATTCAGATTATTATTATCATTATTATTGTAACTGATGCTTTGTTGCTGTGGACCTTTTTTCATGACTAAACAGTGAAGTTTTGCATGGTATATACTGGTGATCTTCTATCTGTGCTTCACTCATCACGGAACTCAGATAAGCCCATCGTTGGAGGCCATGAACGAGGGCTGCTGTATGGCATCAAGGCTGGTCATGGAACCTGTTACTGTGCAGACAACTGCTTTTGTGAGATGGACAATGTAGAAGGTAAGAGAACTATTTAAACGTTACTGACTGCCAGTGAACTAATTACATATTATTTACATTCAATAAACTAATTAAATATTACTTACTAGAAATGTATTACCTATTAAACAGTACATTATTAATCAGTCATTATTAAAGCATGCTTATAGGCCTTGCCTTGTAGATTTGTCAAGTATTCGGTAAATGTGTGTTGTGTATAAGGTATGCATGTGCTATGTATAAGGTAACCCTATGCCATGTGTTCGCTAAACCTGTGCCGTGTGTTAGGTAAGCATGTACCATATGTTAGGCATGCATGTGCCATGTCTTAGGTAAGCATGTATTGTACGTGTTGTGGGCTCTCACCCTCAGCCTCTGTTTGGTTCCATGCAGAATCCATGTGTGATGATGTCTGTAAGACAGTAGTTGCCACAGCGCTTCTCCTCTCCTTCATCATCTCTGTGCTGCTGTCCACTTACTTCATCAACCGCTACCATAAAAGCTCCCCGAAGTCACCAAAGCCTTCCGCCGAAATGTCCTTTCGGCGGCCTGCCCAAGCCTACCCCATCAGCTTCTCAGCCAACAATGTCCGACGGCCTTCTCTGGAATCCATGGAAAACCAGGTGGCCATTGATACCTTCAAGATACCGGTAAGATGCACACAACTTCTCGCCGCATGATCCCTCAATCAGTCAACCAATTTGCTGCCCTGGAACAGGTGATAAGCATTGCCTGACATCACAGATTGTAGGTATTTCAATGTTGAGAAACACCCAGTAGAAATTTGTGAAGAAGCCAAAATACAGAATGGTTATTCTAATATACAAACTCTGTGTGCTAAGATGTTGACTAGATGACTATATAATATGGTTACAGGAAGATCCAAAGTGGGAATTCCCACGAAAGAACTTAGTCCTGGGTAAAACCCTGGGAGAAGGGGAGTTTGGTAAAGTTGTCAAGGGAACGGCATTCCGGCTGAAGGGAAAAGCTGGATACACCACAGTGGCTGTGAAGATGCTGAAAGGTAGGAGAGTCCAGGCCTGGAATAACATTATGACTAGGGATGCACCGAATATTCGGCCACCGAAAATTCGTATGAAACAGTATGTTATGATGACCCAAACAGAAACCGGGGTCTGCACGTGCTTGTCGGAAGCAGCAAGTCTCCGGTGTGGACTTATTTCAATATATCTGAGAACGACCCACGGATAGCGATTTGCAAAACATGTAATGCCGAGTAAACCAGCATAGAAAAGGAAAATAAATATTTAAGTCTGCAAAGACTTTCTCCACGTCGGGTTTAATTTATCACCTGAAATCCAAACATCCCGATCGCCATGCTGGATAT
>JABFEB020000060.1:16267415-16278385 GCA_019775895.2 Stomatorhinus ivindoensis
TGGAGAGTCGCGTGCGCACCCAAGGAGGCAGAGGGAGGAGCCACCGGACGCCCCCCCTCCCCCTCCCCCGGCAAGCACGAGCCAGGAGCCCCACAGCCACAGGCGGACGCGCACCGGCCCCGCGCAGGCGCATATAGAGCCCGGGGCCCAAGCCACCCGCACACCACATCTCTCAACTGCTGATGACTGGGGTAAAGTAATTTTCTCTTATGAGTGCCCTTTCATTTTTGGGGGCATCCGGAAAAAAATGATTTCCTGGAGAAGAAATGGTGAAAGATATCATCATTCCTGTAAGTCATGCCAACAGTAAAGCATCCTGGGACCATTCATGTGCGAGGTTGCTTCTCACTTAAAGGAGTGGGCTCACTCACAGTTTTGCCTAAGCCACAGCCATGACTTCTCCCCACCATCCAAGAACAGTTTGGTGATGAACAATGCCTTTTCCAGCATGATGGAGCACCGTGCCATAAGGAAAAAGTGATAACTAAGTGGCTTGGGGAAGAAAACATCTACATTTGGGTCCATGGCCTGGAATCTCCCCAGACCTTAATCCCATTGAGAACTTGTGGTCAATCCACAAGAGGCCGGTGGATAAAGATAAACCCACAAATTCCGACCAACTTCAAGCATTGATTTTGCAAGAATGGGCTGCCATCAGTCAGAATTTGGCCCAGAAGTTGACTAACAGCATGCCAGGGGGAACTGCAGAGGTCTTGAAAAAGAAGGGACAACGCTGCAAATATTAACTCTTTACATAAATTTTATGTAATTGTCAATAAAAGGTAGATTTGTATCGATATATCGATTCAATGGCAAACAATCCAATGCATCGATGTGACCACATAAATATCGATACATTTTTTATACAATTTTTATTTTCTGGCCTGTTCCAGTATTGTTTTCATGATCCACCCTGACGTATACATGGTCTACAGGGGTGCCCAATATGTCAATCGCGATCTACTGGTCGATCTCAAAGGTAGTGTGGGTAGATTGCATGACATAAAAATAGAGGATGGATGACGCGTTCAAACGGGCCAGCTGCTGCAAGCTACCGAGTCGCCTAGTTAGCCTCCAATTTATTTCTACTAAACTTAAGAAAGGGTATAAAAATGAATGGGGGAGCTGGACCAAGTAAGACGCCAAAAACCTACCACTTCCATACGGAATGGGGGGAGGACTGTTTTTTCCACAATGTCAAAGTACGTTTGCCTTATCTGTCAGTCTACCGTTGCTATTCCAAAGAAGGGAAATGTGGAGCGGCATTTTTGAATTGTTCATAAAAACTACGACATTAACTTCCCTCTGAAAAACGAGCTGAGAAACAGAAAGGCGAAGAAACTTAAAATCCCAGTTCAATTCAAAAATACTTTATTTATCCCAAAGGGAAATTAATAATAATAGTAATAATAAATAATATTAAAGAATACTCAATATTTTTATACATAAATATATGTTTTACATTTTTATAGTAGGTAGATCATTCTGACTTGGTCATTTATAAGTAGCTCACAAGCTAGCGTACCTTCAGAGCGTGTGTTTAGTACAGCAGGTGACATAGGATGCTACGCTGAGAGCACACAATCTCCTGAACACGTTGACCATTTAATTTTTCTTCAAAAAAAAAAAAATACTGACATACTTGTTTCAACGCAGAAATCAGTCATGTCGATCTTCCTCATCCATAAATATGTTCCTATAGCGCATGCATTTTCAATCGCATTATTTATTAACGTTCAAATAAATACGAGAGACTTTGAAATTTAAGCAAATGAGAGATTAAAGTCACATTATTATGTGGGCTGAGCCGGAGAGGACAGACTGAAATGGCAACTGAGCCGGTAGAGCACACGCAAAAGTGGCAC
Source organism: Stomatorhinus ivindoensis (assembly GCA_019775895.2). NCBI lineage: Eukaryota > Metazoa > Chordata > Actinopteri > Osteoglossiformes > Mormyridae > Stomatorhinus > Stomatorhinus ivindoensis. Next base: position 16,269,281 of record JABFEB020000060.1, read on the forward strand.
CCACCTTTCTCTTTTTCTATAGTAAAGCTGCAGCTGCGCCAAGGTACAATACATTCTTGGAAACACTGTTATTATGATATACGTGTCCAGTACCAGAAATGCCCCTTCTGTTGGACCTGAAGCGAGGTGAAGTGATGTTCAGGACAGGCGCAGAACTGCAGTAGTTCAACTCGCCGTCCAGCACTGATATGTATGACTTCCTCCTTTTACGGACCTGAGATCTCACCATGCTGCTCGTTTTAAATTCTGATTATAGTGATCGAACAAGATATATACATGCTGTCTGTATGTAAAGTCTCGCAGCGGTACGTTTCTGGTGGGATTGTATTAATGCATTTGCTTGGACTCAGTACAGTTTAATTGCCGATTACAATAATAACTTAATAACCGAATACACTAGTAACTTAATTGTGTCACAAGTAGAAGAAGTAAAGTAATTCTTTAGAACTAACCTGCCTATACGTGGTATCCCGCATTATCAGTTTATTCTATAGATATATATCTATATCTATAGAATAAACAAGCATTTGGAAACTGGCAACAGTCCCATTTAGAAAGAGCTCGGCTTGATTTGGCAGCGCGCCGGAAATGACGTCGCCCACCTGGCTCGCGCATTTTGCGGTGCTCGGCCCCGGCTCCAGCACGCCACATAGTTCCCATTCCCGGCGCCGTGTCAGGGCTGAAAAGCGAGCCGCTGCCGTCCTCAAGTAAGTGCGTAGAAACAAATGCACTTTAATAATTCATTTTATGCGTCACTCGGTGTGGTTATTCAGGTCGCATAGCGGAAGCGGCATTCACAAGCCCACAAAAGAACCGGAAAACGGGCTGGTCGAGTCGGGACGAAGGTGTGGAGCTGGGCTCCCCATAGCGGACCCAGACACCCGAACGACGGCCCTGATGGAGCCCGGGACACGACGCTGTCCGTTTCTTTTCTGCCGACTTGTGTATGCTCGGTGCCTGGAAGACGCGCTTCTGCGCTGCGTGGCCGAGTTTGCTGGACCGGAGTTGGAGCGGCTTTAAAAGCCCCAGGGAGCTGCTGGTAAACGTGTCTTTGTTAAAGGGTTGTGTGCATCCTGTGATGGGGATTTAGATGTTCGTCGCCAGGCCTCGCGGCTTTTTATGTTTTAGTGGAAACGGAGAGCAGCCATCCATTTGGCTTGATTATCTATCGGTGTGCATCTTCAACTTAACGGAAACGGAACTGTGGTTTACGGATGTAAACCTCTTTCAGGCACTTTTTTTAGTTTCACAGTTAAGTTAGTCCTTCCGCTTGGCTTGCTGGGTGAGGGCCCCGATAACTTGAAACGGGGTAAAATGAATCTAAGATGATTCAAAGGGCAACTTGGAGCAATATTGCCGGGCAATTGCCAACCAGGTGAGACAGGGCAACATATCTTCATCCGGATGGTCTCGAAAAGTTTCCCACTGCCAATTAAAGTTTTTAAGTATACATTTCTTGTGTTAATGTGCCCGAGCAACACAGGCAGTATTGCCTGGATACATTAAGAAAGTTGCCCTGTGCATCATGACCCTTAGCCGTTAAGGAGGTGAACGTGAAGTCGCCTAGTTTGGGCTAGTTCGGACCCTCACCTGCTAGTTTTGGGTCTGAAATGATCAGTTAGGTGGGTAGGTTGTGATGTAAAGTGACCCCGTGATACATGTCATAACTTTCTATCAAACTTTCACTAACAGGCCGCTGTAGTTTTACCAGCACTTCATTTATGATTGGCCTTTCATCTCATCCTTAAGTACTGCCTGTGTCTCTGGTGTTCAGCTGCTGCTTTATGCTGATTACCTTTTTCATTGCCCCCCCCCCACCCCCCGAGCTGGTGATGTTGAGCATCTTTTTCAAGAGTAGCACCACCAGATGTGCCTGCCTGCTGTGCACTCTCTCACTGGGCTAGCAGACCGCTTCTACCATTCTCACCCCAGGTGTTTTCTTTGTTTGTTGAGATCTTGAATTTTCAAATGGGGGTTTGAGAGTTTACTTCTTTCGTTTGGCCTATTTTGGGATTTCCAACAGTTCTGAGATTGTGTCCAATGTCCTTGATTTGATTCTATTCTATTCTATTTGGTCTGAACATCTAGGTCTTGTTCTAAAGCTGGTTTATTTGTGTCACAAGTAGGGCTGGGTACCAAGCTTCGGTACTTTTGTGGTACCGTCCGAAATGCTCCAATCCTGTCGGTTTCACAAACGCATCATATAGGTCGGACGAAAAACATATGCCCAGAGACAAACTTGTGAACTGGTTTGCATGTATGTTATTTTTGCTTGTCGTGCAGTGTAAAAATGCCTATGGAGTCAACAGTGTGGCTCTGCAGGGTTCCAGGCTACAACTGTTTAGTCACACTTTGCAACCATTTTTAGAGACAGTGTGCCTAAATTTTATAAGTAGGAGCAACGGTGTGACTTGCATATGTGCCCCTCATTTATGCCCAAATATGCCCCCCATATAGCAGCTGACCACATCATTGTATATCGTGAAACACCTGGAGAGAGTGAGAATTGGTGTGCGTGTGAGCGAGATCATTGGAACTTGGTCCGATTGCTGGTCTTCAGAGACACTTCTGTGGAGGTGCTGATAGTTATCACTTGGTGATTGCTTGGCCACAAGCATGGGTATTAACATGGAAGCTTCACTGAAGTGTAGAAAATAAGACCAAGTAGATGGTGGTATTTTTGTGTCTCGATAAGACTGAATACCTTTTGCCTTCATCTCCAGCAAATGTTGGCAATGAAACATGTAGATGCTTATTAATGGGATTACGAAACATTTTTTTATTCTGTGGAAAATGAGATCACACACTGACTGTGACACATGCGCATTTCAACCTTTTTACACGCTCTCAGAAGTAAGGGATAACGACAAGGTGTCCTGTTATATAGAATTAATGGGTGTGGCGTCAGCATACACAGTGGTTTTCTCCACTGATAGCCAATCAGAAAATGGCATTTGTTATGACAAGGTGGAAGTGGCAGAGCAAGATCTGAGCAAGTGTCACACATTGACCGTGAGACCCAAACTGCATCCCTAACACGTGATCTTACTCCAAGCTTTTGATAAACCATGAGCCCTGGTAAAATATAAATAAAAGGCTGTGTCCTGTTATGATCAGTCGTTCCCCTCCAGTAACTAAGCAATAAATAGCAACTGACTAGTTGAAATAAAAGATTAGTGCAGAAATGTTTAATGTATTCTTGTTGTTGAAATTGATTTACAAAGTGGTATTGAAAAAGTATTGAACCGGTATTGAAATCAAGGTATCCTTCTGGTACTGGTATCGAAGAGTTCTGAACAGCGGTCAGTCCTAGTCATGAGCTGCTGTGGTATCTGTGAGCTCTCCAGCTCTGCAGATTGTGGAAGAAAAATCCATAATTATGCAAATCCAATATAAAATCAATCAGTAGTTAATAATTGAACTTGAGATTCTAACGGGGGTGGATGCTGTTCGGCCAAATGGCTATTTCCATATTAGTTTAAATACTAGAACTCGTGGCCATAGGTGGACATTAGCAGGAGAACATTGTAAAACAAATTTGAGGAAGTACTGCTTCACACAGTGTGTAGTTAGAGTATGGAATAGTCTTCCTGCTAGTGTAGTGCAAGCTAAAACTAGGGATGCACCGAAATGAAAATTCTTGGCCGAAACCGAAAACCAAAAAGGAGGAAACCAAGGTTGAAAACTGAAACACCGAAAAAAAATAATATTTATTAATTAATAATAATTAGTACCATTGCATTTATGGCTATGACTGCGTACTAACCGTACTAAAATCAAGGCATTGCAATTGAAACTTTAATATTAATTTATGCAAAGAATAAATCAGTTACAAATTATGAAAATATTTATTTTCCTTTTCTATGCTGGTTTACTCGGCATTACATGTTTCGCAAATCGCTATCCGTGGGTCTTTCTCAGATATATTGAAATACGTCCACACCGCAGACATGCTGCTTCAGACAAGCATGTGTAGGCCCCGGTTTCTGTTTGCGTCATCACAACATACTGTTTCAGCCGTGTTGTTTCGGTGATAAAAATCTTTCGGCCAAAAACTGAAAATTCACTTTTGGGCCATTTTCAGTCTAACGTTTTCAGTGGCCAAATATTCGGTGCATCCCTAGCAAAAACCCTGTGTTCCTTTAAATCAGAGCTAGATAAGATTTTAACAACCCTGAGCTATTAGTTAAGTTCTCACCAAACGAGCTTGATGGGTCGAATGTCCTCCTCTCGTTTGAAAATTTCTTATATTCTTATGATGACACTGTTGATAAACATTACAATAATCATATTTTAAATTTCTGCATTGGAACATTTAATATACTTGAACTGTAGGCTGACTTATCCTAAATGACTTGGTTCGGGGGAAGTGGAAAAGCTGTGGGCAGTCAGTCAGGACTGTGTATGTATACTCAATTTGATAGGAAGAGTCAGACACCAATGACCAGTCTTTGATTGGTTTGCTTGCAGGGGGATTATGCGTAGAACCCAGGAACATCAGTACATATGCAGAACATTTGTATCCACGCACACTCTTTAACATAACAGAAGGGGAGCTTTCGGCTGAGAAGTTAACTAAAAGAAAAACCAAACTTCACGTGCTGCCTCCCTTGTGCCAGCTGCCTGCGTCCTCATTTTGTCCTCTTCCGGTCATGCGTCTTATGAACGCATGTTACCAGTCCTCGTGCATGTCAGCGTGAAGAAATTCTAATAATTACCGGGTCTTTTGTACAATACTAATCACTAGAATGATCATGCAAAGCTCAACCCTGCCTTTACCTGATAATGGGTCCAGTTTAACAGAAGTAACTGGTGTCTACAGGTATCTGACCCTTCCCCAAACTCTTTAAGCTCTTGCGTTTCTGGCTATAAAAGACGTATGTTCTTGTTTGGGGAACAGAGCACGAGACGCAGAGAGAGACTGCTGAGTGTCTCTTCCCCGAAAGCTTTGTGGAAATAATGTTTTGTCAGACTCTTAAACAAATCGACTTCAGTGTAATTTCTACCACAAGATCAGCTCCACACCTGGCTTGGTATGTGATATGAAAACGGGTGATCTCTTACAAGTGTCCCTTTTTATACAAATACATTTTTAAAAGACCCTTAAAGAGCATTGCTGTTAGTCTCATGCTGGTTTCATGTACCTGAGCTCCTGGATAAGGGCATTGGTGATGTTCTGAATCTCTCCTTTTCAGGAAGCCTCTTCAGAATGAGCAGTTCCTGGACCACCTCTGCATTCTCTATCGAGTGTTGATGTTGCTTTCCTCGGCTTACGAGGATGGCGACCTCCATTCCCTGAAAGCCATCTGTGATGCCCAGACGGGGGCCACTCCTGCAGGCCCGGGCCCGCTGGCTGCTACTGGGTCTCCTGCTAGTGCTGCTCCTCACACTCTTCCTCTACCTGCTAGAATGCAGTCCCACCGGTGACGCCGGTGCTGCCCTGCCCGGCTTTGCAGGCGATCCATATAGCCGTGAGCACTTCCAGACACTGCTGCAGGAGCAAGAGGAGCGGCACCTCAGCCGCGTGTCTAGTCTGAAGCGTCAGATTGCCCAGCTGAAGCAGGAGCTTCAGGAGATGGGTGACAAGCTGAAGGCCCTGCAGGAGAAGAAGGATCCTGGAGGCCGGGCCCATGTGGAGACACATGACCAGGAGCCCAGTGACCTGTTGGAATTCCTCCATGGGCAGATTGAAAAGGCAGAGGTGAGCACTGGAGCCCGCCTCCCCAGCGAGTATGCCTTGGTGGCCTTTGAGAGCTTTACCACCACCAAGGTCTACCAGCTGGAGATGGGTCTGACACGACACCCTGAGGAGAAACCCGTCCGTAAGGATCGCAGGGACGAGCTTGCAGAGGTCATTGAAGCTGGCCTGGATGTCATCAACAACCCGGAGGAGGATGACGGTCCAGAGGATGAAGATGTGCCCATGCAAAGGCAAATGTACAGTGAGAGTGATTTTGTGGAAGGTACGACTTCCCATCCTCTTAGTGGAAACTTCCAGGTTTTGGTGCAATGTCACGGTCTCTGGCAGATTATGCAGAGGCCCAAGAAACAAGGATGTGAAGCTGAGTTAGTATTATATTAGATCTCTTTGCACAGGGAAGGCTGCAGGTTCAGCAGTACTATGAGGGTAAACGCATGAAGTGAAGAACTTGATTTGTCCCCAAGATTCAGTAAGCACTTGGTATTGGTCCGGTTTTTGAGCTACTCACCACAGATTCTGTTTGTTCATAAGCTGAGGATGTGTCACCTTTTGTTCCTATGGCTGAATTTGGCTGTGTTGCACCGCAGTGCTTCAGAATGGACTGTATGTGTGCTATCGAGGTGGTCATCTATTTGAATTAGGTTTGAATTAGGTGAAAATTCTGCCCTTGGTATCTACATGAATCAGGTCATTGGTGTCACCTGGTTCAAACCCTCACTCACTAACATTTAGATTTGATTTGTATTTGAGTTGCGTTGTTTCAGCATTAGGCCTTAAGAGTAAAGGCATCATTGACACGTTGATGTTACCCTTGAGTCCCATGTTCCTTTTTTTGAAGATGCATTTGCTCCTGGAGTAAGTGTGTCTGGAGTGTGGAAGATGAGGTAGTGTCTGGTTTTTTTTTGGTTCCCAGAGTCTGACTGAATGAATCCCTTGTTTGATGATGGGCAGCACTGACTGTACTAGCTGGCCTCTATGTGGCTTTCGGTGAGATGCAGCTGAGACATTCCTGGGGGAAAGAAGTTGTATTTGGTTTATATAAAAAAGCCTTGTTTAATTTTGTCCCTTGCTGGCAAGAATCTGCAGGACCTTTCGTTCATTTTCTCTCTCCTCTTTTGTGTCAAAGACATGTAATATTAGCATGTCTGGATGAGACATTTTGTATTAACTGGCTGGTGGCTCTGCTGAAATTCCACTGCAGGGCACCAGGGTGACACCCCTACAAATCTGGCTAGTTGCTCAGGCATAAAAACCTTACTGTCTCAGTTGTTTTTAAAATTACTGTTAAGTGAGTGAAACACAGAATCTCTGATTTTTTTTTCATAAATCTTAAGATGAATTGTCTAAAGAGAATGTATAATAGAGTATCACATATGCATTCCATTTGGGGCCAGTCACAATTCCTTTGTATGGCCTTAAGATGATTGAGTCTTGTGAGTTTTTGCAGAGTGGAGTTAATGTTGACTGAGATGTAACTACTTGGAGAAAGGGACAATGAAGGCCTAACATCAGGTCTACTCTTGGGTCTTTACAAAGTCAGAATTACCCCTTTTTTATAACCACATGCTGATTTTCTCTGTGCTTGTGTGCACTAAGTTTTTTCATAACTCCCCCTGTAATTCCTTAGAAACATGTATTTCTTAGATTTCTCACTGTACTAGGTCTTTGAGAGCATGTGGCATTTTTTTTTTGTTGAATTTCACAACGCTGAGTGTTCTTGAACCCGGCTCCGTTTCCAGGTCTGTACAGGACTGAGAGAGACAAAGGGTCTCTGTATGAGCTCTTCTACAGCAAGGAGGGCACCAGCAGCTTCCGCCACGTAACCTTGTTTCGGCCGTTTGGGCCTCTGATGAAGGTGCACAGCACGGCTGTGGACCTCTCCAATACTGCCATCAACATCATTGTGCCGCTCTCAGGCCGTACTGAGGTCTTCTCTCAGTTTCTTCACAACTTCAGGTAAGGCGCTGAAGTAGCATGCTGGCATGGGTGCCTCACCTCTGCCTTTCTTGTCGCATTTTTTTTTTTAACTAAACCATTCACAAATTCAGGTTTAATCGCAGTTAGGGCTGGACAATAAAACGATGGTGATAATTATCGCAGTATGATTTTTCTCCATCAATGTGGCAAATGCTCAGTGATGGTTCTGCATGAAATTGTTTCTCTGTGGCTGCTTGTCTGGACCGGCAATGGAGTAAAAGTGCAGACAGTTAAACCAGAAATGGGGGGATTGGACAAATAAAAGAATGCAATAGGACAGGCAGGCAGACGAAAGACAACGCAGTCAAAATACAACTCACCAGGAGAGCTGGTAAGTCGAAAGCAACCCATCCAATGTGTCCAATGTTTAATCCAGCAAACCCAAAATGAAAGTCCACAGTAAATTCAGTCCGTGGGAAATCCACACGGTAATATTCCACAGAGAGTTCAGAAAGATTAGAAAGGATGTGAGCAGCAGAGTTTCGTCAGTGCTAAAACCTAAACCTGGCCTGCCACGCACATCGTTTTGAAAATGGGCAACCTATGCACAACAAGGTTTGTTGAGTTAGTGGTGCACACCACACACTACTACTTCAGTAATATATTTAAATCCTGGAAGAGAGAAGCACTGACTTAAAGGAAACATCAGTGCTGGTGTCAGCAGCCACACCTTTTTAAAAAGGAGTTGTTGTGGATAAACCATATAAAAGAATGGTGGTGTGTAGCTGTACTTTAGCAGTTTTTAAAGAAGTCTGTGACATGCAATAGATTGGTGCTGTAATTTCTGTCAAAAACTCACGCCAACTAAAATTCAAAATGCTACAAATTTCATCATGCTAAGCATTGCCATCCAGGAGAACATACAGAATGCAAGTACAGTAAAATCTCGGATTGTGAGCATAGTTCGTTCAGGAAACGTGCTTGTAATCCAAAGCACTGGTATATCAAAGCGAATTTTCCCATTAGAAATAATGGAAACTCAGATGATTCGTTCCACAATCCAAAAATATTCATAAAAATGACTAATGCGAAATATAAAGTAAAAATATCTAAAACAAATTAACCTGCACTGTACCTTTTGAAAAGAATCGTGGATGGTATGAGGGGGGAGACGAGAGAGAAGAGGGTTATTATGTAGGACGACATTCACTATAACTAAACGGAATCACTGCTATCTTTTGGCTCAGAATTTTTTTCTTTTTGTGCGACTTTAAAAAGCAACCTGTCCAACAACAGCCGCTTTTGCCTCCTTTTCGATTTTGCGGAAATGTGACATTGCATTGTCGTTAAACAGATTTATCACTCGCACTGCTACGCCTTTATTCAGGTGGTGCTTTTCTACTAAATTTCGACTATACGAGTGAGGCACGCCGACTGAGACTGAGCATGAGAAATGATTACCCAGAATCCCACAGCGAGAGAGAGAG
>JABFEB020000060.1:16319696-16333845 GCA_019775895.2 Stomatorhinus ivindoensis
GTGTTAAGCAGAAACAGGACGGCTGGTGTTAAGTGGGGTTAAGTAGGGATGGGCAGCTCATGTTAAGCAGAAACAGGGCAGCTTGTGTTAAGCGGAAAGAGGCGGCTCATGTTAAGTGGAAACAGAGTGCCTCATGTGAAGCGGAGACAGGGCAGCTCATGTTAATCAGGGACAGAGCAGCATGTTTTAAGCAGGAACGGGATGGCTTGTGTTAAGCGGGAACGGGATGGCTTGTGTTAAGCGGGAGTAGCGTTATGGGGAGGTCTCAGCACCGGTCATATTTGCCCACCGTTACAGGGGTGCAATCATGAGCAGAATGATCCCCCCCGTCATGGTGGAGCTTTAGTCAATGCCTGTGTGGAAGGATGCAATTTATAAACACTGGGAACTAAAAATAGCTGTGAGAACAAGTATCGGACTGAGCCTTCCTGTAAGGAGCTGAGCTATTTAAACCAACAATGGTGGCAGGGGTGGCAGTTGAGTGGGAGGGTGGAGTTGCTATGCCAACAGAGATTGAAGCCAAGTTGTATCCATGCCGGCAACGTTGTGCTTCTTCCTGAAGCAATGGTCGAGTTCTTCGGTGCATCCATAAAACCCTGTAGATGAACAATCGCCGTTTTGCCACTACCAGAAGACGCAAAGGGAGTTTGGGCAGGTGTCACATGACCTGCTGTGCTCCCCCCCCCCTCCACTACAGAGCGTTCCACGGCTGAGACTGGACTCAGAGGCTCCAGTAAATCACATCCTTAGGAGCCTTAATTTTTAGGTTGTCTGGGCCCCTGTTCCTGGCTACACCCCCCCCCCCCCCAACCCAACCCCCCACAAAATGGTGAGGCTCATTCCTGGGACACAAACAAACTCTTACACCACGTTGCCATGCAGGAAGTATTTTTAGGTTTTGCCAAAGAAAAATCTAATTTGATCCTGTATCCCTTAGCTTTGATAACGATTATTTCCAAAGTCCTATTTTTACTCAGCAATGCCCTGTGCTGTATGATCTAGCGGCCAAATGGAGCAGACATTCAAGGCAGGGGGGCTGGGGATTTCTATGTGATGCAGAAACAACGCGGGGGGCTCCATGAGGTTCTGTTATACAACGTCTAGCAGATCGGCACACTCTCTCCAGGATTTGCCCCCAATGTCCTTCTCCTTTTGGGGAGGTGTTTTGTGTGGCCCACAGGGGGGGAGGAGCTGTTGTTTTCCCTGGTGCCGCAGACCTGGCCAGACCGCTGCCTGGAACATGCACTGAGGTTTTGACTCGCGAGCTGGTTTTTGTGGAGGGCCAAGGAGACGCGTCTGGTTATCCTCAGAGACGACCGCAGCCGGGCAGAGGGGGGCCTTGGGGAGGCAGGCCAGTGGTACAGTCCGGTTATATAGGAATGTATTACCACTGAACCGCATGCTGAACAAGCCTTGGGGGGTTGGGGGCAAGGCAATCTATGTTGTGTCATGCAGATGAAGGCAGGGAACTCTGGGGGTGCCAACCTCAGCACAACATTAAATGAGCACTTACTGTAGGAAAGAGCTGGCGATTCAGCTTTTTTTGTCTTACTGAAACACCAAAGTCAAGACAATTTTTTATAAAAGACACATTTAAAAAAAACATATTTGATTATGAACTTCAGGAAGAGGAACCTGTTCCTCTATATATCAGAGGACACATAGTGGAGAGAGCGGCCTGCTTTAGACTCCTCAGCACATACATCCCTCAGGACCTTGCATGGTCTCTCAACACAACCTTTCTAGTGAAGAAGGCACAGGAGCGGCTCTACCTCTTAAGGATACCGAGGAAGGCTAACCTGTCCAAGCAGCTGCTGGTATCCTTCCATTGGTGCTCTGTGGAAAGCATACTCACCTGTGGCATCCTGGTATGGTATGCTAGCTGCTCTGTGACTGACAAGAAGACCCTCCAGGAAATCATCATATTAGCACAAGAAAGTGCCAACACCCAGCTACCTTTACTAGAGGACATATACAGAGCCGAATGTCTTTCGCAGCCCACGAGAATCATCAGTCTTCAAACCAGAGGTGGCTTCACCCATCTCCGCATCGATAAACAACACAGATTGTAGCACAGAATGGAGAGAAAATGGGGTGAGGTGGTGAGGGGAGTAGCGGTGGGGAAGAGACAGGTGAGGGAAGAAATGGGGCTGGGATGGTGATGTGAGTGAGGGCATGACGATGATGGGGTGGGACAGTGAAAGGGCAGAGATGGGGGCGGGGAGGCGATACAAGTATGGGGAGGGTGAAGATGGGGGCAGTGACAGATTAGGATGGTGATGCCAGCGAGGAAAGAGTGGTGAATGGGTGGGGCAGTGATGCAAGTGAGGGGTAGGGTGGAGTTGGGGGTGAGGTGGTGACAGGGCAGGGAGAATATAGGGTGAGGTGGTGATGCAAGTGCAAGCACAATAGTGATAGGGGCGGAGCGAGGATGCAAGAGGGGGCATGGTGATGATGGGGTGGGTCAGTGAAAGGGCAGAGATGGGGGTGGGGCAGTGATACAAGTGGGGGAGGGTGGAGATATTTGTACTGCTCCAAACTTCCCGTAGACAAATTTGGGAAAATGTCAAGCTGCTAGTCACTTCTCATGTATTTTCCCTAATGAAGTTAGTGTCTGTACTACTTTTTACTTCTTTGTTAGTCTTGTAAAGTACAAATAAACTTTATGGAGGTAAAGTGGTACTGTCATCTTGAGTTTTTTGCAGACATGTTGCTTCAATGCCCAAGATGGGGTATTTAATGCTAAATATAAATAGTACTTCGGTTCCAATCAGCAGTACAAGTACACCTGGCACATACATCTTCTTCGCTCCCATAAAAAATATGAATGCTACCAAGTGGATTAATCACAGTTCTTGCAGTTTGCATCATTCCAATGTGCAGTTACATTTCCGAGGAGGTGCCTGTCTGGCTTCAAAGTAGGCTATGGTGTAAGGTCCATGGTTATTCCATAATTACTGCATCAATTAGACGCAGAAATATTAATAATGTAGTACATAATCCATCCATCTAATCTACCACTTTTCCGGGTCTGATCACGGGGGCAGCAGTCTAATCCAGCTCCTCTGGGGGAATCCCGAGGTGTTCCCAGGCCAGCCGAGAGACATAGTCTCTCCAGCTTGTCCTGGGTCTTCCCCGGGGGCCTCCTCCCAATGGGACATGCCAGGAACACCTCATCTAGCTAATGTCAATGCAAAGGAACAGCGGCTCTACTCTGAGTCCCTCCCGAATGACTGAGCTTCTCACCCTCTCTCTAAGGGAGAGCCCAGCCACCCAGCGGAAGAAACCCATTTAGGCCGCTTGTATTCGCGACCTCATTCTTTCAGTCACTATCCACAGCTCGTGACCATAGGTGAGGGTAGGAACATAGATTGACCAGTAAATCGAGAGCTTTGCCTTTTAGCTCAGCTCCTTCTTCACCATGACAGACTGATGCAGCGCCCGCATCACTGTTGACGTCACACCGATCTGCCTGTCTCTCACCCGCTCCATCCTTCCCTCACTCGTGAACAAGACCCCAAGACACTTAAACTCCACTTGGGGAAGGTTCCCCTCCCTGACCCAGAGAGAGCACTCAACACTTTTCCGGCTGAGGATCATGGTCTCGGATTTGGATGTGCTGATTTTCATCCCAGTCGCTTCACACTCAGCTGCGAACTGCTCCAGTGAGAGCCGAAGGTCACGGTCTGATGAGGCCAACAGAACCACATCATCTGCAAAAAGCAGAGATCTAATCCTGTGGTCACCAAACCAGACACCCTCAACGCCCTGGCTGCACCTAGAAATTCTGTCCATAAAAGTTTATGAATTATTAATCATTCTCTATGGCCTCGCCAACCTCCTCCCATACCCGAGATTTTGCCTCAGCGACTGCCGAAGCCATGTTCCACTTGGCCCACTGGAACTCATCAGCCACCTCTGGAGTCCCACAGGCCAAAAAGGCCCAATACGATTCCTTCTTCAGCTTGACGACATCTCTCACTGCTGGTGTACACCAGCAGGTTAAAGAATTGCCGCCGCGACAGGCACGACCACCTTATGACCACAGCTCCGGTCAGCTGCCTCCACAATGGAGGCGCAGGACATAGCCCATTCGGACTCAATATCCCTTGGGACATGTGTGAAGGTCTACTGGAGGTAGGAGTTGAAGCTCCTTCTGACAAGGGATTCCGGCAGATGTTCCCAGCAGACCCACGCTATACGCTTGGGTCTGCCAGGTCTGACCGGCTTCCACCCCCAGCAGCGGAGCCAACCCACCACCAGGTGGTGATCAGTTGACAGCTCCGCCCCTCTCCTCACCCAAGTGTCCAATACATGCGGCAGCAAGTCCGATGACACAACCACAAAATCGATCATTGAACTGCGGCCTAGGGTGCCAAGTGCTTAAACATGGTGTTCATCATGGACAATCCGTGAAGTCCAATAACAAAACACCACTTAGTTTCAGATCGGAGGGGGCATTCCTCCCAATCGCCCCTCCAGGTCTCAATGTCATTGCCCACGTGAGCATTGAATTCCCCCAGCAAAACAAGAGAGTCCCCAGGAGGAGTGCTCTCCAAGGACTCCAAAGAGAGTGGGTATTCTGCAATAAGTATGCCCACCCCTGCTCAGCGCCTCTCCCCATGAGCAACTCCAGAGTGGAAGAGGGTCCAATCCCCCTCAAGGAGACTGGTTCCAGAGTCCAAGCCATGCATCGAGGTGAGCCGGACTATATCTAGTCGGAACCTCACAACCTTGCGCACCAGCTTAGGCTCCTTCCCCACCAGAGAGGTGACATTTCATGTCCCTAGAGCTAGCTTCTGCAGCCAAGGATTGCACCTCCAATCCACCCTTGGCCACTGCCCAATTCACACTGCACCTGACCCCTTTGGCCCCTCCTACAGATGGTGAGCCCATTGGAGGGGGGACCCATGTGCCTTCTTCGGGACTTCGGGTCGGGAACACTTTCCCGACTAGGCCCCATGGGTGCAGGCCTAGCCACCAGGCGCTCGCCATGGAGCCCCACTCCCAGGTCTGGCTCAGGGGAGGCCCCCGGTGACCCGCGTCTGGGTGAGGGAAACATGAATCTATGTTTTTACTCATTATAAGGGGTCTGATGAGCCACACTTCGTCTGGTTCCTCACCCAGGACCTGTTTGCCTTGGCTGACCCTACCAGGGGCGTAAAGCCCCAGGAAACTTAACTCCTGGGATCATTGAAACACACAAACCCCTCCACCACGATAAAGTGACGGATCCAGGAGAGGCAGTACATAATCATTATGATAATAAAAAAAGGATGCCAAATACACATGATGTAATCATCATAATGTAATCGACATAATGTAATCAACTGAGTATGTATTTGCGCCTTATGTTAGTCTCAAAGTTTCTGTTAGCTACTTCATGTTAGCCCTGAATGTATGAATATCCACCTTTATTAGTGTTATAGTTTATTACTATGTTGAAGGACAAATATATTATCAACCCTCTAGTTAGGCAATGTGTAACAAGCTGAAGCTGTCAAGGTTTGCTACTGAAGGGAAGAGATTCACGGCTGAGTATTTAAAAAAAAACCAACTAAAGATGGTTGCGCCACAATTATGTTTGGCCAAGGAACCAAACAGTAGAAGAAATGATTGACAAACTTATCGCCTAGGGGTAAGGGGGTTAAACAATGATGGTGAGCGGTTGAAGGAATGATAATGCTTAAGTGACAAGATAATGTTAAACGATAAGAATATGTATAGAAATTAGTGTAAAACAGTATTTGACACACTTCCAAGTAAAGACTTTAAAAGACATTGTTGCAATTAAGACTGAATTTGGATCTACACGAGCAACGTCTGACTTCTGATAACGACAATATAATCAACCATCACCCCCCCCCCCCCCCAGGAGGGCAGCTGTGATACAGTAATCCATGTTACCCTGTAATATAAGGGTACTACGCACTGGGATTTAAGGGGGCAGGGGGGCGGGGGTACGGCACATTAATTCTTTATAGTCCACCTTTGAATACAATGTCAGTTAAACACAGTAGTGCTGGAAGAGATACCCCAACGACCGGCTGGATGGACGGGTGGCAGGCAGCAGCAGGCTATGGTGTCCTATTTCCCTGCAACCGCACCTCCACCCAGCTCCACTTGTTCCCTTTGTCTTTTTGTCTTTCTGCTTGTGTATCGCTTTCCCTGGATCACTGGCTGTTTTGGACTTGGAAAGATGACACCCCCACATGCCGTGTCCCACAAACAGCCCACCCCTGACCCCAGGCACACTTCCCCACCCTCCCACAAAATACCTGCCCTCATACTCTGGGGTGGCAGTGAGGAAAACTAACAGTACATGTTATCAAGAAGGCTAATACTCAAGAGATATACACTGCATGGACAACAGTACTGGAACACCTGGCCATTACAGCAACAGGAACATCTACAACATCCCATTCTAAATCCATAGACATATAGAGCTGGTCCTCCCTTTGGCGCTATAACAGCTGCCACTCTTCTGGGAAGACTTTCCACAAGATTTTGGAGTGTGTCTCTGGGAAATTTTTCCCATTCATCTAGTAGAGCTTTTGTGAGGCACTGATGTTGGATGTGAAGGCCTGGCTTGCAATCTCTGTTCATCCCAAAGGTGTTTAATGAGGTTACGGTCAGGTCTCTGTGAGGACCAGTCAAGTTCTTCCACCCCAACCACACCCAACCATGTCTTTATGTACTTTGCTTTGTGTGGTGATGAACAGTTATGCTAGAACTCAAAATCTTCCTCAAACTGTTCCCACAAAGTTGGAAACACAGAAATGTCCAAAATGGAAAGAGTTCCCTTCACTGAAACCAAGCGGCCCAGCCCAGCCCCTAAAAAAACCCAAACCATTATCCCTCCTCCACCAAACTATATAGCTGACACAAAGCAGTCAGACAGGTAGACCTTCTGGCATCTGCGAAACCCAAATTCGTCCATCAGACTATCCGACACTCCACAGAAAATGCTTCCACTACTCCAAAGTGTGGCGGCAGTGTGCTTTACACCATCTGACATCTGATGCATAGCATTGTGCTTGATGATGTGATGCTTGCATGCAGCTGCTTGGCCATGGAAGTTCATTCCATGAAGCTACTGGTACAGGTTTTGCACTGGGGTTAATGCCAGAGGAAGTGTAAACCTCTGTAATCAACAAAGCATTGGTAACTTTTATGCACTAGGCACCTCAACACTCAGCAACCCCACACTGTTACTTTACATGGCTGCATTTCTGTTGCTCCTAAACACTTCTACTTTGCAATAATACCACTAATACTTGACCGTGGAATATCTAACAGGGAAAAAAATTCAGGAACTGATTTATGGCAAGGGTGGCATCCTATGACAATACCAGGCTTGATTTGACTGAGCTCTTCGGAACAATGGAAAACCGTCTCTATGTGGTTTGGTTTGGGTACAACTAGGTTCATTGTGGAAGTGGATAAACACCATTTGGAACCTCCTGTGTATCTTAAGACACTCTTGTATTTCCAGACACATCACAGAGGTCTTGCTCTGATGCCAACCTGTACTTGTCACTGGTCATTGATGAGAAGCTCAGCCTAGCAATTGACTGCTTCACAAATGAATGCTTGTTATGTACTGTTAGCCTCACAATAGCTTCTGCTAAATAAATAAATAAATGTAAATGTACTGTAACTGTTACATCTGGAAGGTGTCATATTAGCAAACAGGAGTATGGGTGCTTATTCACTGAGCCAGTCCAGAGGCTTCTCAATGCATTGAAAGAGCATCCCCTCCAGTGAGTTTATATCAGCAGCCAGTCAAAGACAAGGGCAGGACTCGAAACCCCACCACACCTGCCAATGCATAATGAACTTGTGATGACTAGAGGACACAGGGAATTGCAAAATGGATCTCCCAGGCACAGCTCCTCCGCTGGGATGCACTTGACAAGTCACTGAAAACCCGAAACAGACTCTTGATGGCCTTCAGTGCTGTGTCAGCTGCTAGCCGCATGTGAAACGAGGGTCCAGGAAAACAACATCAACACAAACACCAACAAGAGAGAGGCGGTAGCTCAGGAGGGTGTTGGAGCCAAGGGCGCTGCTGGAGAGCACGGTGTGGGTGAAGGCTGAAGCCATTCCTGTGTACAAGCTCCAAAAAAGGAGGGGGAGGGGGAGGGAGAAAAACAAAGGATCCCGAGCAGGAAATGTCTGCGGCCCTGGTGCACTGAAAGGGCCTGTCGCCCTGGCAACAGGAACACTCCGTAAGTTGAGAGAACAGATGGCAAACGAGTAAGAGACAGCATATGTTCCAATAAGCACTAAGCACGGCTGCAGATGGAGGCTGCATGTGGGGAGGGGGCAGAGGGTGGGAGTGACCACATAACCTTACATTTCCTCCTCGCCGGCGGCTCTGTGATACGTCGCAGAGGGAGATAAACCAGGAGGCTGATAAGCATATCGCTGCTCCAGCCAAACAATTAATGCGACGAGAGTCGTAGGGGAGGTGCCTGGACCCGAGCTGCTCAAACACTGAGACACAGAGACACACCACAGTCCAAGCGGGCCACGTAAAAACTTGATCACTCTGCAGAAGCCAGGTAGTTACTGTTGCTTTCAATTGTCTTGAATAATCTTAATCTTAATCTTTTCAGACGCCTCTGAGTGGGGGGGTTGTGCATGTGTGGCCTCCTCCACAACCCCTCCAATCTTCCTAAACCCTGATATACCTGTCCTAGCGTGAGCCCCACAGCCAGAGGCCCTGCCTCTTCTGTCCCACCCCAGGACACCAATCCCTCTTCTAGATCCCTAATGTACTGTCCCAGCCAGGTACTGTAGCCCTTTGAGCTCAAGAGGGCAGATTTTGTGACCTCGGGGTCAGAATTGCCCCAGTTCCTGGTACACTTGTGTCGAATCTGCTATTTCCTTCTACCTTCGCCAGGATGATGGTGCATGTCATGGTCCGCACCGCAGGCTGTTCTGCCCCCCAGGTGTAAGAGCACTTCTGCAATTTGGATTTAAAAAAAGCATTTCTACATTACCCTGCTTCTGAGCTTCTGCATTTTACCCTAACAGCGAAGTGAAATTCCAGCTGTGAAGCATTCCCCGCCCACAGCGCACATGGCCGCAATGGCTAAATGGAGGCGGTAGAGCGCGGTACCCCCATCCACCTTTGAATGTCAGCTGGG
Organism: Stomatorhinus ivindoensis; assembly: GCA_019775895.2. Classification (NCBI taxonomy): domain Eukaryota; kingdom Metazoa; phylum Chordata; class Actinopteri; order Osteoglossiformes; family Mormyridae; genus Stomatorhinus; species Stomatorhinus ivindoensis. Next base: position 16,328,852 of record JABFEB020000060.1, read on the forward strand.
AGCACCAAACACTGTGGAAGGGGGTGTATGAGGATTACACTGACGAGTACCCACCCTCGCCTCGTACCCTCTACACCCTTTCCTTGTCTGAGGAACTAGGAACTACTGGGGGGAGCTTGCAGTGATAGCTTGCTGATTGGTTGACCTCAAGCCCCACCACTAACTTGGAAGTTACATGGAAGCCTGGAGAAAAGGGATATAAATAGCAGAGAAAAACTGAGCGGAACTGAGGAAATTATTTTTGTACTTCAGATACATTTAATGAATAAATGTTTTGCTTGCGTCTCCATATTTCTGCAATAATCATGTCATAGTTCATGTGAATAAAATATGAATAAAAGGCCTGTCCCATTTGGATTGCAATTGCTTGTTTTGGGGTGGTGGTATAGTTTTGAATTTTGTGTGAAGTTCATCCTGCAAGCTTTTTGCGTCTCCCATGCTTATTTAGCATAAAGGTCCCAGTTCTGTTGGGAAATGTGAAAGCAACAAACGAAAGTGGCCATAAACTTCAAAAGTTCAAAACTTGTAACTGGGGACCAGGTTCCAGAACTTTGGTATGAAAATACCTTATGTCAACCCTAGACATTCAGTAAATTAGGTCCAGCCTGCTCCGCCTATCTGATTCCCATGTTTTAATTTGGGTGTACCTCCAGATCAGCCACATCTATTACTCCGCAGTTACCTCTTGCTCCTGCCCTCCTGTTGGTCGTTCACAGCTGCCTTGTATTTGCACCCCTTTAGCCTTGTTTATAAGCAAATTTTAGTTCAGTATCCGTTTAGTTCTTGTCTGCCCAATGTTGCCTGTTAACGTTTGCTGTCTGCCTGATTAAGCCAATAAAACGTCCCCGAGAGGGATTACCCCTATACAGCCTGCATTCTGGGTCATTCCTTATAGTGTTGGACGTGACACAATATTTGAAGTATTCAATTGTTATTTCAATTATTTCTGATTTAGCAAATGGCATATGCTGTTATATTAACCTCTGAAGCAGTCATATTAACACCACCAATCAAAAAATAAAAATAAAAAACAAGTTTCCCTTAAAAGTACAGTTGTTAAAGGTACAGGTCTTTCAGCAAACAGTTTACACAGGACTTTCAGGGTTTTATTTAGCTGTGTTATTTTCAGCTGCAGTCCCTCACATGTCAGTGTTTAAAACCACAAGAATGAAAATGAACAACATGTAGAAATACAGTGTAAATGCAGAGAAGGTGTGGGAATCAAACCTTCCCCCACCAGTCTGTGCCACCCTGCTGGGTCCCCTCCCTGCATTAACCACATAAGCACGCTACTCCAAACCAATGTAATCCACCCCCTCAAACACACAGAGCAGCCCTGCCCAGTTACCCCTCCACCATGTGCTCGAGTCAGGGCACACAGTCCCGTGTCGGGAGGGTGTTGTGCCCCCCCCCCCCCCCACCCCGGTTTGGCTTGACCACAGAGCCTCCAGGCACCAGCTATATATACCATTAAGAGAAGACGGAGTACACCATAATTAACTTTGTAATGGAGGCCTTGCTAGACATGAATCTGGGGGAAAATGTGTCACTCAACCTCCTTCTGATCAGTGGCGGCCTGTAGGCTTTGAGTCTGTCTCTCAGTACGAACCCCTTTACCACCCCGTGACGCCATGGTAAGTATATCCTGCACACTGCACACAGGGCAACACATCCCCAGGCTGCAGAAAAGCAGTGTGTCTTCATTATTTCATAAAAAATGCACAGGCTGCGAGCCCAGTAAGTAGGCCAGGCCCGGTCAGTAGGCAGAGTCTATAAAGCTGCGCGGTCATTAGGCCTGGTCTGTGGGCCCAGTCAGTACCTAAGACCCCCAGGCTGTAAAGTTTCCTCCCCAGATCAGGAAAGGACTTGTGGATTCACATGGCTGGCAGGTTAACAGGGTGGGGTGGAGCGGGGCGGGGGCTTGCGGGTAACCCAAACCCTCCATGTGCCTCCTCAGTCCTGCGGGGCCCTTTGTGGTTGCTGGTTTTCAGCGTCTCTATTCAACACAGGCCACCCCTCCAGACCCACCCACCTCCCCCACACAGAGCTGAGTGTCTGAGACAGTGAGGGCAGGGCACTTTGATGCTGGAGCCACCTACAGTTAAACAGAAACCAAAAGGGGATTGGGGGCACAAAAGAAAGATACATTCTCAGACACTCAGCAAAGCCAGAAATAAGCATCTTCCATGGGGGAGGAGGTGAAATGCACACAAGCATTCGAACATCGAAGAAAGTTGTAGGATAAGAAACCGGGATGGAGTCTGATCTGGGGTGGGGGGAGGGTGCGGAGGAGGCAGTGACAGTCGAGTACTAAGCTGTGGATGTCCAGACAATGCCCCGGGGGACCAGCGTGACAGCAGAGGCTGAATGTGCCCACAGGCAGATATCCCCCCTAATGAGTGTCTAACGATGGCGTTAGTTTACCAAACACTTGCTATCGTCAGTAAATACTACTACACTACTATAGCCAGCCAAATGGGCCCCCTGAGAGGTGAGGTTCAGTGTATAAACTTGCAAAAGGCAGTCTTGGAAATGCAGATTCCAAGAGTCCAAGCAACTCCACTGCTCCGTTATGCCTCACCCCATTCTACTCTGCATCACATACTTTCTGTGGTTCCCTTTACTCACTGATGCCTCCTGTGGTCACACTGGGAGCTGCGATGCACCTAGCCAGACCCATCCTCAGGCCGATGCCCCAGCTGAAGCTGCATGTTTGATGTCTCCTCCCCATCTGTGATGTAAACCCCACCCCCTGTCACAGACTCCACTCAACTCCTTCTCAAGCTCACAGACCACACCCAGAGCCTGCCTCAACCCCTCAGGCTCCATCCCCACCTAGGATGTGTAGGACTCCAGTCTGGGCCCCATGCCCCAAGGCTGGGGGTCATCTTCCTCTGCCACTGGCTGCCTCCCCTGGAGATGTTCAAAATATGGAGAAACAGTTTAAATGACACAGTGAGTGCATCCAGTGTACACATTCGCAGGAAGGCAGAGGGACAAGGAAAGAGTGCAATAGGCTGCACCATCATCTCCCCACATGCCTATGACCGCTCATGGGAGTTTTACTTAGACAAAATGTTCTGAGAGCAGATGGAAAGATGATTGGTTCCCAGAGATAACCAATTAGGTTGTTGAGAAGGTGGGTCCAAGCAACTAGAGGAGGCGGGTCCAACCTTATTTATATGCTGTGGGGGTGGTTGTATGTGTATGAGTAAGTGTTTTTGTGTGAGAGGAAGAGAGAAAAAGAAAGAGAGAGAGAGTACACAGATGGATATAATTTCTAAGCTTTTCCCCTAATTGACAAAAAAAAAAACCACAAGACGCCATGGGCGCCAGTTTTGGGGGGGACTGGACTAGCCCCCAGGTTATAATTTTGTTGTCCTATGTTACTTAATATAGACTGTGCCCTAGAAAAGGAAACCCAAAATTATTCTCGCTATGACAAAGCAGCCTGCATATAAGAGGTGACCTTTAGCCATGGGGGGGGGGGGGGGCTCACTACCCAGCACAAGGATGTTGATGATGATGATGTTAAAGCCCCTGCATATTGATGATACCATGATATTAAAGGGCCTGTGTTCCAGTCTGGGCCAATTACAGTGGGGGGGGGCAAACCATACCCTCTCTCAGTACCAGCGCTGTTCAATATGCATGCAGCTCAGTAGGTCAAATACTCTGTTATTGGAAGGTTGCAGGTTCACATCACGGCATCAACTGATGTCAGCGTTGGGGCCCTGAGCAGGGTCCTTAACCTCCATGCATGTTGCTTTGGATAAAAGTATCTCCTAAATAAATAAAAATGTCAAATGTGATGGAGGATGGAGGTCAAGGCGTTGTGTGGTATGTGCTTGGCGGAGGCTTGCCTCCCCTGGCTCAGACATGAAAGGGAAGCCAATCGAAAGTCCTCCAGGGCATGAATTCACCGGCGGAGGGGGAGCCCTGCAGGAATTGCTTGCTGCCAGGAGTACGGAAAGGCCATGCACAAACAGCACCCCCAGCTGCATGGTCCAGGGATCCACAGGCCACACCTGTGGCCACGAGTTGTGGGAGGAGCAAATAAAAAGGCCCATCCGAAAGGGGCAGGGTAGGTAGATGTGCCACCGCCAAGCGAGAGCTACCCGAAGCCATCTGAGCAGTAATGCTGCTGAAGCCCTTGGGTTGCAGGTAGGGCAGGTGCTCCGTGTTAACAGGCTGGGCTGTGGTGAGAGGGCCCATCGCCGGCAGGTACGTGGCCCCAGATAAGCCTGGTGATGGGGGGGTGTAGGGGCAGCCGGCCACCTGTTCCCCTGGGAAGCAGGGTATAGCCTAAAGCAAACACCCCCACAATGCGTAGCCCTCTGTACACACTCCAAGGAGCACCTGCCACATGTGAGGGGCACGATAAAGATAGGAGAGCCTCCCGCTGGCTGCCTGGGCAGTTACTGCTGGGGTGCACTGTGTAGCTAGGGCCCCTAACACAACCTCCATCCTGCCATCCACACAGGCCGGCGTAATCTCCCTGGAGCTTTTCACCTGTGGGCTTCTCGCCAGCGGCATATCACCGCAGAGACGGGCACGACGTTAGCGTTATGGCGCGGGACGTGGGCCTCGTTATTTCACGCCAGGTCATGGCATGCTCCCCCCGCATTATCATGTGGATTTGCTATCAGGGCCTCAGAGCAGAAGGCACTGTGATGGGGGTGGGGGGGATTAGGCAGAGGTATCAGGCCGGCCCCTGGAGAGAGAGAAGACAGCGCCATCTGTCCCCCCACCCCCCCTTCTGAGATTTCAGGCAGATGTGACAGTATCACCCCTGATGGGCCCCAACAATAGCCCCAGTGACAGGTGCGTGTGCCCCCCCCACCCCCACGAAGCAGATGAGAGGCTCAGTGGCCTTGCATGCTTTCATCTGCCCAACAGCAGGGCTGTCGACCGCCCCGACCCTTTGCCCCGCCCTCTGGCCCTCATTGGCTGAGCCCCCTCCTCTCCCTATCTCACTGGCCCCGCCCTTTTCC
>JABFEB020000060.1:16333876-16373822 GCA_019775895.2 Stomatorhinus ivindoensis
CCCCAACATGCAGCCATTCAACACCTGCTGCTGTAGTGGAATCACCGCACACACAAACAGCTAAAGGCTACAGACACAAACCACAAAGTATACTGACACTCAAACAACCAAGGAAACAGACACAAGGACAGCTGAGCCTACTGACACAGAAACAGCCAAGTGCACAGACCAAAGACACGGACCAAAGACACAGACCAAAGACACACATCAACATAGTCTGACTACACACATACTCATCCTCACAGACATGCACATGACTTTTCACTGTCTATATAAGACACATTCAGGTGATTGGATCCAATTCCTTACAGGCAGCCGTCAAAGAGAAGGGGGGAGCCATGCAGGCTGAGTAACACCCAGAAGCCCAGAGCATTCTCAAATCATCCCTGAAGAGCGACAGGATCTCTGTCCGGAGATCCAGCTGTCACACTTCTGGCCTACTCTGCTGGGTGGGCTCTGGTTGTTAGCCTCCATCCTGGGCTAGAGCGCCTGCAGCCAGTCAGGTGGACAGCAAGCTTGCTGATGGGGGTGTTGGGGGTATGTAGCAGTTTGCGGATAGCTGGAAGACATCCTGGAGCAGCAATCAGACGCCAGCTTTGAACCCTTCTCCCATCAGCAATTGTCACATCTCGGTAAGACGTGATCAGTCCGGTAGAGGGGAAGTCACTGTCGCCTGGCAGGGCGGGCAGGGGAGTGCTTAAATTAGGCCCTGCAGTCACAACGCTGGCGTGGCCCCTGCACGCTGACTGCGGTTTCTGTCGCAAGACAATAAACTATTTTCCTCTGGGCAGGAGTTATTTCAAAGAGGGCTGCTCACGTGCCTCACTTGTGTGGCAAAGTGGCAGCCCAGGAGCCACGAGGGGAGGGGGACGTCACCCTGCTGCCCAGCGGCAATGGGGTCCAATACCCCTGGCCAGCTCAACCAAAGAAGGGGCTACAATTAGGTTAGAATGGTTGGGGGGAGACAACAGGGTCAGCTCACCACGATGTGGGACAGCTCGCCGTACAATTTAAAACTAAGGCAGACAGCTTGGCTCAGGTAAGTGTTAACATCCTAACAAACAGAGCAAGCTGACCTGGGTGGTGGTCGGGGGTGTCAAACTATCAGACTGGAGAGAGGGAGCTGGGGTAGCATTTCCAAAGAGGGGGCTGGATGAAACAGCAAGATGATAGGGGAATTACAGAACTGGGGAGACAGCCCCCCCCCCAACCAGCATGAGCACAGAGGCTTCCAGTGAGTCACATACTATAACTGTTAAAGGCTGCGGAATTTCGCCGTGTGACTGCAGCCACGGCCTCCTCAGCTGCACTGCAATGAGACTGACAGTGGCCAGAAGTGGTGTGTTCAGTTCTCCAGCAGAGAGCGCAGGGCCCAGCTCCTGCAGCTCGAAGATAGGGAGGAAGCTCCTTACCCGAATGGCCCTCGTTCCTGGGTCTGAAGCAAATGACAGCAGCATCGGATCTGGGGGTCCCAGTAGGAGGACAAGCAAGACAGAGCATGAGCAGGAATGTCAACCAATAAATGCTAAAATATTAAAGGGGAAGGCTGTATTAAACACCAAGCAAAGCTTTAAAAGGGTAGAGACAGGGAGAGCGCTCACCTACATTGCTCAGAGGGGATGGGCGTACCAGCTCCTGCAAGTGATTTCCAGGAGACATAAACCATTCCTTGGCCACGGGGGCAGGAACTCTGGGACCTATGGCCAGACATAAAACTATGAGGAACATGGGAGTGGAGGCGGTGTCACGTGGTCACATGATCAGACCCACCACTGAGTCTGATGGTGCTTTCCATTTGCCCTCGGAACTTGGAGGGAACAGACACAAGATCCGAGTTTTGAAGCCGGAAGTGACGACATGCACGCTCCTGTTTCTCAGAGATCTGAGAAATATCACAGATAGCACAGAGGATCCCAAGTTCAGAATCCAAGATGGCTGCGCCCTTTATCAACAGAAGGGAAAGTTGTAGTTTTATACACTATTTCTCATTTGTGGCTCATTAAATCAGTCGCACACACTATACCGAATAACTTATCTGTGGACGTGTTGCTATGTAAAGCACTGCACGTAATGTGTTATCGACTGATATTGCTAACAATGGCTAACAATTAACCCTCTGGGGCCTGAGGCCTCTTTTCCACTTTTGGGGTAGTCTGACGTGCCTTGACATTTTAACCTATCTAAAAAACATTTATCCCAAAGTGTTACATGTGATTTTATTGAGCACAAACTCAGCACCAATAATCTGAGACCACTTAGAATGTTGTTATTCTATTTTTTGTTAAAATCAACTTTAAACATACGCTTTTCAAAAACCTATTTTCAGACAGGCTGAGAAATTGTAAAAAAATCACATTATAGACATTTCTAGCCAAGACTTTTGAGCTCTGAAGCTTATAGACACAGGGGTTGGCTACACATAGCTGAAAGAGACATTCTGAAATTTTATGTGGCTTGATTACTAAAGTGTTAGAACTTTAGAGTGACACTCTAAAGCTCAAAGTCAGTGACCTGCACAATGAATATTGATGAGATAGGTGTCCTCACACCTATAGTAGTTTGCAGACTGTCAATGGGCCATCAGTCTGGAATGTCACTGCACTCCACACCCATCACTTCAGAAAGGCAGTTTGAAATGCTAGAAAAGTAGCAACAATAAAATCCTTTTTGCAGTTTATTGGTAGATTAAATGAAAAATGAAAAATTGTGACCATATAAATATGAAACAGTGCCTATGCAGAGTTAATGGAAATAAAATAATTCACTATTATTAATCGGGCTAGAATTGGATTTCATGATTAGTCGGATCATTTGTCAGATTTAAGGTAGTTCGGACTAATTGCAAGTGAGCGAAGGTAAAGGCCATTTAAACTGAAGTACCTTAAATCCGACAAGTTGTCCGGCTAAGCAAAAAAATCTCGCTTTTTCATATGGGTCCATGGTATTGCTACATCTGTGGCAAGTGGAAAACATCCGACTCGGTTTTCCCCGAGTTTTCAGCGGATGTGACGTAATCTTGGAACCCAAAAATCGGATCCCAAGACAAATGGAATGCAGCACGAGTCTCTGAGTCTCATTCCAGCTGGGGTGCAAAGCTACTGGAGGGAGAGGGATTCAGTCTGCGCAGCAAAGCTTAACATGGACATACTTGCTCTCTGCAACCCAAGGCATATCTACCCTAACTCAGGGGCCCGGAGTTTCAGATAGAACCCATGTAAAACACCTCAAATCACACTGAATGTCCTTTCTTGGCAAGCTGATGTCTTATGCCTGGATTATACTTCTGTGTCGAGCCTATGCTGTGATCTACACAAGAGGCCTATGCCCCTGTGAGCATTTATACTGGCGTCTTTACACTGCTATAACACCAGGTGATACATAGCTTTGGATGTTGCTTTTACAGTCTTGCCACCCTGTGACAACGTATGCGCTTACTTTGCTCCCATAAAAAAATGAATGCTACCAAACAGACCAATCACAGCTCTTGCAGTCTGCGTTGGCACTGCTGCAATGAGCAGTTACAATTCTGGGAGGCTGCATGTCAGGCAACTGCATAGACTTCAGCATAGGATCCTGTCTAAGATGGAGCTGCTATCTAAGATGACCAGGACCACAAACAGAGCACAGCAGGACCACCACACCTTCAGAGAACTTTAATGGGAGAATGGCAAGTCACATACAGTCAGCATACAGTCTGCATCTTCAGGACACCTTTCCAGGTGGGGTGGGCATTGGAAGCCCATAGATGATTCTGGTGGGTCGGTACATGAGCCCCTGGGAGGGCAGCAGGATGCCCTCATCCTCCAGACTGTTGCTGCACTCCACCAGGCCATCATGGAGTATGCCATACACTATGAAGCACTTGGCCTCCATGTGATTCTCCCTGGCAACCTGGAGAAGAAACAGTGGTGGTGATGGGATGTCAGACAATCACAGCGTGCATGACAAGTGGGTTCATCTCAAATAAGGCAAAAACCAATTATATCGTTCACAGACCATTGGATCTCACAGAAGCAAAAACTTACTTAACATACTTATCCATGGCAAACGCTATGGGGGCAGGTGAGAGGTCACCCAGGGTGACCACTGACCTGGAAGCAGACAGGCATGCACATCTTTCTCCAGCAGCGCTTGCTTTTCCTCTGATACAGGAAGCAGGGTCACGCCTCTTGACATCCCCTCAGAGGGCCGATGCTGCCTGATGAAGGCCACCGTTGGAAATACCTTGTCGCCTTGTTGACAAGGAGCTTCACTCTTGTATGCAGCCACACAGGCCCCTTGCAGCTGCTACTCGGGCATTGTGTCGTTACTCATGATGCACGCTAGAAGCAGCAGGTCAAAGACTCGCAGTCAGAGGGGGTGACATCGCCTCTCCCTGCTGAACATCACTGTGTTCATAGCATCCAAACACAGCAGACCTGCAAACAGGTGAGGGTGCTGTCAAAGATGAGGAAGTCTGTGTCCTGATCCAGGATGCTCATGCAGCCATGTTGGCAGACATAATCAGCAATTTCATAATCGCCCTCATGCATCATGCTCCACATCTCCTGGCCCAGGGACTTGGGGGGGAGCAAGAGAACATGGCGAGAGCAAAGGGAAGGCAGGGCATGGCACTGCAGTCTGGCTGTCGCCCTTGCTGCCTCAGGTAGCAGAAGAGGGCGGCAACCTCCTTGTTCCCCTCCAGCTGCGTTCTCATCCAATTGGCTTACTTGCTCACCCCCACTATGTCATCAAAGAAAGTCACCAGGTGTATGCCGATCTGGGAGAAGGCCCCCACAAAATCACATAGATGGTGCAGGGACTTGTGCCACTGGCCACTCTGCACCCAAGCCAAGCATCAGTACCAGAGCTGCAGGCAGAACATTCCCTACAAAGCCCTACAGACTAACCCAAAAACCTGCACCCACACCACACTGGACCTCCATGGTAGAGCTTCACCACTCCTGATTTAAAAAATAGAGATGCATGGCAAATTAGCTCCTTAGCTAAATAGCTAGCTATGTTGAAAAAGACAATCAGTTACGTGAGGAACCTACATATACACTATGAAACTATATTGCATTCACTGTTAAATTGCACATTTATTTCCTTTCTAATGTTTCTGCATTAACACATGCTTTCTCGAAAGTGGAGAGAATATATTTGTACTATTGGCGTGTAGATTTTTAAACACGCCCGTTTCCGGTCGCGGTTTGATGACGTCACTCCACTGTGTCCCTGCCTTCAAGTCATGTCGGAAAAATCGTAAAAAGGAAGTGAGAGCATATGAATATTTACCAGTGGAAAACTCGGAATTTTCTTCAAGGCTCGAGTTCCCGAGTTAGGGGCGGGTCATTACAACAATAATGGCGGAGGCCACGCGAAGCTCCACTGTGAAAGGATTTTTTTAAAGTAGTACATTTTATGTAGAGTGTAATTGCAATACTCTGAATTGTTTTGCATGCTGAAAAGATTGTTAGTAAATGGTGTGCCGTGAAAAGACATCAATATTTGACGCGTAGCTGGCCAGCTACCTGCTGTTTGAGCAAAGGATTGCGAAAAGTTCAATTAACGCTACAAATAAGTCTTGGCGTTGGAGGAACGAAAAATACAGCGAAGCAAAAAGTAGCTTTCTTATCGCTTCCATTTTGCTTCGACTTAAATTGAACACGCGTCGTATCGTAATTACTACTGCCCAATTCCCTAGTCGGATTAACACAATGGTTAAAGTTTTTATGTTCTCTTGAGAAGCGGTTCTGAAATACAGCTCCCATGTTAGATTATTTTGAGGACATAGCTGACATCATTACAGTATATACACCAATTATCTTTTATCGAAATAAATGTATTCTTTTAGTAGTGTGAAGTTTCTCACATTTATGTAATGTTTTATCTTCATTTTCAAAGTGAGCTCGTACTGCGTCGTTGTTTATTGATTTTTGGTAGATTTTTTTACAGTACATTTTACTACGTATAAACAAATATCTTTGTCCTTTTGCACGTTAATCTATTGTCCTCATTCACACATTATTGAGATTATGAGAGCAATTGATATAGCCAACTGGCAAGCTATAAAATTCATATAATAAAATTCTGACTTACATTAAAGACGGACTTATGTACTGTATCGGCATTTATGCAATTTTTAAACTAAACATACGAAACATATAGGCCTATAACATTAAAATGTTATTTAAAAATTCATTGTCGAATAAAATTAAGCGTTTTCGTTTATGAATGAAATACAATCACTGATGAAGAACGACATAACATAGCATGGGTCTCCAGGGAGTTAAGACGAATATATTTGGTTACTTTATGAACACAAAGTAGATCCATTGTGAGCGTGTCTTGGGAAGTGTGAATAGGAGGAACATATGCGCGCTGTCACTGCAGGTGCCTACATCTGTTCATTTCTGGGCAGATGCTCTCGAAGGGATGGGAAAGGATGAGCATCGTCCCGTTTTAATTCCCTCTTCGTACGTTTGGGATTTGGGGAAGGCCAATAATAGTTTACAAATAAGTACAAATAGTGGACTGATAGGCCTATAAGAGGTAGATTTATACACCTCTCTTTTTAGCTGTGTTTATTTGTATGTAAATATGGTAATTAGATCGCATATTAAAGTCAAATTTGTGGGGCGATGTTTAGGTCTAAAACTCTAAATATAGGCCTGTTACAGTGCTTCTCTTCATTCTTTGGATATCATTAACATACTTGAAAAATATTGAGTAATTATTTATCTTTTAAAACTTTCCAGATATGTTTCAACTTATAAAATGCAGCACATGTTTTCTAATATTATGATGCATCTTCCGCCGTTTTACTTTGAAGACTTCGAAGACGTTTCTCGTTCAGCTTAGAACGCACGTTTAAGTTTCCCAAAACGTGGTCGGACCGAGACGACTATAATTCTTTCCTTTCTATGTCGACTTGCGCCTGATGTCGCTAGCAATCTGTTGGTCTGAATACGTGCATAGCCTTCTATTGTCCTCTTTCTTTCCCTTCCTGTCATAGCCCCGGACTCCTATACGTCTACGTGCAATCAAATGAACTGAACAGCCCCGGGGAAAGAGGCAGATGTTCTTTGGAAGACATCGGCACGCGACTGCCCTCTACTCTGCTGAAGCATTCAATTGAATCTCAGCATCAGTCTACCCCCACCCTCCAGAATGCACACATACACACCCTCTGTGGTGCACCGGCCACTCCCAAATAACATCCCCCAATTGGCTTCCTGCCTGACCCCAGCAACAAACAGATCGACAATACCGTCACTCTCAGACTGGTCCTTGTCCCAGTAGAACAGCTGGCCAAAGTAATCTGACCTAGAGACAAAAGAATGCCTCCTCGGTCCCAGGATCACAGGTAAACACACTATCATTGTCATGAAAATTAGGCTCAACGCAGAACTGCAGCAGATGATTTACGCTGTTTTTTTCTCTTCCTTTTTTTCAATAGGGGAGAGATGCAGACCTGCCGCTTATCCATCATCTGCCTTATCTGTGAACCAGCCTAGCCACGCGACAGACCCTTTATTATTATAATTAACGCATGCCTTTGCAGCATCACACATGATCACGAAAAGAATCCTTTATCCTTTCTCTAAAGTATGTTCGACTTACATACGTCCTTCCTTTGAACCCAACCCAGCATCCATAATTAGAGGGAAAGGAACTGAAAAGGAGGAAAATACGCTCGCCCGTCTCCCCCTGAGTTCACGTCTGTGTTTTGTATTTTTTATGCCACAGGATTTCGAGTTTTAACTAGTAGGCTACCTATACCAACCCTCGTTTCCGAAACGATTTGTTAATTTCAATAAATAAATTAAAATAATAGGTTAAATATATTATTGCTTTTTGTTAATAATTTCAGCGCACCCGCGACTTCCTGAACTAAGATTACAGACTGAGCCAGATTATAGCGGCGAGTATGACCGTTACGGTGTGATGCATACCATGTCCATGTTCCCATGAACTCTTGATTCACAAAACGAAACTTATGGCTCCCCCCACCATATGGCGAAGGCCATACCGTTGCAGGTTCTTTAACATGCTTGCAGTTCAATTTGGCTGAAGGCTGCGTAATATGTAAGCGAAACAGTGGAGACATGCAGTTGGAGGTGGAAAAAAACGCCATTTGGTTGCGAGCAGATGGTTGGCCGGGAGACCGGCCGCGTCTGAAGGCGTGTCCTGCCCTTCAGATAGAATCCCCAAGGGTTCCCCTTGTATTCAAAATCAATGAAAATTAAAGCGCTAAGAAAAGATGAATAGTCAGACCTCGAGTCCCTCCTTTGTTCATCCCAGCTACTGGTGGGCAGGAGTTAAACTACAACAGCCCCCTATAGAAACACTTAAGTTAAACAGTCTCTCCATAGTCCACATTGTGAAAGAGCGAGAGAGTACGAAAAAGAAGCTTTCTGCTTGATTTAACCAAGACAGAATCGCGTGGCATAAATTAAGTTTGAAAAGAATAAGTGTACTGGGCAGGATTCTGAAGGGTTTCACCATGTCCTTCAGTTACGCTTTGCTGCAGAAATCGAGAAATGTGTGCCACGTCAATTTAATAAATACCTGATGGGTTATGTTGAAGAAATGACTGCCGCATTGTTTTTCTCTTATACGATCTTACGCGTGTAACTTTTTAAATACAACTCCAAAAGATTAGTTAAAAGGCGGACGACTGAAAGCAAAGAGCAACCTGTGTTGCGCAACAGATGAGCGTCTCATGAAGGGGACACCAGGAATGTTATGGGAACGAAATAACGAAAATGAAATTAATGTTTTGGAAAACAACTGTAGTTTATTCGAAAATAAAATATATTGAGAGTATAAGATTAAAGATTTGTTTAAATCTTTAACTTGCGTAAGTTTACAAAAATCTTGCTACTAAATGCCTTTGACACCCTTAACAATACCCTTAGAGATTTCTTCGCTGTTATGTAACGCATCTCAGAAAACTAAAAAAAAAACACTCCCATTCTCAAAATGAAATTCCCGTTTCAATTAACGCCCTAATTAAGTAACCCCTTCTACCCACGGTGCACACATACACACGCGCGCGCGCTGATTTGTAATTATATCTTTGTGGGGACTTTCCATTCATTTCTATGGGGAAAGCTCTAATTACAACATGACGACCTTAACCCATACCCAGCCCTATCCTTAACCACGAGTAACCAAACAAAATACGAAACTTCTGGCATTTTCACTTTTTTTGATTGTATTCACAGATCTTTGTGGGGACCCGAAAAATGGTCCCCACAACATGAATAAAAAACGATTTTTATTATATTGTGAGGGACATTTGGTCCCCACAAAGTAATATAACCCTAATTCACACACACATACAGACGCGAAAGTACACGCACGCACGTGACTTCTTATACCGTAGAGTGGGTCTGCAGTCAACTTTAAAATAACTTTTAGCAGCAGTATCTACTGCAGTTTCATTAAACTGGGCTTATTGAGAGAATCACATAGTAAAACAACACACGGCGAAAACAAACAAGTGTCCCACTGTCCGACGGTGGAAATAATGAGATGGACGGTTGGTACGTTATTTTTTTCGCTGCAAGGGCAACTTTTTTCAAGCTGATGACATTGTAGAAGGGAGTGCAGCGCGCGCCTAGGGGAGCTCTTTCTTCCTGTTACATTGAAGGGAGAGCAGGTGCTGCCCGGATTACCATACAGCTGAGAGCACAAAGAACAAACTTATTCTTCCCTCACACAATAACAAAGTGCCTTAATGACAGCCACGCGAGCGACACACACCAACCCACTTTTTACTGTCCAGCTTAAGTGTGTAAGAGGAAAAATCTATACTTGTACAAACTTAACAAAACCATTATGTGGTACTGTTGCAAGTCTCGTCCTGGACACAGAGACAAACAGTTTTGAAAATGAATGAAGTTATATTTCGATGTATATTGCAAAAAGCAAACTGTGTGGAACGGCACGACGATCAAAACAAGACAGTAAAGTAAACACCGGAGCAATCCAGCGTTGCCGAGTCCAACTCTTCTTGTCCGTTCTCAAAGTTTGAAGTTGATAGATTGCCTTTCTATTTTTTTTAAGTCAGGCTTTTTTAAAGAAGCATTATTTCGACCTATTTTTGGAACGTTCTTAGAAGGGAGGCGAGATACAACGTGTGTGAACGAAATTCACTGGTTTTGTACGTAGTATTTACTGTGGCTGTATATGTGTGTGCGACATACAAACACAAGAGAAATGTATATAAATACTTTCGGAATATACGTGATAAATTTCTTACCTCTTGATGTGAATATAATAGTAGTTATATACTATTTGTCCCGTTCATTAAAATTTTGACTAAATAAAATTCACATTTTTCTTTGAAGTTGTGCCCAAATATACACGAACATGTATTTAAAACACTCCAAAATATGTTTAATTATTATACAATCCCGTGTGCACGTTTGTACTGCCGGGGTAACACCATTACTTATCTGACACCTGAGGAATGGAGGGTGCTGTAATTTGAGATTTTGTGTCATGAAAGGATGTAAAGGATTCTTACGGTTAAATTTTTGCTGTAATGGAAATGAGCATGCTTTGTGCCATGGGGAAGGGTTGCACATTTTACAGCTCAGTGACCATTTGGCGATCTTTTGAGAGGGTTTTTTTTTTTTGAAAAGTGTTCCTTTGTGACAGCTCGAGCCAGATTGGGGGGTAGCTCATTTGCATCTCATTACCCAAGCAGGCAGCGGTCTGTATAAAACTGGCGGCAGGAGGACGAGAACATCAGACACACGCATAGTTTCATGTCTTGCAAAGAACAAGTAAGAAAGCAGCGAGGAAGTATCTTGGATCAGTACCATCATTGCTCGTAACACACCAAGGGGAAAACACGCCGCACACAAGCACCTCTGCAGCTTGGTTGTCGTTTTCTTTGCACCTACAAGTTAGAATCTGTGCTGAACTGCAATATTTAATTTCACGATTGGAATTATCGCCTTGGCAAGGAATTTCGAGTTCATTCCCAAAATTTCATTTTGGGGTCTTGCTCCGCTCTTTGTCTCGTTGGGGATTACTTTGTTTATTTACTTTTCGGAGAAGAGAAGTGCATGACTGATGCAAGAAGATAAAGAGAAGACGGTTTGAAGAGAAAGAAATCCCACATAAGACGTTCGTCTCAATTTTGCACTGATTAAACAAAGGACGGATCTGAGACAGTGGGACCAGTGAGAAAAGACGAACTTTCAATAAATATCTGAGCTGGGACGTGCAAAAGTTGCCCAGGCTCTACAATCTAGCGTCTAAAGAAGATTTAACCAAAATGGGACGTCAACCGCTTATGATAGCTGCTATCCTGTGTGCCTTGATGTGCCAGGTAAGACGAATATTTCTGTGCATGTTTACATGCATACATCTTATTAACTCAAGTTATTGTTAAATCGAAAAGTGTTTCCAGGTCGAATAATCGAACGTATATATAATACTTCCACAGGCTTTTGGCTCTGGCGTTTTTGAACTGAAGTTACAGGAATTCCTCAACAAGAAAGGAGTGATGGGCAACACGAACTGCTGCAAAGGAGGGACTGCGTCCAGCTTCCAGCAGTGTGAATGTAAAACGTTTTTTAGGATCTGCCTAAAGCACTACCAGGCTAACGTGTCCCCCGAACCCCCGTGCACTTACGGAGGCGCTGTAACCCCTGTACTCGGGTCCAACTCCTTTCAAGTCCCCGAAACAACATCAGACAACTTTTTCGCCAACCCAGTCAGATTCCCTTTCGGCTTCACATGGCCTGTAAGTATTTTTGTTCTGAACTCCACCAATTTAGAGTGATCTAAATGTTTGGTGCTCTCGTATAACGGGCTCCTTAAAATGAGCTTGCTGCATGTCAAGAAACGTTTTGGCACTCAGTCATATTCATATCTTTCTGTAAAACCCCAGTACCAGAAAATTAGGGGTCTTTGTGGTCTGCAAAAATTGTTAGCTCTGCGAAAAATTCCGAAACGCAAAGATTCAAAACTGCGGACATTAAGATCCCCATTATTAAACTCTTCTTTGAGAATTTCGAGGAAGTTATGAAACAAGTTATTTAAGCCTGCGTAGTGAATGCAATTTTTCACGTCCACGCAGGGGACCTTTTCTCTAATCATCGAAGCGCTGCACACTGACTCCAGCGAGGACCTTTCAACAGGTAGGAATGGCCAGTCACGGGTTTCACAGCCAGACACATAAATGAAACTTTGAAAGAGGCATATCGCCGCAGATGCACATGTCGAATTGGGATTGCGACGAGTGCAACGTGGCAACGGGTTCACCATGATCGACTCAGGATATTTATGATTTTTGCTCCTTCAGAAAATCCAGAGCGACTTATCAGTCGCATTACGACTCAGCGGCACCTCACGGTGGGAGAAGAGTGGTCCCAGGACCTGCAAACCGGGGGCAGGACTGAGCTCAAGTACTCCTACCGCTTCATTTGCGACGAGCATTACTACGGCGACGGCTGCTCCGTGTTTTGCCGGCCTAGGGACGATGCTTTCGGCCACTTCACCTGCGGGGAACGAGGCGAGATCGTGTGCAACGCCGGCTGGAAGGGACATTACTGCACCGATCGTAAGTAAAACGAACGTGACACTTCACTAACCCCACGTTACCGCCAGCATCAGTGTTTTCGCACTACCAAAGTAAATAGTTTTTTTTTTTTGCGAAATAACGTGCACTGAGTAAACATAATTAACGCGAGAGAGAAATGCTGACCTGCAACACCAGAAGCCCTGTGTCCCCCGCCCTCTCTCCCGAGACTGAAGAATTCAAATTAGAAAAGTTTGCGGAATAATCACACGCGTGCCGCAGATTAAATTCAATGGCCGATTGGCTGCTTGGGGGTGCGCCTCTCCCTGATTGGCCCGGCGGAATGAGGTATTGTTGGTAGCCGGCAGCTGCCGAGTGAGAGCAGACAATGGAGCAGCTGTCCCGCAATGGCACCATGCACGCCAGCTGTCCGCTCTTATCTGTACAGACTCGGGGATCCTAAAAGGGGAGGAGCTGTGTGCACGGAATTAAAAAAGGGGGTCTTCTGACCCACAGTGAGGAGAAAAAGGGGCTTTTGTGTGCATCGCCTTTGTCTGCAGGCAACTGTGTTAAGCAGAAAGTCCTTCCCTGGTGATGGGGAAGGGCAATATTTCCTGGGTAGCAGTTAATAGGGCCACCAGCTCTTGGAAATAAATTAACGGGGATTTATTGGTAATGGCCTTCCGAGGCTCTGATTAAACAGGAACCACACTGTGGTCAAGTCATGCATCTTACGTGGTTCTGATATGCCTGTTCATCCCTTTGCAGCAATCTGCCTCCCCGGCTGTGACGAGGAACACGGCTTCTGTGACAAACCCGGGGAATGCAAGTGAGTCCCCCCTCCCCGACCCCCCCACCCCCATATCCCCGTTGTCCTCCAGACCTCCCAATGTGGTGTGGGAATGTAAGCGTGCTTCCTAACCCCAATGTGTCCTCGTCAGATGTCGGGTGGGCTTCAGTGGACGTTACTGTGATGACTGCATCCGTTACCCAGGCTGTCTCCATGGTACCTGTCAACAGCCCTGGCAGTGCAATTGCCAGGAAGGTTGGGGAGGCCTCTTCTGCAACCAAGGTGGGTCCCGGTTGGCACTTGTCCACATCAGGCCGATCTGCATACATTGAGCTCATCAAATGCCCATTTCATGGCTTTTTCTGGGATTGTACTTATATGTTAGCTTTCCAGAGCCCAGAGGACTTTGTCCATTCCTTGCGCCATAAAAACTCGGCTAAGATAAACATACAGGGGGGTCAGTGAGCTGCTTGCACCTGCTTCCTCATCAGACTGCCTGCCGGAAAGCTCGCGATTTGCCACTGTGGGGAGACCAGAGTCAGATGTTCCTTTTTCATGTTTCAGATCTCAATTACTGCACCCACCACAAGCCCTGCATGAATGGAGCCACTTGTACTAACACTGGCCAGGGGAGCTACACCTGCTCTTGCCGGCCAGGCTTCACGGGGGCCAGTTGCGAGATCGAGGTCAACGAATGCTCCAACAACCCCTGCAGGAATGGGGGAAGCTGCACTGTAAGCACCAGCCTTTGTGTTCCAGCTGCCCACACTGCTGGCTTCTCTCTGGGGTCTAGATCTCCTCCCAGATCCAACTCTGGAGGGTTGCCATGCTACTGCAGGCTAGATAGATACATCAAGTGTACTGCCAGGAAGGCCCCAATGTCCTAAGTGTGCATTCATCTCTCCTGACAGGATCTGGAGAACACCTACAGCTGCGTCTGCCCACCTGGTTTCTATGGCACCAACTGCGACCTGAGTGCTGTCACCTGTGCTGATGGTCCATGCTTCAATGATGGGCGCTGCGTGGACAACCCGGATGGCGGCTACTTCTGCCAGTGCCCCGTGGGATACTCCGGCTTCAACTGTGAGAAGAAAATTGAACCCTGCAGCTCCAGCCCCTGCACCAATGGTGAGGCTGGTGACACCATTTATTGACTGCCTCAGAAGCAGCCGCAGTCCTTCTCTGGAGGAGGAATTAGATATGGCATGTAGCAGATGCTGACAGACTTCTATCCCATTTCAGGTGCTCAGTGCGTAGACCATGGCACATCATATTTGTGTCAGTGTCCGGAAGGCTTTGTTGGGAAGAACTGTGATGACAGCATAAATATGTGCTCCAGCTACCCTTGCCAGAATGGTGGCACATGTCAGGACGGCATCGATGACTATACCTGTACGTGTCCACCGGGCTACGTAGGCAAGAACTGCAGCCAACCTGTGAGCTGGTGTGAGCACAACCCATGCCACAACGGCGCCACCTGCCACGAGCGTGACGGCCGCTACGTGTGTGCCTGTTTCCAGGGCTACGGTGGCAAGAACTGCCAGTTTCTGCTTCCTGAGCACTCTGGAAGCCAGCCAGATGTGAAGGCACCTGGAAAGAGGTACTCAGAGGCAGGCGAGTTGCCGTGGACTGCTGTGTGCGCCGGTATCATCCTGGTACTCCTGCTGCTGCTGGGTGGGGCCGTGCTGGCCGTGTACCTCCGGGTGAAGGGTCAGCGTCAGGGCCAGCTGGCAGACGGGCATAGCGAGTCTGAGACCATGAACAACCTGACCCACAACCGGCACCATGAGAAGGACCTTTCAGTAAGCGTGGTTAGCTCCACGCAGATCAAGAACACCAACAAGAAGGTGGACTTCCGCTGCGACAACGGCAGTGCAGAGCGAAACAGCTACAAGGCCCGCAACCCTGCCATGGATTACAATCTGGTGTACGAGCTGAAGCACGAGGAGCTGCCTGTGGTGCCGGGCAATCATGGCAGGGGCGACTGCGAGCTGCAAGAGAAGCACTGCAAACGGCTAAAGAGGTAAGTCCTGGAGCAAAAGCCGAATGCTGCAGCAAGCACATCCGACGTCAGCTCAGGCCATGGAGAGCCATGGCTGCCAGAGGCTGAACCAGCTTTCCATTATCTTTGCAGTGATGATTCAGAAATAAAGCAGCCAGAATCTGCCTGCAAAGATACAAAGTACCAGTCGGTGTACGTGATATCTGAAGAGAAGGATGAATGTATTATCGCAACTGAGGTGAGTGCACCTTGCTGATGTCATGCCGTTCTTCTAGTGTGTCTGCCTTGGCCTGACTGTGCCGTAGCAAAACCTCGAGGCTATGAGACTCACCTGCATCTAATCCCTTCTGCTGCCTTGTCCAGGTCTAACAGCACGACAGGGGCCTGCTTCTTGTCTGCTCTATGGGGAGGTTTTACTCCAGTGAATGCTGCTCAAACCAGAGGGAAGGTTTCCTTAGTGTGAGGTGCTGCTGCGGGACTGAGACGTCAAAACTGATATTCAGGATGAGCTGGTTCTCAACTGAAGCAAGCACAGCGACTGCACAGGATGTTGGCCCTTGGCGGCCTGCTCTCATTACGTTTTCCAGTAAGGTGCATGTTGGTCCTGTTGCACCGGCTGCGAGGACGGTTTTACCTCATTGCACTATGAACAGTTGTGTTTTTTTATGGCATATCTAATGCGAATGACGGCGACTCGATCACTGTGTACATGAAACCTGCAATGGCCGCGGTATCCCAGTGTCCCCACCCTGGTGACACCACGCTGTCCGTTCTGTTCAAATACTGTGGCTTTTTTGTAAGTTGTATTCTTTTATTTAATTGTACTATATGTGTTCAATTTTGTGAATTGATGTATTTTGTGAAGTTCATTTTTTTATAATTTTTTAATTTAAGATTTTTTTTGCAAATGTGTATAAAGGCACTTCGGGTTAACGTGACTTTTTTCCCAGCAGAAATGTATTTAAGAAGCTTTGTACAGAATTTATTTTAATTGTGTAATTACTGTTTTGTTAATGAAAAAAAAATCATTGATTATTTTTTCAAATAAATCATATTATACAAATGGAATTTTTTTCCATCTTTTTGTCTAAACTGCAAAAAACACCGAAAATGATGGTTAAAAAGAGTACAATTGGTACTTAACAAATTACCTATTGGTAATTCACATTTGCTGTAATAATTATGACAGCATAGCAACTTTCCATGCACTACTGGGAACCCACTTCTAAACCTAGATGCTAGGATACATCATTCCAAAACAGATGCAGAGAACAACTATCTTACTGGCAGCTCATTAATGAAAAAAACTTTGCTTATGGCCATACCTAAGATAGTGGGAAAGAAGTGGTGAGAATCTGATGGAGCCTGACCATGCCTTCAAACTTTGACACTCTCTTGCATCCTCTCCTTTCTGTTGCCTTGTCCAGATCTAACAACATGACAGGGGCCTGCTTCTTGTCTGCTCTATGGGGAGATTTTACTCCAGTGAATGCTGCTCAAACCAGAGGGCATGGTCCTGTGGCTGACAGACGACATACAAGGTCAGACCGTCAGGCTCATACTCAGATGAGGCATATAATTAGCATGAAATCAAAAACATTCAGGGTTGGCTTCCCCAGAAGATCTATATGAAGTTCTCCTGAGGACCTCAGCTACCAATTAACAGCCAGAATATGGCCAGAAACAGGGTGAACTTATAAAGGAAGGGGCTGAACTGCCTTCCCTATGTAGGAGATTGAACTTAAACTGCAGGATAAAATATATTTATTTGATCAGGGATTTAATACATATACAAAGAAAGAAACTTGAGCAAACATGGCTGGTGACGCAGTGGGTTTAGTGAAAGTACAGCCAGCTGTAAGCTGAGGCATGTGAGCAGCTTTTCATCCATAGGCCGTCTATGGGAAGGGGCTGGGGTCTCTTTCCCGTTCTCTCCATCATCCCGGGGTTCTCCTGAAGTACAGAGGGGAAGGGTGGGGGGTGACTCCATTTTCCCTGTGGACCAGGACAGCTGAAGCCCTCCTGAGTCACTAAGACGCAGCTGTCCAGATGGTGACGACCGCAAAAAATGTGCATTCAGATGCCCAGAGTGAGGGGATGAAATCAAAGTGACAAAACGGCAGTGCAATTTGAGATGAGCCCATCGACAGCTGTGTTTTGGGCACTGCAACAAACTTATTGTAATCCTGCAGACAGCCGGAACTGGGGCAGATTGCAGTCCTGCTAAGAACAGCAGCTGAAATGTGTAGGATGCCCTCCTGGACTTCATGATGAGACAAGCTGAGATGTGCACCCATGATCAGAAGATTTACTGAGCTCCATTCAGCTCCAGGTAGGTCAAAGGGATACTTGGGCTGCTGGTCAGGGGTACGTTTCCGAAAAGCTCCCATTTGCAACTTACATGGTTGGACCCATTCAGCTGCATGGGTTTAACTATGTAAGCTGCTAAATGTGTTAGCAACTATGCTTTTGTGAAATGCATCCCAGGATGGACATTGCTAAGATACCTGAGGCTCAATCGCCCAGGCTGCTCTCTCTGACTGATCAAGACAGAAGAATCAGCAAAGAATCAGCTCAGTCATCTCCATTATCCCACTGATGTGAGACCCCCCACGGTAGCGGGAGCCCTGAACACCTCACTATCACTGCTGGAGAATGTCCCTGAGCAGGATCGTCCGTGTGCCACATCACATCAGGCTACTGATGTTCCCACCTGGACTCCAAACAAATGGAGCAGCCGGAAGCAGAGGCTCAGCCCACATCAGTGGGACCATGCAGTGTGTGAAGCGAATGTGCCACAGCACCACTTATTCTACATTGCCAAGGATGGGAGGAAGCAGAGGCCTACCCTTCTAACCACAACAGAAGACCCTCGGGGTACCGCAAAGGGTGGAATGACACAGAACAACAAAATGGACAGGACAGAGGATAAGAATTCACCATTACTTATTACTGACTTCCCAGAGGAAACCTCGATCTTAAAGGATACAAGTCTGGGAAACTAAGAAATATTTAAAAGTAAACAGATAGGATCTCTGAAGGGTAGCAAAGATCGTTTGACTCTGATGGGCATGTTGCCATGACAACCTTGATCTGCTGGGGGGGGGGGTTGAGGATGACAAACAGCTGGAGGAGGATCCCCGCATCAGACCAGGTCTCAGATGACCCACGATGACTGTAGTGGGATAAGCCTCGCTGATCCGCCCCCGGCCACCACAGTGCACACCGCCTGTTGTAGCCAGAACATCCCCCTCAGCCACTATCGGGTTACCTGCGAAAATGATAAACAAGCTTCATAAATGCAAACAGGTGTGTGGAGTAGGCGGGTCACCAATTGGAGGGTGGTGTGCAATGAGTGACCAATGAGAGGATGGCGGACAGCAGGCATGGCTGCTTTGGAAGGAGGGGGGTGGTGGTGCCGTGTCATGCTGTTCCAATGACGCTTGCAGGCAAGTGTTCCCAAATGAGGCCAGCTTTCTGCTGGCACCTGTTGTTCTTGGTCTGACACACACACACACACACACACACAGTGGCATGGTTCTGCAGTGGTTAGCACTGTTGCCTCACAGCAAGAAGGTCCTGGGTTTGATGCCTGGGTCGCCTTGGGTGTCTTTCTGCGTGAAGTTTGTATGTTCTCCCTGTGCATGTGTGGGTTTCCTCCCACAGCCCAAAGCCATGCAGATTAGGTCAACTGGCTGCTCTAAGTTGCCCATGAGTGTGTGTGAGGCTGTTTGTCTGTGGTGGACTGGCGACCTGCCTCTTGCTCAAAAGATGCTGGGATTGGCCCCAGCTTCCCCAGATTAAGTGGTATGGAGATATGACCCAGCCCCCCCACACACACACACAAACACAAGGAGATGCCTCCTCACTCAACCCAGACAAAGAGAAGCACCCTGGATGACATGTTAATGGAGAATATAAAGGAATATATAAAAAGTATATGTAAAGGAGGAAAGGAGAGTATTTTTACAACTGGCTCCCTGGCAGGATAATGGAAATGATGCTGTAAATGACCCCGATTTACCACCCACTAAAGTTTACCATTTGCTGACAAATTAGCCTATGTGAAGTTGCCAAAGCATAGATCACCATAACCTGGACATAGGTGGCAGTGATTGATTCATTAAAATTGCAACTGCGCACCAGTGCCCACTGCGTAGCAGTATGTCATGTCGTACAGTGCAGCACATCAGGGAATTCTTACACACACCATACATTAAACTCATATCTGCAGAGGTAATCCCTTCCCTGGGAACAGAGGCAGCCGGCCAATAGGACACAGGCTCCAAGCTCTGCCTCCAACCCCCCACCACCATGCAGCCAATCATCTGCCTTCACAATGGGCCTCTGTCGCCTCCAGTTTCTGACTGGCACTCCCCCTCATTTATCTTTGACCCCATTGAAAGTTCCACTTAGATGTTCCCCTGACTTCACTCACTCATTCACTCTCTCAATAGGTGTGTAATATGACAGAGATGCCTG
The DNA here is from genome assembly GCA_019775895.2 of Stomatorhinus ivindoensis. Classification (NCBI taxonomy): domain Eukaryota; kingdom Metazoa; phylum Chordata; class Actinopteri; order Osteoglossiformes; family Mormyridae; genus Stomatorhinus; species Stomatorhinus ivindoensis. Next base: position 16,353,677 of record JABFEB020000060.1, read on the forward strand.
CCCCCGCCATTCATGCACAGCTACCAGGCCCTAGAAAAGGGCTGTTTGTTCCTGGGATAGGTAGGTTAAAGGCAATGCTGTCAGGATGGCCCCCCATGCCCCCAACTGGCAGTGGCATTGGCAGAAACCCAGCAATTCAGTTGACTGGCACTTCTTAGACTATTAGTTCATCAATCAGCTACCTGGTTTCTGCACCGGCCCAGGCTGACCTCCCAGGCTGTGGTCTCACTGCTGTCACCATTTGTGGACAGATTTGTGACCTTTTTCCTGGGGCACTCTGATTTACTTCTTTGGACCTGAAAATGAGCGGCTCATAAACCCTATGTCTCAATAGAAATCAAGCCTACATTCAGATGAAGTTCCAGCAAGAGCTTTTACTCCAGTCAGGAGAGCACCTGGAGATGCCAGCCCCAGTCACAGGCCTTACTGGGAACCAGGGGAGATTGGCATGTCTCTTTAACCATTTTCATTCATGATGTTTTTAATTGACTTCCAGCATGTACACTTGCCGATAGGGTCACACAAGAAATTCATCAAATAAATACAATTAAGCATTTTTGTTTGTCAGGCAGTATTTGACTCTGCCAACCTAGTCTGTGTGCTGCATGTGTGGTCACCCACACACAATTTGTTGATTGCCTTAACGAGGTGTATCTAATAACCTGGCCACCGAGTTCACATATATAAACACATCCATGAGTATGATTTTAATATACAGTGGTACTTCAGAATTCGAACTTAATCTGTTCAGTACTTCGGATCGAATCCTAAAAAATTTGAGTTCTGATCGAATTTTCCCCATAAGAAATTATGGAAAACCAATTAATTGGTTCCCAGCCCCCAAAAAAATTACATCAAAATGTGTGGTTTATTTTTTAGCATTTAAACACAAAATGAACCGAATAAAATAAGAAGAGCATATACTGTACTAAACACATCTAAGCACATTTTTCAAACCAGTCATTTGTAAAGTAAGAAAATAAATGTATCCAAACAATGTAAAGTTAAAAAAAAAAAAACTATGTGTCGTGCCCCGATCGTCCGCTCCTTCCGTGTGCCACGCTCCCTCGTTAACCCCGTGTGGAATCCCCCTGTGATCAGCTGTTTCTGGTTGTTGTCATTAGTCCTCTGTATTTCCTCCGTGTTTCAGTTTGTTTCCCCAGTCCGGTTATTGTATTGTCCGTCTGCGTTTTGCCTGCCTTACCTGTAATTAAACCCGTATTCCCCGATACCCTGATGTCTGCGCCTTTATCTCCGTTCCATCCCCGCTTGGCACGACAATATTATTATAATTTAATGTATTGATAGTTTATTATTAATATTAAAATAATTAAGAAATATTTATTTTTAAATGTATTTTATTATATAATAATAATTACTGTTTCTGTCTATCATTGTCTAAATGTATTTCTACTGTCTAAATATATGTATTCAGCTAAAGTGTAAACATGCATGATGCTATTACAGCGAATACGAGGCTGAAACTGAAGCGTTACCCATTGTTTCCGCTGATAGACGTACCACGTAACGTGCATACAAGTTATCTTAGGTAGGCGTTCGCGGTTTGACTTCTGAGATTCAGATCGAATTCTAGGTAATTTTTTTCTGAACTGGTTGGTTTGACTTTTTAAAAATTCGAGTTCTAATGAGTTCATGAACTGTATTTTCAAAAACTTCTTCCAATTTCTTCACCATTTGTTTCAACCAAATGTGTGCTTTTGCTTCATATCAAATCCTAACTGTATCAGACTCCATGTTTTCATGCTGGAATGCATGGAAATTACACAATGACGATGATCTGAGTAAAGCCAATTTGCCAGCCTCGCTGTCAGGAAGGAGTGAAGCAGCAGCACTGCAGAAATGCATGGTCCATCTTGCGAAACCTGCATCTCACCCAGGTCTCTGAGCATGATGTTATGCATAGCCACCTGCGGCTTGGGGGGGGACTGGCCACACTGGAGTTCATTACTGACAGCTGCCCCCCTCCGTGGTGAGATTTTCTGCTGCGATGCTGCACACTACAATGTCTGCATTAGGAAGCAGCCCTCTAGGGAACTGGCAGCTGGGCCCCCGCAGACACCCCCATGGTGCCCAGATGGGGTCGAGGAGGTCCACCCTCTCTTGGGAGAAACACGTGCTCCCCTAATCACTGGACCCTTCAGCCCCCTCACAATCCGTGGACTCCTCCTATCTCCCAGTATGCCAGTCTGTTTCAGCGGCTGCCTCTCCCCTCAAGTTAGTAGGAACTTCCTTGTTGTCGTGGGAACCAAGCTGGCAGATAATGCTGGGATTGACAATGGTACACACAAAGGCCACCTTTGGGAGAAGCCCTACTCAGCGGCATGCTGGGAAAGTAGGGAATGGCAGCAGATGTTGTTGTCAGTACTCTGAGCGGCAGATGCCTCCTGACCGGCACTGAGCATGGAGCAGAGGATGGGACACGCACACACCCTACACATGGGGGGGGGGGCACAGAATGATTGGGTTGCCATGCTGCTTTTGTTTTTGAAACAGGCTATAATTTTAAGCTGGTTTCAAGCAACAACATCTTTTTTTGTACTTGCTCATCATTTGTTTTTTTATGCTAATGAGAGAGAAGGAAATGAACATTCCAGGAGGTAAGGAGCAGAAGGAGATGGTGTCCCTGTTCACACCTGGTATTAACATGCACCCTAGGTGATCCAGCCACAAGTGTACAGTACTAAATACAGGCATGAACGCACCCAAAACACATTGAAAAGGCATTGAGATCTGATCATTCAAACCACGTTTGGAGGTGGTCTGGGACACATACAGTCATGGCCAAAAATATTGGCCATTTTTTACATTTTGTGTGGAATGTCTCAGATTTCTCTTTTTTTTCCCCTCCACTTTTGTGTTCTTCCATTGCTAACAAGAGAATTAAATATGACAATACCAAAGAATTTGTAATTGCAACAATTTTCTGTGAGACGTAGTGTATTTTCTGAAATAAATTCAGGGGTGCCAATATTTTTGGCCATGACTGTATGGTCACATTCTTATAGCAGTGTGAACATGGATGTGAACATAGATGTGTCCTGGATATGAACATGGATGGTTCCTGGATGTGAACATGGATGTGAACATGGATGTGAACATGGATGTGAACATGGATGTGTCCTGGACTGAGACCGATTTGCATGGGAATGTTGTTGAAATGTGCATCATGTGCATCATTAATAAATTGTGTAAGAAGTGATTCATTAAAGATGTTTGGAATTTACACAGATTATATATTTAATGTACACTTTGACCTTATTTATGTCAAAACTGCTCCAGGGTTTCTTAATATTGGCAAAAAATGGCAGTCAAAATTACATGAACGCAAAATTAAAGAGTGTATGCAAGAATGACGGTTGAATAACCTAGATCCCCCCAAATTTGGTCTTTGCGTCTAAATCTAGGCCTTGTTTTCCATTCTCCCCGGTAGTTAGTTTAATAATTACTGATTCTGATTGGCCAGAGGCTTCACACCTGGCTCACAGGTCAAGGAAGGCTGGAAATTCAGCAGTACTTGGCTCCTGAGGACCACAATCTGAATAGCCCAGGCCAAGATAATGTTAACAGATGTTAATAGATATTTTTAATAACAGTGTTATTGTTTATAAAGTTATATATTGGGCTGTCTGGGGGCTTGAACTCCCAGTCAGAAATTAAGTCCAACTCTGACCCTGACTTTGTAGGTCATTTTATTTTACTTGCTTTATTAATTATGATTAAAAGTCAAAATATTATCATATGGAAACCAACATAATGCATTACTGGCTGAACCCTTTGCCCCTGAATAGAAAATTATTAACCAAAGTACTGAAGGACCTTCTTAAGATGCACATTTGTATCGTGTTGATGCATGCATACAACATTAAAATAAAGCTGAACTTTATTGTGAAATATAGTCTGAATTAATAAATTACATTTGCATTATGTGAAATATTTTATAATGACTGTCAAATGAAAACACATTATTATGAAATACAATTTAAAGAGTACATGTAGAAGATAAACGTTATTAAGAAATATAGTACCCTTTACAGAATTATATAAAAATTAAAGGACACATTAATAATTGAAATATTTATTTATTCATTTATTTATTGATATATTTATTTATTTCATTTTGAGTATTATGGTTTTTATTACAAACATCATAGGTGGTTTATTTACCCCAGAATGCGACCAATAGCTTTTGATTTGTTCTTCTCTTTCTTTAAATATTTGGCAGATTCTGCACATGGAAGTGATTTACATGCTTATTTAAATAAGTTGTGGGAAAGTGAGATCTGATTATAAACAGCCAGTTGAGACAAATGCGGAGGTGTATGTTAATGTTAGGTGGGAACGGACGTTTTTATCACTCACGATCGCATCACCCAGGACACGTTAATATCAGGTGTGAAGAGGGCCTTTGATTAAGTGTGGACCAGGTTTGTGTCACAAAAAAGCCAAATTTCAGACAAGTAGTACTGAGACAAAGAGATCACTGACCTTTTGTATGGTCTGACCTTTGAGATCCACTGACTGCATTCTGAATGCATATTTAAGGTAGTCACAAAAAGCTCAACATTAAGGCAATCTTACCATACAGTTTATCTAACAGCATATCCTATTTTTGCGGCAATCACAAAGACACACTGGTCTAGAACAGATAACTTTAATAGCACCTTTTAGCCAAACTACATGAATAACTGTTCTTCGTACTTCCTATTTCAATATATACAGCAAACTTTAAATATAAAACTAAAAAGATGGCTTGGTAAGGACACAGCCATGGCAATATTTGGTATAGATTTTACTGGACAGTTTCCAAACAACTTCCAAAATTATTTTACAGCTTTAAATAAAACATTTACCATAGGCTTGTTGCTAGGGGTGATGTGACCTGTGTAACTTCTGTCTTTTGCTCGCTCAAGGCTGGATGAACACTTTCCGTTATACACGGTTGCCAACTCTCATACATCTAGTATGACAGTCACACTTTCTGACTCACATGCTCACGCAAGAAATTTTACAGCAAATCTGTCTTATTCTATTATAAACCTAAAATTAGGTACATCAAAAGCGTTGGGGTAGTTTGCAACCCCCAAAATTTACAATAACATTTACCAGGTAATAAAACTGTTACATACATATAAATGTGTATACATGTGTGTGCAAATGAAAAATCTCATGCCAGCCAGATGACCAAAGTTGGCAACCATGCTGATGCTAATCGAGGGGCACTTGCTGCCATTCACCTCTGCGTGTGCAACTGGAGAGTGGGAACATTGCGCTGACCTGCATGAACCCCCCCAGTCGCCAGAGGTTACGAAATCATTAACTGAGGCTCCAGAAGCTAAGCTTCACTATCAGGCCTGGAATGCAGGGTCCCTCCCTTCCAGCTGTGTATTGAGGTGAGGGACACAGTGCTCAATGATAGCATCCTCTGTCCCTTGCCATCGTGTGTGGACTCCTTAGCGACGGGCCGGTGCAGCCTGTGGGAATGGCTGCCAGACTGATGCGTGATTAATGACGCCATGCTGAAAGCTCCTTTCTCTGCACATGATAATCGGGCTGCATGGCAGATGGGCTAAACTGACGATTGTCACTTTCTGAGCGCTGAATAAATATTTCTGAGGTCAGACAAAAGGACAAGGGAGGAAGCAAGCAACACCCCCTTTCCAGCTCCGGGGCCATTGTTTGAGGCTCTGGTCTTATATGGTGCTGTAATAAAAACCTCAGTGGAGATTTTCCAAGGAATTTCTGTGGTTTTTCGGAGCGAATGCTTCTCATCTCAGGATGAATCCGAGCATGGATGACAGTGGACTATGTGTTTGAGGAAGAGTTGAAAAGTGGCACCATTACCCCCTCCTGCCAGTGGGGGTGCCTGCTTGGGAATAGTGCTGAAGGCCCTGGCTCTTCACATGCGCACGAGACGCATGCCTCTGTCACAATACCTCACACACGGGGGGTGGGGGGCTGATGATAACTGCCCCCCCTTTTCTACACAGAGCGTGCCCCTGTATACTACCACCGGGGGCAAATGCCACCGAGGGCAACAGCGCTGGCTTCCTGCTCCCCAGCCTTTTCAACCCCACCGCCCCCCCACCCACCCCCAGACCCCTCCACTCTCTGTGCTTTGTCCACCCTGGTCTGGGTGACTCCTGTGCCCCGCCCCCCTGTCCATAATTCTCTAGCTCCAGTCTGCCTGCAATATGGTTGCAACCTCATGGCCCACTGGACAGATGGCAGGCCCTGCCCACTCTGGGGACCAGCAGCATGGCCCCAGGCTGGCCCCTGGTAACCAGTAACTGCCGTGTTGTGCTGGCATCTCGTCATGGCAGGGGCTCCACCCGTCAGCCCTTCCAAATATGTAAATAAGCCAAGGAGAGGGTTCGCTTTCACATGAATATGAATAGGGGGAGATGGAGAGGCGGCTGGGAGGGAGATGGGCTAGAGGGAAAAAAACGCAAACACCCCCCCAGATGGGACACTATCAACCATGTTAAAACAATGACCTTCTTCCATGTACAGTCATGGCCAAAAGTTTTCAGAATGACAGTATTAGTTTTCACAAAGTCTGCTGCCTCAGTTTTTATTATGGCGATTTGCATATACTCAGAATTTTATGGAGAGTGATCAGATGAATTGCAATTAATTGCAAAGTCCCTCTTTGCCATGAAAATGACCTTAATTCCAAAGAACCCATTTTCACTGCTTTTTTAGCCCTGCCACAAAAGGACCTGCTGACATCATTTCAGTGATTCTCTCATTAACACTGGTGAGAGTGTTGGCGAGGACAAGGCTGGAGATCACTCTGTCAGGCTGACTGAGTTAGAATAGCAGACTGGATTCGTTAAAGGAGGGTGGTGCTCGAAATCATTGTTCTTCCTCTGTTAACCACAGTTACCTGCAAGGAAACACATGCAGTCATCATTGATTTGCACAAAAAGGATTTCACAGGCAAGACAATTGCAGCTAGTAAGAGAGCACCTAAATCAAACATTTATCAGGCCATCAAGAACTTTCAGGAGAGAGGTTCAATTGTTGTGTAGAAAGCTTCAAGGTGCCCAAGAAAGTCCAGCAAGCACCAGGAATGTCTTCTAAAGTTGATTCAGGTGTAGGATCGGGGGACCACCAGTGCAAAGCTTGCTCAGGAATGGCAGCAGGCAGGTGAGAGTGCATCTGCACACACAGTGAGGCAAAGAATTTTGGAGGATGGCCTGGTGTCAGGAAGGGCAGCAAAGAAGCCACTTCTCTCTGAGAAAAGCTTCAGGGACAAACTGATATTCTGCAAAATGTACAGAGATTGGACTGCTGATGACTGGGGTAATTTTCTCTGATGAATCCCCTTTCTGATTTTTTGGGGTATTCGGAAAAATTATTGTCCAGAGAAGAAAAGGTGAACACCACCATCAGTCCTAAGTCATGCCAACAGTAAAGCATCCTGAGACCATTCATGTGTGGGGTAGCTTCTTACTGGATTCCTTCACAATTTTGCTAAGAACACAGCCATGAATAAAGAATGGTAACAAAACATCCTCCCAGAGCAACTTCTCCCAACCATCCAAGAACAGTTTGGTGATGAACAATGACTTTTCCAGCATGATGGAGAACCATGCAATATGGCAAAAGTGACAACTTAGTGGCACGGGGAACAAAAACATCAAGATTTTGTGTCCATGGCCAGGAAACCCCCCAGACCTTAATTCCATTGAGAACTTGTGGTCAATCGTCAAGGGGCAGGTGGACAAAGTCCAAGTTATTGATTATGCAAGAATGCGCTGCCATCAGCAAATATTGACTCTTTGCATAAACGTAATGTAATTGTCAATAAAAGCCTTTAACACTTATGAAATGCTTGGAAGTATACTTCAGTGTGCCATAGAAACATCTGAGAAAAAGATCTACAAACACTGAAGCAGCAAACTTTGTGAAAACCAATACTTGTGTCATTCTCAAAACTTTTGGCCACGACTATATCTTGCATTGGATGGGAATCATAATAGTAACAAGAAGCACTTGAGAGGGCCACCTTAGCAAGCCAATTGATTGGCTCGTGGGTAGAATGACCATCAACCCCACCCCCTACCTTGAGTAAAAGGAAAAAAGGGAACATCCTCAGATGTCTGTGTTAGCATAAACCTGTCCTGAAACATGTACTGCAGGGGAGGTGAGTGTCGGGTGCAGTGACAAGGAGGAAAAAGGATGAGGTCATGATCTCCACAAACTCAAGGGTACCAGAAAACATACCAAAGGGGCTCCTTCTATATATAAGTATCGTATAAATAAAAACAGGAATGCAAATCTGTAGGTGCTGGCCCAGAGAAGTCAGAGTAATAAATCAATCCACAGGTTTAGATATCTTTGTGTTCTGCCATTACTAAGATTGAAAAAGCAGTACATTACCTACATGCTGTCTGAACGATAATAATGTATCTCCAAGGTGGCCCTGTCACCCTGTGTTCCCATCGTATCCCTACTCCCCCCATACCCTCTACAATCTCTAGCGGCCCAAAAACTCTCCCCACTTTTCCAAAAAACTTTATTAAAAGCCTGACTTGTCTCAAGGTGACCAGGTTCACCAGATCTGCATCTGTGACCAGGGCTGGCTCACCCTGTAGGTGCCATTTGATTAGGGGCTGCAAAAGAACAAGTGAAAAAAATCAAAATACATCTGGTTACATTTTTGTGACATTAAGGCAGGCATCAACTCTGGCCCTCCATTCTAAAGACGGCCTTGTTTTCAGTTCTCCCAGGTAGTCAGTTTAATAATTATTGATTCTGATTGGCCTAAGAGGCTTCACAGTTGGTAGACAGGTAAAGGAAGGCTCAAACTCCAGTGGTGCTTGGTCCCTGAGGACCATAATTTGAAAAATTCTGCATTATGGTTATTGATGCTAGTTTTAATATTTACTGCTTTTCTTATGAAACAGATGCAAAATAGCTAGTTAGCAGCTAGAAAGCCTGTGCTACTGAAATGTCTTTAATATAAATGAATTGACAAAATTTGTTTTGGTGGGTGGGGGCTAAACAGAGTCTCATATAGGGTGCCAGATATACAATGTACCTGGGATATTTAAAAAAAGATTAATCTAATACTTTTAGAGTTACTGTATTCACATGACCATGTGTTTTCTGTAGCCACCCTCTCCATTCTTGCTACTAAGCAATCTTGCTTCAGTTTTGGGGGTGATCTGTCTCGATATTTCAAATATCCAGATAGTAGAGATGTAACAATACACTCAACTCATGATTCGATACGATTCACAATTCTGTGTTCATGATAGGATTTTCTCACAATTTTTAGCAGAATGAGCTGCAGACAAATTTATTCAAAAATATTCCTTTATTTATCATTCTAAACTGTGCAAAATGTGTCATCCTAACAATGCAACTGAAGTTGAATAAAATACTGTTAAAAAAAAATCCCAAATCAAAATAAGTAAATAAAAAAGATTTCAAATAAATTAACTAAGGCTTGCAGGTGCAGCTTTTTAGCGTGGTTTGCCCTTTTAATAATCTTCGCTCAGCTAGCTAACTGTGGTGCCGGTGGACATGCTATTACTGTTATCAGTCTTTTACAATGTTTGCACGTAGTTTTTGTCTTGTCTCGCCATTTTCGTTTGTGATTACCAGAAAGATAAAAATGATGTCCATGCATTTTTTGAAACCACTTAATCCCAACTGGGGTTGCGGGGGGACCGGAGCCTATTATGGGAAACAACCCCGGGCAGTCACCTGCACACTCACAGGCCAATTTAGACTCACCAATCAACCTATCCTGCATGTGTTTGTACCATGGGAGGAAACCGGAGCCCCCGGCAAAAACAGAGAGAGGGTGCGAACTCCACACAGAAAGGACCCGGGACCAAAGCCAGGACCTTCTTACTGTGAGGCAGCAGCGCTAATCACTACCCCACTGCACCATCCTCAATATTAAATTCGTTCGCCATTTCATGTTCAGTCAAAACCAAAACAGGTACGACATCGACGCATACGCAGTGACATCTGATGTCAAACTCACATTGTTAAATCAAAGGTAATATTACACCAGTTTTTCTGTTAAAGTACTGTGAAGTACTCCTAAAGTAGCGATTCATTTTCCACATCAGCCGGTTTAAATCGTCATACATTTACATCGATTTTTAACTCATTCATGGTTCATCATTACATGCCTACCAGATAGTCACCCATAAAATGTGTCTGCAAACCTATAGAAAGATCCATCAAATACTTTTTGAGTTCTCACTCTAACAAGAAATTGTCTGTGGCAGCAGACCAGTTCCAAAACCATATGCATTCCTGATCTGGAGAATACAATAAGATAACGTATATTTGAACATTTCCACAAGCTCCCACTCAGGAAATTTCCCAGTACTGTGTCCTGTACTTTCTGCAATATAGATGGATGGATGAATAAATATATGCATCTCCCCTCTGACTATGGCTTTAAGGATCTGCTGCTGGTGAAAAAGACAAAAATAACAGCTATCTCAGATAGATGTTGAAGAGGCATTCTTGGCTTTCATCTCAGCTTAAATATTGTGCAGGAAAACTCCCTGAAAACTGTTTGGAAATTTTCATGTCTTGTTAGCGAGTGCCAGCTCTCACGGGTATCAGGGCTTCCTTACACTGTGTGCTGATGTCCCTCAGGTCTTTGAAGGGGAGGCTGTGCAGCATAATGGGAGGGGTTCAGATGTGGTACAGCCCCCCGAAGACTTGCCCACCCTCCCACACTGCAGCCATATAGGTGGATTTACCCCAGTGGGTAAATTAATTAATTAATTAATTTACCCACTGCTCCAGCTCAAGGCTTGTCTCTGCTCTGCACTGTGCATTTTTCTCTGAATCATTTTCCTGCAAATATGTGTGAAGGTGCCTCACGCATTGGCCAGCAGGAGAGATGTCACATGACCTGAGCCATGGAGGGGCACCAGCTCTGGAAAATCCGTTTGCGTCCCAGCCAGTAACAAGTGGTGCTGGTGGCACTCCTGAAATTGGGCTGGAGATGGAATAACAGAGAGCTGCTGATGAAGAAGGTACTTTTTGTGAAGAGAGTTCTGTTTTCTGGCTAGTAGGAAGCTATGCACTTCATTATCGGACCATTAAAACTGGGCAATTGAACAAGTAAAAGATGTACACCAAGAGAGGGAACTATAGATGATCTGCAGGGGTCTTATACCACTTCCCACTGACAGAGAACTGGTGTGTGAACTTATTTTTGAATGGTTTTACGCATTTCCACCAAAATAAAAACCAGTTTATATTGAGAACCAAGAAATAGTTGGACAACAAAGGAGCTTCAAACCAAATTGCTGGTCATGTACAATCTTACGAGTACCTGCAGCTAAGCAATGTGGTCTGCAATTTTGCTGGCGTTCTCTAAACTCCACCTACTCAGCTACACCCAGCACCAATAATGTGATGGTGCCAACTGCTGAGTCAAAAACTAGTGGAAATGCGGGCCAATTCTTGGTTGGCACCTGATTCTGAACTGACCTGGTTTGCCAGTGAAAAAGTGCACACCACAGTAAACACAGATATGAGACATGCAAAATATTTCATGAGGTCATCTGGTCAGAAGTGCATGATTTATTTGAAATTAAAGAACGTGATAAAGAGTGATGAAAGAACAATTTGGAAAATAAATCTGCTCCCAGATATGGACACTTTTTTTTACATGAAGGGAATTTTCTCTGCTTTCCACAGAGCCCCTCAATAGCCTACGTCAGGGGGTTGCTCCGCTTGGCAGGCTCAGGCAGCTCCAGTTGTCTGTAGGCCGTGTTGTTCAGAGCGCTGAGTCAGGAAGCACATCGGGGCTGACAGGAAGGCCTCCGCGGCCCACCCTGCATCGCTGGCTGGGAAGGAGGGAAAGACGGGCGCTAAAGTAAACAGACTTCAACTGTCACTGCGTTCCCCTGTCACCCACACAGTCTGCATGCAGTATGTTTTTTCTGAACATATTTCTGCTCATTTACAGTGACGATGCGTCGGTTAAACATGCATGAATTCTCACCCGTGCTTGTGCTCCAGCATTTGGGATGACCAGGAGGCACACCGGCAGCTTCCTAAACGGTCTTCCACCGGGTGAACAGGGCAAGAAAACAAATAGAATGCTCCAGATTGTGTGGCACAATGAAGCTATTGGCTCAGGCATGTCTGCTGGGAGAACTTCCACTTGGTGGGACTGCCCAATGGATCCGCCGCTCGCCTTTTCTTCAGGAAAGGCCTGGCCTCGGGGGTTTGCAGTGATTCCTTCATCTGTGTGCTCTGTTTGCTGAATGTGCCCCAGTAAAGGCTGGCATCGCTCATTGGTCACATGTCTTTCTGCTAAAATGACACAACCCTCCCCCCAATGCAACTCAATTTAACTCTCAACAACCAGATGATGTGGAAAGGGGGGTTCAGCTGAAGAAATACTTACACGGAAGTGTTTAACTCTGACATCAGGTAAGCTGATTTACCTAATTTACCAGAGAAACTAAGCCAAGTTTACCAATAATGATTGAAAAACCATGCAAACCATGACTAACAAAAAGTATTTGGAGGTCTCTCTTGTTGTTCATCTTCCTTTCAGAAGATAGACGCAGACAGTAGATGAGGACATTAATGCTCACTGCGTGACTCTCTGCATCTGCAGTGCTTGTGTTAGTGGGGTGTCGATCGGCATTGGCTGAGCCGTATATGCATGCTACAGTGCTTACTATGCGTACTGGGTGGACCGCAGTAGACCTGCTCTACTCTGTGGGGTCAGGGGCTCTCGGAGCCGTCCCTGTCCTGCCCAGGAAGCCCCATGTGAACCTGTTAGCATAAATCTGACAACAATGTGACCCCAGACCACAGCACATGTGGCTGATCACACTGCTGAGACGTCCTGTACAGGCTTGTGGGGGGTCAGGCCAAATTCTCCACAGTTAACGGATATGCTGCTCGAACGGAAATGAGTTAATGGGGTGAAATTCCACAAAAACATTGTGAGGCGGGTGCATCTTCAACTTGGCGTATGGGAAATTGAAGGAGTGGCCAGCAAGCTACAGGTAAACACTACAGGATTCAACATCATCACAGTAACACGAAGGGAGCTTCAGCCTGGCTGTGGGCGGGGGGGGGAGGGGGGGGGCAGTGAGCCAGATGTGTTACTGCTGCCAGGTCCTTCCAGGAGAGAAATGGATAAAAGCTCTGTGGGCCTCTATGGGCCTGACAAAGGACGGGGGTCACGGTGCACAATAAGAGGTCATATTACTGCCCCCAACATTTGAGTTGCTGGCTCTCTGTCTGAATCAAACCTGAATGATTATGAGGCACAGGAGCTAAGCCCTGTTCCCATCACTCAACACCAGGAATGGGGACCTGAGGAGTGATAACGGACAAAGGGAGGGAATTCCAGTATAGCAAGCAGTTTGTTTGGAGATTGACCAAGATCTGTGTGGTAGGACTGTATCTATAACCTCTTTATTAATTAGCACGGGAGGCATAGATGGGATCAGACCTTAGCAGTGTGATATTAACTACCCTACAAACCATCCTCCAATCAAATCTCAGATACAAAATTGTGCAATTTAAATCAAGGGACCGTCAGCAAACATAAACATCCAGAAGGCAGCTTCTCCCCACATAACATGGGCTACCGTGTCATCAAAAAAACCCAAGATTCTTCACTAGACAGTGATTCTACCAGCTGATCTTCCAAGATTACATCACAAGGGCACAAGGCACATTGGGTCAAAATCTGTAGTCATGTGCATTGATTCTGAGATGTAGCTGAAGTACATTACTTTTGGCCAACATATGGACTTCTTCTTGACCTTTGGATCCTGGTCCTCTGATTAACTGACAGAAAGCTACCATCTGAAAGAGCACTCGTGGCACCTAAGGGCTGGAAGGCAGCACATGATGGCCCTGGCTGAGCCCTCAACCCCTATGCTGATATTACTAGATGCAACTGGAGCCAGGATTCTGGTGATCTCCTTTCTGGGATTCCCTGTGTGTGTGTATATGTGGGGGTGGGGGGCGATTAGCCAGGAACACAACGGCTTCCTTGGAATCTGTGCCCATTTCCCGTTTGAGTGAGTAGAGGGCGCCCTTTTCTTCGCTCCACATCCTGAGCCCACACTATCCAACTGCCACAGCACTCAGCTTAACCATTTCAACACCCTGCAGGAAATGCTGGTGAAACAGCAGCACTCGTGGCTTCCTAAAGTGCCACTCACACCATTCTGCTTAATCAACAGATTCTGAAGTAACAGCTTTTATGCAGACAAGTCTTCAGAGAAATCTATTGATATGTTTCAGATGAATGGAGACATGGCAATGTGTGTGAATGTTCACCAGATGAATAGAGTTGTAGACATGTGTGTGAATGTTCACCGGATCATTGGAGTTGTAGAGATGTGTGTGAATGTTCCTCAAATACATGGATATGTGTAGGAATGTTTCACGAGATGAATGGAGATGTGTATAAATGTTCAACAGATAAATGTAGGTGTGTAGGAATGTTAATCAGATGAATGGATGAGGAGAACATACGGACCACTAATCAGGGTATTTAAAGACTTGCTGCAGGAACTTGCAGGGCTCTCTGGAGCTCTCTCTCCTCTCTGGAGGGCCACGCACGGCTGAGGCGCTGTATCAAGTGGTGATGTTCCCCCTGGCCTTACTGGAGGCACTGGTCTGGGCTGCCTGCTGCCCAAGTCTGCAAGCACACCATCACAGTCACTGCCTCAGGTTACGTAACAGTTATTTATCACTCCAGCAAAAGCCTCTACTTTATGGGCAGTTTCAGACACATAAATAAAGCAGTTCCCTTTAAAGCATACACACAAGTCTGAGAGAAGTGAGTACCCCCCCCACCCCCCACCAACAGCAAGGACCCCCTGAACCCTTTGGCTCGGAGTCCTTCCAGGGGTGCAGTGAGTAGGGTGGGGCCTTCCTCTCCTGCTTCCTCTGAAAAAAGCCCAAACTCGGCCCCTTCAACAGTGAACATCACAGCAGCCCGATCCAGTAAATGGGGAAATATACTAATGGGTTAATAGCTCTAAAACCAAATAAGACAGACATGTCCTGTGAAGTGTGCATTCATGAGTGAACACTGGGTGGTAATGCACACACACTGGATTATCAGCACAACTTTGTCTAGTTATTAATTAGTACATTGTATCCATATTATATGCCATTGGGGCAATAACTGAATGGGTTAATAGCTCTAAAACCAAATGAGACAGACATGTCCTGTGAAGTGTGCATTCATCAGTGGATCCTGGGGGACAATGCACAACCATTGGATTTTCAGGTTATCTTTGTCTGTAATAATTATTGATAATTACATTGTATCCACATTATATACCACTGGTGTTACGATGACAATAGGCAAGTACAACTCAGATGCAGCGTGTGATGGAAAAAGCCCACACACAGGATGGACCTTTATTCATAAAGACCGCAAAGACAGGTGACAATGTCAGAGGCAAAGGATAGGGAGGTCCGTATGTATACAGGCAATCAGTGAAAAAAGGAGACAGCTGACAGTAATTAACATGAGGGGCAGGAACAAGAGGTAACAAGGAAGCACCAGGCGTAGCTTTCTACGGCCACGCCAGGAAGGAAGACAGGAGGGGTGTGGCCCATAGGGGGCGCTCAGGTGCCGCTCTCCCAATTGTGGGGGACTATAAAATATATCAAAATATTTTTTTTTTATATATATAGATTTTATATATATATATCAAAGTTAGTTTTACTTAATAGTGTGTGTCCACATGCAATCTGAATTATTTAAACAACATTTCCATTGACAGATTTCCATCAATCATTTCTCTTCTTGGGCGCCCCAGAAGTGCAGCGAAATAACCAATCGTGTATGGTTGCTAGGCAAAAATAATAAAGATTTGGCCTATCAACATCACCGAATTAAATGGTTTTAGAGTGCTGGAAATTTTGCTCCTGCTACAGAAAATGCGGGAAAGTTTTGGATTGCTCTCAGGTCAGTCAGTCAGAGAGAGATGATGGCGACGACGACAGTTGAGTCGCAGCTTCCACCAAATTAGGTGAGATCGTTATTGAATTACCTTTTTGTGAGAAGGACAAAAAATCCACGTTAAGGAGCTGGGACCCGACAAGCCCGAAATAAATATCACCCAGCCAACTAAGGAGAAAGTTAAAGCCAAAAAAGGACTTTCTGCAGGGGGTTGGTTCCAGGGTACGTTGTGACTGACAGGCTGTGGAACAGCCGATGCACTTTTTAGTTTCCCCTGCATCCTATTCAAAAGTGACAGGTGTGATCTGACGTGGACATAGTCTGGACAAAGTGACTTAAAGCACCTCTCCGAACA
Organism: Stomatorhinus ivindoensis; assembly: GCA_019775895.2. Classification (NCBI taxonomy): domain Eukaryota; kingdom Metazoa; phylum Chordata; class Actinopteri; order Osteoglossiformes; family Mormyridae; genus Stomatorhinus; species Stomatorhinus ivindoensis. The sequence continues at coordinate 16,370,002 of JABFEB020000060.1, forward strand.
CATCAGGAAGCATGAACGATCAAGAGTTCATATGGAATACTGTGTAAAGCTAGCTGTGCTCAGAAGGATTAGCACAGCAGCATAGCAAGATGATGGGACAATGTAAGAATGTAAGATTGTAAGAAGGCACAATGAAGAGGTAGATAAAAACCGTCATATTTTATCTAAGATCATTGATTGTATTACATTTTGTGTAAGTTTTTGCCCCAATGGCATATAATATGGATACAACATAACAATTATTACATATTACAGACACAGTAACCTGAAAATCAAAGGATTGCGCAGTGTCCTCCAGAGTCCACTGATCAATGCACACTTTGCAGAACATGGCTGTATTTGGTTTCAAAGCTATTAACTGATTCATATATTTCTTGAATGGCATATAATATGTATAAATGGATAAGGGCTGAGTTAACTGAGATAAGGGGACTAAATGTGTGGCTAGAAGGGTAGGAAGGAGGGTTCAGGTTTATGGGGCACTGGAAGACCTTCTGGAACAGGTGGGACCTGTTCAAACCAAATGGGTTGCATCTGAACTGGAGGGGAACAAGTGTATTGGGGAGATGTATCATGTAGAGTAGTTGCTATTTCAATATTAGTTCATGGATGGATGGATCGATCAATGATAACTTTTATGTTTCAGAATGTGACAACTTTAGTAGACCTTGTTTGTTAATTATGGCTGAGTTAATATAAATCAATTAGACAAAAATACTGCAAATAACTTTTAACCAATCTTTCAATGGAAATGTAAGAACAAGAACATACATCTTAACTGAGGTAGGTAAGCAATCAGTTGTGCAGTCAACCAAAAGAGTGCAAAAATTTATGTGTGTGGTCATAAAAATGCCTAAACTCCTTAAGAACGTCATCACAGCATTTTTCCTCAATGTGGCCAGTTTCCACAAGGAATCGGAGATTAGTGGTGAGTTTTCGGGCACTCAACTCTTTGTTGTTGAGTGGCACCCCTGGATCCAGAACCCACAAGCTTCTCACCAGAGGATATTTAACTAGTGCTTTTTCAAAAAGCTTAGACACCATCGTCAGAAAAAAATGTTTGCAATGTTGCCTGAACTGAAGCCTCAGGTTCTCAGCTCGAGTTCTTCACGTCTTCCTCTAAGGCTTGCTCTGTAGCAAATCCGACATTCAGTTTGGTCACATCCATGTGGTAAGCTTTACAGAGTTAGTTGCATTTTTTATGACACTAGACTTGATAAACTTCTCCATTGGACCCCTCAGCACATCCGTTAGATCATTGCACATAAATGGCAGCATAGGTCTGTCATTAGAAAAAATTTGAGTTTTGCTGGGAAGAGGTCATCTCGCATGATCATCTCTGCTTTCTGTTATTATTTTTATTTTAGCAGCACTGATTACTCTAATAACTACCTGCTGCTTCCTGTCTGTTAACCAGTTTTTGATCCAAACTGCTACAGTTCCTAAAATCCCTGAAGCTTTGAGCTTAAGCAAGAGCCGTTTGTGGGGGGCAACATCAAATGCCTTCTGGAAATCTAAGTAGATCACATTTCTCTTGTAGCTTCCTCAAATAACTCAAGTAGATTAGACCTACCTCTCCTAAATCCATGTTGGCTGTCCCTCAGAATGTTATTCCTGGGTGAGTCAAAACCATCAGAGAGCTAATGGGGGGATCGGGGCTGGTGTGAGGCGACCCATCCGGGTAAGCGCGTGGAACGTCTTGTCTCTCCGGCAGGACGACCATTTTCCTCTGCTGTCGGGGGAGCTTCATAAATTCCATGTTTAATGTGGCAGCACTCTCTGAGGTATGCAGACTGGGGAGTGGTCAGATCTCTGTAGGTGGGTATACCTACTTTTGGTCTGGTCGGTCTGATGGCTGCCATACTCAGGGAGTAGCTATTGCCATAGCGGATCGGCTCCTACTGATGGTGTCTGATGTCACTCCTTTCAACAAGCACTCCATGGGTGTCTAGTCTGTTGCCTCAATGTATGCTCCAACCGCGGTGAGTGATGTCTTGTTGAAGGAGACATTTTACTCGCAACTTCGCTCGGTGGTTGAAGGGTGCCTATGGAGGATTGTCCCCATGGGTCTGGAGACCATGGTGAAAGTGGCTCCATGTTCCTTGACTTTGCGAAAGGTCAGGGGCTGCGAGCCACTGGATCCTGGTTCCAACGTCCTGAGCTGCATCGTTGGACTTGGCACTCCAATACTGGTGGTGTGGCGAAGGAGATTAATCACACCCTCGTGGGCAGACACTGGAGGCTTCAACAGAACTAAAGGGTCTACAGAAGTGCCCAGTTTGTGAATTCTGACCACAGACTTGTTGCTGCTACTCTGAAAATTCAGCTTATATCCTGTAGGCTACTACCTACTAGGAAAACAAGGCTGGACTTGGCCAGACTCCCAGATCAAGTTGTTTCTGATGAGTGTGCATGCAATTTGTGTGAAGAGCTTGCAGGCTTGGATGTGACTGCTGACTCTAATGTGATGTGGGAGACCTTCCATGATAAGACTCTGAGGGTTGCTGAGGGTTGGGCTGCTGTTGCCAGTGTTCCCAGAAGGAATCTGAATCTGTTCTTCGGAAACTTACAGTCAGGATGAGTGATGGATGACAATGCAGATGTGACCCGCTGGGCCGGCTACTTTGAGCAGCTGTTTAATGCTGACACTCCAGCTAGGATGTTGGACATCTCTGGGTTCACAGTTCTGGAAGCTGACCCTCCGATCAGTGGTGAATCACCCAATCTCACTGAGATTGCACAGGTGGTGAATCAGATGGGGATAGGGAAGGCCGCTTCCATTTGGGAATCAGGCATCATCCCAACTGACTGGAAAATGGGACTTGTAGTCCCTATTTGGAAAAGGAAGGGTGAGTGCCTGGATTGCGACAACTACAAGGGGATAACACTGCTTTCAGTGCTAGGTACGGTCCTTGCCAGGGTCATCCCTAATAGGATCCACGATCACTTGCTTGTCTGTCACTGACAGGAACAGTCTGGTTTTACACCTAAGAAGTCTACCATCGACTGTATCCTTGCACTGAGGGTTCTCATTGAGCGCAAGTGCGAATATCAGTAGAGGTTCTTTGTAGCGTTTGTCAATTTTCCGCTTGAGCTTCCAAACGATGGTCGTGGAGATGGGGGGTCAGTGACAGGGCAACAGGCAACCCTTGGGTCTTACACCGCCTACAGTGATTTGGGGGTGATCTGTGACCCCCACCCCCACATCACATGGAGAAGAAGGGTAAATTTTTCTTCCTGCTCATCTCAGTGAGTCCCCATCTACTATTCCTGGTGCCCAACTCCCACCCCCCTTCTTGGCAGAGTCCTAGCTTGCTTTTCCCAGATTCCTAACCTGGGGTAATTGTCATATTTCCCACCCCTGTTAACATTAGTGCATTTCTTTCCCCATAAAATGCTGTAATCCTTTGACTTTTAGTACCACTTATTTGTACAGTGGACAGGCAGACCCGCTTTACCATTGAGCAGCTGTCATTGGCCAAGATGAATCTGGCTTTACAATGACGGCTTGTGCAATCGGGGACTTAGCAAATGCTTTGCGAAATCTGTGTGTGTTTTTTCATTTGTCTATATCTGGGCCACTTTCCGTACTCATGCCTATCCACCTTCTCTTCCTTTCCATCCTCTCCCCCTCCTTCCCTCCCTTCCATCCACTCATCTTCCCACCCTTTCCATCCTCCCACCTGCCTTCCCTCCATTTCCATCCTGGTGAAGGACCTCAGCCACCCCAGCATTAGACTGTTGTCTCTGCTGCGGTCTGGGAAGCGATTCCGCTCCCTGAAGGCAAACACAGAGAGACTGAGGAGGAGCTTCTTCCCGCA
>JABFEB020000060.1:16375412-16418120 GCA_019775895.2 Stomatorhinus ivindoensis
AGTTTTACGCTAAATTCTATTTCTATTTTTATGAAAATCTATATTCGGTCGGTCGTCTAAGCATTTCACTACATGTCATACTGTGTATGAGTGTATATGTGATAAATAAAATCTGAATCTGAAATCTGAATCTGAATCCTGCCCGCTTTCCCATCCTTTCCATTCCTCTGCCCGGCTCCCCACATTTAATTCACCAGCCTTCCTTTCCTTTCTATCCTCCACCCTTTCCATCCTCTCACCTGTCTTCTCTCCCCTTCCATCCTCCACCTTTCCATACTCCTTCATGCCTTCTCACCTTTTCCATCTACCTGCCTTTCCTTAAATTCCCTTTCCATTCTCCTACCCACTGTCCCTCCCTTTCCATCTACCCACCTGTCTTCCCATTCTTTTCATCCACCCACCCACTGCATTCCCACCATTTTCAGCTACATATACCACAGAGACCATACTTGGCGATAGAGAACATAGGATTTAGTTCCTGATGATTTTTTATGTTACCTTTATTAATTTTTAAATAATATATTTTTTACAACATACTAAGCATGTCTTTTTATTCAGACACATTGAGGGATGCATTGCCTCTGGTTTTCCCAATTATGTTTGGAGTTTTAATAACAAATTCTTCTGTCCCTGTGTTGAAATTGCATTGAACTATGAATACAAAACTGAGGCTTGCCCTAAACCATGAATTTTGTATACCATTTCATCCCAGGATTCAAGCATTGTAATTGTCACATGCAAGGTTTACAGTCAGGCCATAATTTGCAGTGAAATACTAAACATAATAAATTGTGAAAATGTCAGTTTAGTTCTCCATCCATCCATCCATCAATACATTATCTACTACTTTTCAGGTTGGGTCGCAGGGGCAGCAGTCTAAGCAGGGAAACCCAGAATTCCCTCTCCCCGGCCACCTCATCCAACCCATTTCGACCGCTTGTATTCGCGACCCCATTCTTTCGGTCACTCATGACCATAGGTGAGGGTAGGAACGTAGAACGACTGGTAAATCGAGAGCTTTGCCTTTTGGCTCAGCTCTTTCTTCACCATGACAGACCGATGCAGCACAAGCATCACTGCTGCTGCCCCACCAATCCGCCTGCCGATCTCCCACTCCATCCTTCCCTATTTAGTTCTCATTACATAGAAAGCGATAGAAAGAGAATTGTTTTTTTTTGTTAAATACAGAAACACACAACAGTGCAGCATATTGACTTGTACTTGATTTGGCCTCAGTGATAGTACTTGATTCAAACGTCATGACTTAAGCAGATTGGTTATGTTCTGGAACATAATTTCTTGCTGCTGTTATCATCCAGTCTTTCACCACAGCAGGCTGCAATTGTGAAAACTGGAGTGCAAATATGTTTTTGTTTATTATTTCAATATGTTCTCCACTGGGTACCAAAGTGATGGCTAGAGCATACTGGGCACACAAAAGTATCTGGTGTGAATATGAAATTACCAAGTGCCCAGTTTTGGGTATGCATACAAAAGAATGACCGTTTTAATTTTTTTGACAGGTCCCTTCAACGGTCTGTAATTTTTGGCTTACACATCATCCAAAAATATTCCCATTTAATTGTTCACACACAACTTGTGAATAACAACCTGTGAATTTCTAATTCTGAAATGACTGGAGAGATGACTGTAATTAGCAAACAATACTTCCCTGTTCAGACTTGTGACAAGTCAATAACAAAATGCGTGCTTGATCACTGGCTATCTCTACCTGTCTACATTGCTGTGGATCAATGGACAACATGTGAGTTTTCCGGCACAGCATGGCCGGCTCCCACAAAACGTTTTAAGGAATTGTAGCAGTGCCCCCCGATGAACTGTGTCTGATGCAGTCTGTTATTTTACCTGCACACACCACTGTGTTCTTTACAGCAGATAATTGTGGGAATCTCTGGAAATGCTTCCGGCTGTCTGGTGTGCACCCCACCAGGGTTCCGTGTGATTGGAGTGCTGTTTTTATCTCTCCCATGACCACAGTCAGAATGGATGAAGCATGGATTGACAGGCACTGGGTTTCACTTAGCCCCCAATGATAGCTCTCACCTTAAACTGCAGGGCTGTTCCGGCTTCCTCGTGCCGCTCAAAGGATCTTTCCTGATCTGACTGAGCAAATAGGACAGCACTCTGCAGTGCGTTTGTTCCTGAACCGACTTGGAACCTCGAGGCTCAGGGGCCTGATTCGTGGGAAAGGGGCAGGGTGTTGCCCCTGTCTGCCCCCACAGCGCTGCTGCCGCCGTCAGTAAATATTAACTGCTTGAATTACACCATGGACAGAGACAGGCATGAGAAGCAGCATCAGTTGAACATCTGTTGGCGGCAAGTGACGGCCAGTATGCGATGGAAACAAGCTCAGAGCAGATGAATAGGGGACTGCGGGTTAGGTGACTTTGCATCCGGCAAAATGGGGTCACAATGGGGGGGGGTGTGGTTTATGTCCCAAATTGTGAAATATCTGTTTTTTTAACGTTTCCCGTGCACAGTGTCACCTTGGACAGAATCCCAGCAATGGCATCCGGCATGAAACGTGAGCATTCTATGGCCCAAACAAGCTCCTTACCACCTAGTGGTCTGTCTGCCCCCCCCATGCTCCCATGCTCAGAGAAGGGGGTGGAGGCATTTGCCTTCCTGCAGATTCCATTATCTCCTTGTGGGAGCTAGGGCATGCAGCAACCCCAGGGGTCAAAGGTAAGAGTTGTCTCCCCAAGCACATCAGTCGCTCCCAAGCCAGAGCCACAAGAAAGGGGTTGGGGGGGGAGGGAGTTCCCATATGTTGTCTTCACTCACCCCAGCCCAGACATTTGAAGAGAGGGCCCCAGGGAGCTTCAGATGGAGCTGTAAAATGAAAGGGAGCCCCCAGTTTCACCTCCTCCCACCCCCAACCTGCAGCAGCTCGCATGCCCTCCTTCTGGCGTCCAGGTTGGGAAGACTCCAGTGGAGCGTTTCGCAGACTCCAGGAAAAATGGTTGACTTTTCTGGCCTTCTGTGTCAGAAGGTTCACAGGATCCACACATGATCACGCCCCCTTAGCAGGCCATCCTAAACATGGAACATGGCCCTACATAAGGCTAATTAGTGTCAGCCTAATGAGCCTTTTAATTATTTCCCTTACACATCCTGGGGTGTGCTGCCTGGAGATTCCAAATTGTCAAAATATTCTGCCTATCCTGCTGCTTCGGATATCTCCACAGCCTGTGGCATCTTTCGCACTTGCTCACCTTTCTGCCTGTGACGTCTCTCCTGTATGGCTACCTGCCATCACCTGCCTGCCCCCAGCTTTGAGACTCAAATCTTAAAATTGGGACTTTGCACATTTGACTTCCTCTGCCGGGCCTTGGAGGACGGGGTCCCCTTTTGAGTCTAGTTCCACTGAAGGTTTCTTCGTTCTAGGGAGTTTTTCCTTGCCATTGTCACCTCTGGCTTGCTCAGTGGGGCTTTGGGCATGGACAATGTAAAGCGGTTTGAGACAGTGTAATGTGAAAATGAGCTATACAAATAAAATTGAATTAGTCATGCATATTTGCTATGCAATTGAGCCAATAAATAATAATGTTGGTATGAGGAAACAATAGAGAAGATGGGCTTGGGCGGGGCTGGGGCACTTTTTGCCCCCTGTGCACAGGGCTTCAGGTGCATTAGTGCTCTTGCAAGCTTATAGTCATCCTATGGAAACCTCATTTAGCAGTGCAGGAATTTAGGTGACATGTGTCAGGAACAGATTGTGCACCTTCTAAGCCGGTTTCTACAGGCCCCAATGATAACAGCAATACACCGCATGCCAACCCCCCCCCCCCCCGCCAATTAAGAGTGTGGGGGCAGCCCTGCACATTACGCTTTAATTCATGGGAGAGCGCTTTCCTGTGCTCAGCATATGCTACGCCCTTTGGATGTTTCCTGCTTTCTAGTGAAGAATAATCCTCGGATTACAGAGGCCCCGGGCCCCAAGGGCACGTCAACCTTGTCGTCAATCCCCAAACATGCAGCTGTTTTTCCTGTAAGAATGGTGTCATCATATTCAGGACCTGTCCCCCCTTCAGCAGCTGTGCAAAAACACCCATGAGAGACAAGGTGACGTTTATTATATGTCACAGTAGGAGAAGTGTTAGGATAGTAGCCGTCACAGTAAGCACAAAACAAAAGCAGAAGAGATCACGAGAAGAATAACGAGTGAAAAAAGGACAAATGGACAAAGGACAGTGTGATTACAGGGCAGCCTCAGAGAGATTACCCAGCAAAAACCAAACAAGGAGAAGCATCACAAAATATACAGAACAAACAAAACATAGTGCTATTACAAGCATTCAACAACAGCATAAGAAATCAAAAATAAAAAAAGCGATCCATCCATCAATGAATGGCTTGGGTTGTGAAGGGGAAAAAAAGGATAGGAAAAATGTGCAAGGTTTGTTCCATTAGCAAACAGTACCTCTGCTTACACACCTGTCATTTGGTCTTCCAAACAACGACCCACAAAAATAACCCGGGCCTGAAAGAGCTACTGGCTCGCACATAATTAGTGAACAGAGAATGGATTGAAAAAAAATTTAACAAGCCAATCATTTAAAAAAACAAATCCCAAGGAGCATTTCTATGGGTCAAAAAGGACCCTGCTCAAGAAGCCAACCTCCCTGATGTCTCAAGGAGATGGCAACTATACAGCTATCATTCAGGAACACTATTTATACCGATAAGATCAGAGACCCCTTCTCACTCAGCACAGATTCCATGTGAGCCACCCCAGACCTCCTACTCACCTGGAGAAGCATTTGGGAACTGCTTAAGGCCCTTGCACACCACTGAGCCCCCCCCCCCCATTGTCACCACAGCAACAGATGCGAGGCAGGTGCCTGGAATCATAATCCCATGCTAAAATATGTATGAGGCGATGTGAGGCGGGTCTGCAGTACCACAGGCTGGCAGTAGGGGCCACCACGGGTGCACTGTGACCATTAAACGCTCCTCCTGACTTTCAATTATCGGCACAGGCTGCCCTTTAATAATTCAAACATGGGAGATTGAGGCATATTTGCATTTACCTGCAGGGGATGCCAGACGGCTGGCCGGTTCACTCCGGGAGCGAGGCACTGCACAGGACTCACACTCCCTGCTTACACCTTCACTGTCCGGCTGGGCGTGACTGACTATGAAAACAGGATCCCTCTTATTTCCTCTAAATGACTGCATCCTCTTTTGCCCTATAAATCCTGGAGCACTTATGTGCTTCCTAACATTTGTAGAACCATAAAAAATAAATCAAACAATCATTCCCTGAAAAGCTGCCGCACATCAGCTAATGCCCTGGTGGAATCTCTGCAGAACATCGTCCAACAGCCACCTCCACAGGACAGTAAACAGATGCTCATATCCTCCAGCAAAAGCTTGCTGGCTAATTATCAAACAAAAACAACACACACTTAACGCAGCTGAACCAAGGTACTGTGAACACAAAACCTAAGCCTCAAATGGAGGGTGAAATGTCAGAAAATACCCACATACCGTCACATCATGAACATGATAATAAAAGACAATTTTATTAATATATAATATAATGAAGACAATTTTAAATAAGGGCGGTCTCCCACAAAGACGGCATATAGTCCAAGCTATACAATGAGGGGAAAAAATACCAGGAACAATGATGCCATCTAGTGGCAGTTCTGAAGACAAAGCAAACCCAAGGTAACTAAGGATTCCCACAGAAAAGGTGTTTTCAATACTAAGAATTCAAAGATTGTACTTGTGGTCTCAGCAAAAGTGTTTTTGCTAACTTGCCTCTGAAGAACGAACCTGCGATGCAATGAATCATCGGCTTTTTCTCAGTTGGAGAGGATGCAACAAACACATTTAACAACAGGGATGGGGCAAGAATGACATCCAGGGATTTTTACCATCCACTGTGCTTTTGTTCTTAGCACTGGATCTGGTCTTCTGCAATGGAAGACAATGTAAAATGTGTATGCGAGAGCAAGTACGGTCAAGTACTTCAGGGACAAAATTTCAGGAAGGCAGCGATCGGATTGTAAAATCTTTATTAACAAAACAGTTCAAATCATAGCTCTAAAATGTATCAAAACAATATATACATGATATATAGGAACCTGACCTTGGACCTGAGATTAAAGAAAGAAAGAATAAAAAAAAAACAACACACCCACACAATCAGTGGCGAATATAAACACATGGCCCCTAAAAGTGGCCATTCAGCAATAGACTCACTCGTGCCTGGATCACTCGTATCTGCCCGGATTTATTTGAGCGATCTGTTTTTTTTCATGGTTTTTATTTCAGGTTTTTTCTTTGGGCTTGAGAACTCCTTGGTGCAAAGTTCACAAACCCAGCGACCTGTGATATAAAAAGGAAAAAGTCAGCTAATGGTTAAACTTACACTGTTGCCCTGACGTACCTGCTGCCATGACACCTCAAGACACACAGCGATCAGTTTGGCACCCACATTCCAACACCTTATCCCAAACAAGGAGGACTGGCACCTACCGTAAACAGGGCACAAGACAGGGGTATACCTACAATGGGACACCAGTCCATTGTACGACACATGTGCACATGCATGCACATTCACCAGGCAATTTAGAGAAATGCAGAACATACAAAGTCCATGCACGAAATTCAGTGATGGGATTCAGATTCCCAACCATGGAGGTTACAAGCAACAGCATATCCCCCTGAACTACTCAGTCATTCTGAAGACAACAGTGTAAAAACAGAAGGTTCTGCAACAGCCATGTTTAGGGAAACATTGTCAATGTCAGCAAAAACTATGCTGCATATATATGCAGATTTATGAAGTGAATTGACTAAAAAGTAGCAATGCTAAAAGTGGGGTGGGAGGAGGGGTGGGAGGAGGGGTGGGGCTCACCCAGTGGAATGGAGACCACGCCCACGCAGAAGGTGTGGAAGCCACGGTCACACTGGTCACAGAACATCATCTCCTCCTCATGGTGGGGCTGCTCACACACCATGCAGGTCTTACACTCCATGCACTGCCATGGGTACGTCTTTATTAGGGCCACCAGGTCGGTACTCATGTCCAGGCAGGACGGGTGACCTTTGGGTGGGGGGCACAGAGGCATTTTGGCAAAACATTGATAGAATTGGAATTTTCTGGAAATTTTAGCAACATGCTTAAAAGACATGACACAGCACATGGTCACATGACATGCAGGTCACATGAGAGGAGGCCACTCACCACTGTTCTGGCACTGCGAGCAGTGAATGAGGTCCTCCGGCTTGCCCTTCTTGTTGGACTCCAGACCCTTCTGACATATGCCGCAAAAGGCATTGGGAATGATCTTAGGCTGGAAGGGCAGAACACGGCTATAAAGACCACGGTGACAGGGCAGGGGAGGGGGGCACCACGTCAAAGTTGCCATAAAGGGGCTCCGAATGTGCTCAGAAAGTACCCCCCTGTTAAGTACAAGAGACAGCGCACTAAAGTCACCCTGAGAGGCAGGTGTGCCAAAAATTCCTCTGTGCTTTCCACTAACAAGATTTAGTATAAATGAGATTCCAGATAAAAGCCTACCGCAGAGAAGACAAAATTACAGAACATTTGCAAAAACATTAGTACATGCTGATACAAATTTAAGCTTACAGGCTGATAAATGTTGCCAAATCCAACAGATGCAAGCAGAGTGAAGCCTGACAAGTAGCAAAACTAATTCTGGACCACCAGAGGGTGGCATTGAGCTACTGTGACTTACATACCGTGCTGGTCCTTCTCACAGGCAGAAACCTTTATAATCTATGCAATTTTTTGCAAGACGTTTCAGTCAATACAAACACAGATCCTCAGATACAAACATGCATAGCACACATCTGTTGGTGCTGATAAATGACCACTGGTGTTTCAGTGAAGAAGTAAACACATCCATGTCAGTTTATTATGTTTGACCCATTCCGATCTGACAACTTTTGCCAATTTTTTCTATTTTGTTTGATGCCTCACTCAGCTGATGTTACAGTTAAATTATAAAACTCAACATCATCACACTGAAATCCATGTCAGGGAAACTATGGTTCCTGACTTTCATCTGCAGATATTCTAAAGAAAGAGCTTGCCTTGTGATATTAACTTCTAGAGCAGCGATTCTCAACCCATGGGTTACGACCCAAATTTGAAAGAGTCTGAAAGGGTCGCAAGGCAGAGTTGGAAATGTAAGCAATTTTAAAACCAGTAAGCTGCTAAGGTGAGTCACAATCAGATTTCCCAGCCCTATAAAAACCTATAATATGGATCTTGGGTTTGAAAATGCTTAGCGTAAAACCAATGAAAACTCATGCAAACCAAGAAGCCAAACCACAGATGCTTAATTTAAAATTCACTGGCATACCCAATCAGATTTGTGTGACAGACAAAGATTGGCATATACTGCAGAGTGCACTGTGTGCTTGATCATAGTATGAATTTAAACCTATATTTGATGTAGGGTCATGACTAAGTTGGCATGGAAAAAAATGGGTTGCGGTGCAAAAAAGGTTGAGAACCACTGTTCTAGAGGAACCTTGGTAAAATAAATTAGAACAAAGGTTCCTGCTATTGGTTTCAACATGACCACCACCAAAGTACCCCAGAGAGTTTTTTGTGGATTCAGGGCTGTCAGGTCTCTGCACAGAGAAAATGAGGCTGTAAAAATGAGTGTGCCTGGACGACCGTGCAGGGAAACCCAGAAAGGTGGCTTCTGATACAGTCAACAGGGGAAAAAAATTGTGCAGGACATTTTCAAATCTTTATTTCAATGCTTCTCTGTAATAAACCTAAATACGTGACATTTCAGGCAAATTGTGTTAATTGGGTGGAGAAAATGACAGGCGCAGTAGCCTTTTGAAAATGAAGACAGAGAACCCAACGGAAGGGAGGTGCAGCAGGGAGAGGCGTGAATGAAGCATAGAGTTATGCAGAGAATACCATCAGCCTTCAAACACTTCACAGTCAGAGGAGTGGCAGCTCACATTACACAGCTTCAGCTAGCAGGTAATTACACCAACAAAAAACAGTCATCAAAATATAACATGATACACTGCATGTTGGACAGGATCAACAGAAGCTCTGTGCTGAAGAGAACTAGTTCCAAGTAAAATATGACTGAACAGATTCAGGCACCTTGTTTTGGGATTGACTTCCCAGGGCCACTTGTTTAAATAGGGTCTTGGTACTTAGTGTTGCAAAAAATGTACAAGCAGCTTAGAATTGCTATTTGTGTGTAGGTCAGCATTCATCCTACACAAAGAACCACTTGGCATAATTCAGTTAGACCTAAGTTAACTATTTCAGGACTGCCTTTATCTAAAATTCAGACCTCAATAAGGTGTTTAACCTTTTGAAATTTTTCCTATATTCTGTCCAGTAGATGAATCACCATGATCAGCCATCGCTAACATCCACTAGGGCCCAGACAAGCAGCAGTCATGTCAATTTCTGTCCCAGCTGAGCTCTTACTGAAATAAGAACATAAGAAATTTACAAACGAGAGGAGGCCATTCGGCCCATCAAGCTAGTTTGAGGAGAACTTTAATAGCTTAAAGTTGATAAAATCTTATCTAGCTCTGATTGAAAGGAACCCAGTGTTTTAGCTTGTACTACAATAGCAGGAAAACTATTCCATACTCCAATATACTCTACCAGACTATTCCATACATTACTACACACTGTGTAAAGAAGTGCTTCCTCAAATTCATTTTAAAATGTTCTCCCGCTAATTTCCACTTATGGCCACAAGTTCTAGTATTTAAACTAATATTGAAATAGCCATTTGGCTGAACAGCATCCAGACCTGTTAGAATCTTATACACTGGCATCATGTCCCCCCTTAGTCTCCTTTGCTCGAGGCTAAACAGATTCAGCTCAGCTAACCTCTCCTCATAAGAAATTCCTCTAAGACCAGGAATCATTCTCGTAGCCCTACGTTGCACCTTTTCCAAGGCAGCAACGTCCTTCTTAAGGTATGGTGACCAAACCTGCACACAATATTCTAGGTGGGGTCTTACCAAGGAATTATATAATCGTAGCATCACTTCCCTTGACTTAAACACAAATCATTCGATCCTACAGTGGATACTGTTAGCACGCAAGGTTTCAAGTAACGTGACACAGAACATTTAAATTTTTTAATTAAAAGCAATAAATAATAAAGCTGAAATGTTACCACTACTTCTTAAAATGTACTCTAGCTTTGAACAGAAGCAAATTAAAAATGTGTTAATTTGAACGATTGAATCATGATTTTAAATTCATTCTACCTGGGATAATCATCAGAGAACTGAGTTGGTCCAGAAAGAGACATGCCCGTGTCCTCTTGGACTTGGGCTACTGAGCCACGTTGTCTAATGTTACACTCTCAACCCGACTCACTTCCACACACATACCTGCCCTACAACAGAACATCACTCAACTAAAAAAACATGACTGTGCTGAGCTAGAAAATTTAAAGTCTCTTAACATTTAGTCATAGTGTCACTGGAATTTCCCCTAAAACAATTCGGTACATGTATTTAAACTCTAGCGACAGAAATTACTCAAACATGGCAAAAAGTAGACTTTAGGTGTAAGCCCTCACATGCCCTTTGCCAGGATACTGCTATAAAATGCAACCAAGAGTGCTGCTGCAGGTGGCTGCCATGCTGGCACTCATCTGTCTGTGTGTCATGGAGCGCAAGACGAGCTACGTAAAGAGAGAATTCGCCCACAAGGGATCAATAAAAAAAAGTGTCATTATTATTATTGGAGGTGCGGAAAAACAACAGAAGGGACGTAACAGATATATAATGCACTAAATAATGCACTTAAGACCAAAACGTGGACTATGGATTGAGTTCTGGTAAAAGTACTTTGGGGAACGTTGCGTTTCCGTCATGGCCCATTATTTCACCTACGGGGTGCAGATCTGATGGCAGATGCACACACTTGCAGTGCCCTGCAACACGAGACTGAGTACCAGCCAAGTGAAAAGGCTTTGGAAAATTACGTAAAGATCTTTTGTTGATCCATTCGTTACAAAGTTCATATAGGCATATTTTAAGAACATTCTCCAAAAAAACTGGGCAAAAAACAGGAAAGCAATGAGCCATGTGATGGTCTCTACAATCAGTCTCTGTGCATTTGGTAGACTCACATCTTGCAGCAAAATCCAGGACATCATAAACTCTAGACTATCAAACCCACATTTGGTACACAATGTAGGACTACAGTAAAGTGTTACAAAAGGAAAGTAAAATTACACATACTAAACTCAGCTTTCAAACAATATATATTGTTAAGGGCATACTGTATTTTAATGCTTCAAAGCATAGCTAACAAACTATATAACCAAACGTTAGCACTAGTAAATCTAGCAGCCAGAGTAACGTGCTCACTTGCCTTTCAGTCCCTAAGAGGCTGGCAACAGAGAGATATAAGACAACGGAAGTGGGAGATAACACAGGGGCAGGGTTTAAACAGAGGAGTAAGGAAACAAAACCCAGAAACGTTATTGCTCTAGAAAGGAGGTGCCCCCGTGTGCACGTCTAGAAAAATTACAGTAACCTAAGTGGTACAAAAATAAAAAATAAAAAAAGTGTCATGTCTGCTGTGGGAAGGAGAGGCGAAGCAGACATGAATAGGAAGGGGTGTGGGGAAAGTGTTGTTGGATAAAGTCAGGGGCTTTTATCTTCTACCTTGTACCCAGGGACAGTTTTGTGTTGGAGGGGGCGTACAGGGAGATCCTTTCCCAGGGCGGCGGCTCGATCCTTGGCCTTGGCCTGCGCTGTGCTGTCCTGGCTGTCTCCATCTGAGGTGTTCCCAGAGGAGCTATCCTGTGGGGGGGTGACAGTGGTAAATGGGTATTAAGCGTCTGTTGTTAATGTTTTTCTTGAAAAACATGCACTCTGACATCCTCTCTAACCCCTACATGTCCCCTCATCCCACAGCTTCCCCCAGATGCTGCCACCCACTGAGGAGCCGTTGGCCTTCTTGCCCTCATCGACTTTGCCGGTGTCGTCGGGGTCATCTGAGTCACCATCACTGTCCAGGGCGGGCAGTTCGGGGTCCAGTGGAGGCTCATACAGGGCTGTATTCAGGGGCAGGTAGCGCAGCTCGTTCGGGGAGTACCTGCGCACAGCCAGGAGACTGACTCTCACCCACCAATCTGTAAACTAACCGATTACCACACCAGGACTAAGGGTTCAAAGATGACCAGCTCCGAACAGGACGATCAACATGAATTGAGTGCAAATTACAAAGAGCAAGGCCCCACACGTCCTACGTACTTCTTATAATAATCCTGAAACTGCCCAGGGATCAGCGCCACCGGGTACGGCCCAGTCTTGGTCCTTTCTGGGGGCAGGACCCTGTACTTCCCCTGGGGAACTTGGATAATCTGCGGAGTTTTGCAAAGAAACTTCTTGTGTCTGATTCTAATAATTAAATTGTATTCACAACCATAGCCACGGCTCTGCCGGCTGACGCACATGGGTCTGCAGGTCGAAGTATGCTCGCCGCTCCTCCATCCTCTCCCTGTTGAAGCTGCTGTTGAACTCTGCTGCCCTCTTGGCTGCTTTCTTAATGTACTCGGGCACCTTGCTGGCCTCCACCTTCTGTGGGACCTGCTGCTGCATTTGCTAGAAAAAGAACGGAAAACGTCTTGCGTCTTCAGGTGGTACAGAATTACAGGGTGTGCAGATTTAAGTCTAAAGGAGAGGAAAACAGATGTCAGAACTTCTACAAAGACTGACAATTCAGATTCCATCCATGGCTATTTGGGGCACATAATGTCACTGTACATTTTGTTTTGTAGTACAGTGATTATCTGCCAAAAATTACACAGAGGGAATAACATCCATGTCCAAATTCAAAAAGATAGAATCACAGATTTTAACAGGACTGTCATACAAAACTATACTGCAAAACAGGTTAACCCTCTGGGGTCTAGGGCTAAAAATAAACGTAATTCATGGCAAATAATTTATTTCTCGTATATTCGATTTGGCAAGAAACTCATCTTAATGTTAGTGTACTTCGTAAATATGTGAGATTTATGTGAAGTTTGCAATTTGACATCCAAGTACAGACATTGCAAAATGCAGTTTGGAACAGTTGCAGAAACATAAAAGTACATAGTAAGCAATGCTGGCAGTTTGTTTTGACCCCAGATATCTGATCAGCAAAGTCTTGGCTATATGAAGATGACTAAATGGTGCACTTGCAACATTCAGTTGGACAAATAAATAAGAAAAACCGAACTCATGTCACTATTTCTGGCTCCTTTCATTGAATATGTAGCAATTTTCATGTGTATGAATGAGCCATTGACACCTGGCCACACCCCCCCACCCTTCTATGGCGCTGATGGGGATGTATCTGGATCGCGTTTCACCGCTGCGCTGTTCATCAAATTACCAGGCGAATGCGATTTGAATATGCGCTAATGCAGCTATTTAGAATGTGAATAGTGATCTTCGGGTGAAAGCGGTATTACATGCCCCAGTTGCAGGTAGAACAAAGTAAGGTGACATGGTTTACTTTTTTGCCGATTTAACCTAATTTTAAAAACTTTAATACTTCTTACAATGGATGTTTTGAAAAGAAGACAGCTTGCGGATTTAGTCAGTGTTTTTTTCATGTTTCTATAATACTATTTCAGCAAGTTATGAACTGAAATACACAAGAAAGATACTCGGCATTGCAGACGATGCCGTCAACTCCAGAGGGTTAAAGGGGATCTTAGATAAATTATACTAACAACATGATGCAATGTGTCATTTAATCAAACATTCTGAAGAAAAGGTACAACATTTTATCCAATAAGACAAATTAGGTAAGGTGTAAATTGAGAACATGCGAGTGCTGATGCTGATATAGTACAGACCCCAGAAGCAGGCCCAAGTGATTACTCACAGAGTACTCTTTTGTGATTCTCTGCCGCTCCCGCTCTTGGAGGATGACAGAGTACTCAGCATGTTTGGCTGGATACTCCTTAATCATCAAATCAATGACTTCATCGCTGCGCAGAGCCGTGAGCCCTGTGCAGAACAGCACAAAGGAAAGGATGTATAATGTACAAGCAGGGCTCTGAATGCACCCTACATGAGCAGAGGTTTGACGTTCACATCATGGTTACACAGCACTCTCACCCAGGGTGCACTGCGTTTCAGTGATGACATTTTGCTCCCTCAGGTAGAGTTTCTCTTTGTGAGAAAGGTCTCTTCTTTCCAAATCTCCAAAATAGAAGAATTTCATTGTTAGAAACAGTCTCCGGGTTATGAAAAAGCCACTTGCCAGACTGGTCATGTGGCTAGACCTGCAGTTTTTGTAAAGTTTTACCTGGATATTTGCGCTTAAAGGATGTGACCCCAAGGTACTCGCTGACTTGCTCCTGTAACATGTAGTACTCCCCGCTGTCATCTGAAGGCCATTTGTACTCAATCAGATTCTCTGCAGGGAAGTATGTGGGCCTGCAAAGATTGGAGATACAGCAAGGACCCCACAACGGCTTCTCCTTTAGCGTGGAGGCATCCTTGATACCAGACAGCCTTTCACGCTCCTGAAATGATTTCAACTGTTTCTTATGCAAATACTGGCAAACAGGTTTAGGCGCTGCTTGTGATGCGAGTCACTGGGAACGTAACTACCAAGACCATAATTACCCAAGATCCTGGCTGGAGGTGTCACAGCTTCTAGAGCTGTCTCCAGATCCCATCCTGCGCCTTTTTGGGGCTTGACTGCCATCGTTGGAGTTCTCCTCCATGTCATCCTTTGTGGAGAGGGGGGGGGGGGAAAAACACACACGCCAATTAATTCTTAACCCGTAAAGTTAAGTAATGTAGCATTTATACATAATGCAGAATCCAATCACATGTATTAAGTGCTTGAGTTACCATCCCCCACAAATTGTTGTGCAATTGCTTTTAAAATAAATCTACTGATAATAGGGCTACTCAACTAGCAGAACGAAAATTTAATTCGAACCACGCAATCCTCCCCCCCCACTACCCCCCTTTAAGTATTTTTTTTTTTACTGATGCTTATTGAACAAACACAGCACATTACACACAATGTTCCACTGCAACAAAATAAGCCCACCTACTTTCCCCAGTGTCTCAACCATTCCATTGTTCTGCATTCTCTTTAAAGGGCACTCTCCCACTACACCAGGTACCTTAGTTTTGGTACTTCAAGAAACTACCAAAAGTACAGTACTTCAAGGTATTAGCTTTCCACCGGCGTAAAAACCAGTACCGGAACTGAATGACATCACAACACGAAGTGGGGTATTTAGTACTGAATTTGAAAAATGGCTGTAGTAAATTATAGGGCTGGCCATGTGCGATACTGATACCAACATCGCATGTTGTGCATTTGCAATTCTTACTTTGCCAGTTAGCTAGATTAAGATCAGGCTTTTTCTCACTTTCAGTTCAGTAAATTTACACATTATAATGCAGGGAGTTTGCTAAAGTTCGCCAACACAGTTTGCTTTTTTACTCCATCATAAGAAAAAAAATA
Source organism: Stomatorhinus ivindoensis (assembly GCA_019775895.2). NCBI lineage: Eukaryota > Metazoa > Chordata > Actinopteri > Osteoglossiformes > Mormyridae > Stomatorhinus > Stomatorhinus ivindoensis. Next base: position 16,390,924 of record JABFEB020000060.1, read on the forward strand.
GTTTTGATATTTTAATTATTATACCTGAAGCTCCTTCTTGTTTCATAAATACCAAAATATTTATTACAACAAAAGCACATTGCAATCACTTTCCAATAACATGCTGTCCTACTATAGTACACAAAATACTTTAATTCTTTTTATGCTGTCTAGATCTCAGGTTCTGCTAACCAGAGTGCAGTTAAACCTTGGGTCACTTCATTTGTCCACTACTACTACTAATAATAATAAAAAATAATAATAATAGCAACACTAACAGCATTTTATCTCATTTATCCTTGTTTTCTGAGTTCGCAACTGTTTTCAAGACAGCACTTTTATTAAGTTTCAGAGGCTGGCTACTTGCATAACTTGACAAAGAAAGCATTTCAAATCCTACCCACAAGTACCAAAAAAGTACCCCACTGGCACATTTGTTACTAGAACTTTTAGTATGGCTGTTTTGATTACCCTAACTGAATGGCCAGCTGAGCGTTTCCTTTCTGTTGTCAGAAGCTGATGTGCTGGTCCTGGATCAATCATATGTTTGGCACACATTCATGTTTTGTAGTATTTTCTTTTGCAGTTTAATGAGTGTAATAAATGTTTAAATTTATGGAAAAAAACATTACAGAAAATCGGGATCTCAATTCTAAGCAAAACAATCGCGAGTAACATTTTTTTCCAGAATTGTGCAACCCTAACCCAGTTGTTGGAATAAAAGCCAAATATTGTAAAATTCCTTTAACCAACCTTAGAAAAGGAATAGGAACATCCTCTTAAAAGGATACCAAAACTATATTGGCATTTTTACATCAAATTATGACATATCTGCGTAGCACTGAAAACAAAAACATACAGCATATGTGGCAAATTCTGATAGTTGCATTTTCCATAAAATACAACTATCCTAAAATCAAAGCGCTCAAAATGGATAGGGTTGAAAGGGTTAAGGGACATGTGAGCCAAATGATTATGTTTTCAACATATAATGGGATTTTATTCACCTAAAGATTATGTTTCATCCATCACAAGGACATTTGGGTCAAGGGGTGCAGCTGAACTGACCGGACTACAAAAACATCAGTCAAGTTTCTGGGCCCGGTTTCTAGAAACCTTCTTAGCGCCACGTCGTTCATAAATTCTATCTTTTGACATATCAGGTCCTGCTCATTAAAGCAGCAGTAGCCTTACGGTGCTATTTTGCTCGTGGCTTTTCCTGCGTTGACTGGGTTATCCAAGGACAATGCAACGGCTTTGGTTAGCCGGATAGCCGCAAACCACTCATTGATACATCTGAAAAATCTCCAGGCTCACAGATGGACCGTCTAACCGCCGGATTACGGTGGAGTTGCTGGACGCAACGACGTACATAGGCAACATGGCGGGAAAATAAATAAAAAAGTCTATAATTATCCGGTTTCGGTAATCCTCGTTCGATAGACCCTCTCGTTTGTAAACATAGGGAACACAGTAGAGTCTACTAGTACCTGCAGCTGCTCCGTAAAGCCACGTCGTTATCTTACGGGGGGGGGGGGGTCATGGATACTTTTACGTGCTGCTGTTGGCGATAAAGGGGCGAAAATTCCCATTACCGCTGCTTGCTTGTGGTACCCCGGTGGGACAAAAGGTGATGGCGTTCACTCAAGCCATACACCGTATCGTCTCTTTCAGACCCGCGCTAGCTGTTCGGCTAACAGACTCCGTGCAGGACCTTGGGTTGCGCCGCGTCCCCGAGCACGAAGGGGAAGAACCCCGCAAACTCACCTCGAGTCCCCCCCCAAAACAGCGGGCCGGCGTTTTGAAGCTGCTCACGGCTTTCCATTGTTAAGCCCTATGCAGATACCTACCTTTAGGGAGTGCGCTCCCGGCGTGGCTGGGCTGCTGTCGCAGGCTCTGGAGGGCAGAAGCGCAGCCATATTGGCAGCGACGCGCCCATCAAAGACGCGGACCGATTCTCAGGGCTCTCAATGAAATGCACTTGCCACAAGTCCCGGTTAACCACTCGCTACCATTGCGCCGTGTAGGCCAAAACTGCTCTTATTTATTATTATAATAAGTATTTCTCGCGTTGAAATAATTTATTATTAATAAATAATAAACGAATGGGTATGCGCATGCGTGCCAGGGTGTACACGTGGGCGCGCTCTGAAGAAGCTCAGAAGCTTCCACTCTTCGCTTTGTCTCTGCGCTGTATTGGTTATGCATGAGGACGCATTTCTTGAAAATGGATAAAATGTTTTTAAGACAGAATGGAGATACGGTGTCAATTTACATCATTTAGCATGTTAGTGTATTTAAAAAGTTTGTTTAGCATTGTTTCTATGGTAGTCAAAATTGAACATACTGTCATTTTTTCTTACCAGTAAAAGGAGAACACACTAGTCCCACCACTTGTGGTCTACAAAGATGATTCTGGAACAAATGTCAGCTGAGCTGATTGATGCAAACGTAGACTGCATGGTCATATTAACAAAATATGCACATATTGTTTTGGTATATGCTGAAAAAAATTATAACATTTATTTGGTAATATTACAGCTTATATTGTTATTTTATTTAACATTCAACACTGTTTCATTTTGGGGTATTTTTCCCAGTACCTTTCTACACAGTAAGAAACTCATATTGGTGCAAACATCACAATTTTCAGAAATGGAGTTATTCCTAATGTAGAATTAGACATTAAGGTCATATGGTTAATAGTTATTTTTTGCAATGTTTGACATTGTTTTTTGTTTTTTTTTGGTAAATGCATATTCTTTCTAAACAAATAAACATTAAACCATTTATGTAAGATGACGAGAGAAAAAACAAAGAATATGTCATGACCCTGAGTAAACAAAAGACCTTATTTTGAACCCCCTGCCCATTCTCTCTCCAACATTAGAACTTGAATCAATGATAACAGCCAAATTTAACCATTCTAAGCCTCACTGTTAATCTAACACTACCCATTATAAGGACAGTTTTACAAAAACAAAAAGTTTCCAACAATCTGCAATAAGAGTTTTGCTCGACAGGTAATTCTGAGACTGACAGGTCTTGCCCCCAATATACTGACACTTCTGACAGCAGCTGTCCCTGTCAATCACTGTTCTCCTGGCTGTGCCCCAAAGCTGTTCTATTCAGTTTTTAATGTTAGGTTATGCAATTTGCACTTCCACAAACGACAACAAGCACTGCTTACCAAAAACTCATAGTTCAAGTGACCAGCCTGTGTCTTTATTGACAAGCATAACCCTAAATTATGAATAATGTTCATTCACCATGAATATTGATGTTAGAAGGCACTCTGTTGTGTTCATCCTCCAAAACACTGATGACACACTGATTTCTGCATTGTATCATTCAAAGAATAAAAACTTGACAAGATCAATGATGGCAGTGGAAGTGACATTCTGTTAGGAAATAAGGTCTTTGCAACCATACCATTGATAACCTGATTTAATTTTCAGCTAACACAGAGATTGTCAAGTCAGATGGTTTATATGGCAGAGGAACCAAACTCTGGCAACAATCACCTGTTGAAATTCTTTGCCAGGAAGTCTCATTTAAGAAAATATATGCAATGCAAAAGGTCCTTCTGATCTCATTTCTAAAGAGGCGTTTTTGCCCTTTTAAATGTCTGCTGCTGGTGAACGTAGTGCACAGCTGTGTTTAGTCTACTTGCACATTGGTAATTTCACAGTATTGCTGATTTGGTAGGTGTGAACATCCCCAGACAGGCCTTCAAAAAAGGATTTCAAGTATTATTTTAAGAATGCCAATCAGAATAGTCCAGAGGATTGACTCCTCCTCCTGGAAGCCATCCTCTGGGACATGAATGTTCTTCTCCTGCTTGTTCACCTCTTCTGAGAAATAAGAGCCTTTGTGAAATGGGTCCTCTGGGACAACCTGGTCATAAAAGACCTTCATTTCAAACTCACTCTCCTGGTGCGACGGATGTCCATAAATACCAATGCCAACTGGCCGTGAAAAGTCCACGGGCACCACGACCATGTCTGGGCCACAGGTAGTTGACTGCAGTTTGTATGTGTCGAAGCTGGGCCTCAGTGTCTTATCAGACACATAGATGTCAGCATCCCCCTTGAGGCTCTGGAGGCGCAGGACAATTCGGCCATCGTGGTTAAGTCGGAGGTAGCTGTAGTTCCCAGAGCCAATGTGCCCTTGCACCACGTGGAGCAGGACCCAATCATCAGGAGTGCTGTCATCCTCAGTCGTATGAAGGAAGCCACTCGTCAGGGACAGCCAGAGCAGCACAGGCCAGCAGCAGGACCACTTCATGGCTCAAGAGGGCTGCCACCCACTTAAAGACTATAACGAAAGTACCACGCACTCAAGTCATGTTAAGTCAGTGGTGTAACACAATGAAATGGAAAACATGTTTGACCTTATTGGGTAGAACAAGCAGAGCGTAACACAAAACTGATCGCGTGTAATAAATCTCGCCTTAAAACCCTCAACAGCTGACAAGTATACAGACATTAAAAACCACAACCTGGCAAACGATACGGTAATACGAACGATAGTGCTTTAAACCTCTACACTTCAAACACAGCAACACTGCCGAAAATGATCCAGTAGCACATACCACACAGCACTTAAAGTATACAGATGCCAGTCAATCCTGTCACAAGAATCGAATTCATACCTAAGGAGTATGTAATAATTCATGCTGCGTATGCGTTTTGTGTCTTACTTGATTCGTTTAGACACGTGGACCAACAATAGTACCAGCAACAAGTTAGCTAATTCAATTCGAGTAGAAACGAACATATGGCAGTGACGTTGACCCCAAACATTAGGACTTAAAACCCGTACATTAGCTTGGAGCTGTATAATAATACAAGCGAACGTTTCGTCAGCTCGCCAGAAACAGTATAGCTAGCTCTGGCTAATATGAGAAAAAATTAACTGGGGCATTTGTCATAACTAGACAGTTATTTTATTTAACATGCTTAAGCATGGAAAGTTTTTCTTTTTGGTTACTTAAGACAGTGATTTACGGGTCAATCAAAACAAATACGAACGATTTCGACCTAAAGCTACCTAATAAAACATAGTAGATCCACAACATTCTATTTCTATCTTAAAAGTAAATCGTCTGATTCAAGCCTAAATATATTTCACTGCAGGTATATGAAATTAATTGTCCGGACTGTGATGGGTAGATAGCACCTGGTATTAATAAAGTACTAACCTTAGCGTTAGCATTAGCCGTCACGCCTACGAATCAGTCTGACACCCATTGGACCGCCATTTTCCATGGTGCAAAGCGAGGCCGGATAACGAGATTTCGCTATAAACTCGCGAGAAAAATGCAGCGCCCATAGGAAGTCAATATGTGGAACACTTTTGCTGTATATACATTATTAAAATTACATATACTAGAAATGGAGACGTTCATAATTCATGTTCATATTTTTTTTCTAATATTCCAGTAGGCCTATAGCGATACACAGTCGCCTTTTTTCAAATGTCCCTCGGGTCATGTTTTGGCGCGCTAGTGAAATCGTATATCTGCTTCCGGTGTAAATACCCATGCGCCGGTTCTTCAATGAACCCGCTTCCGCTTCCTTTACGCCCCCGGTTCACTTTCAGAGGCAGTTGCTTGTGTTCTGGAGTACACGTGCTCGACTTTTTCCTCTTTATTTACAGTGCTTTTACTTGCTAGTGGCACGTTTTTTTAACTAAGTGCAATTTTAGACTGAATCTTAAGCCTTTGGAGTGAGCTAGTTTGGGCGGCTTTACGTTTAAGCAACGTAATTACAGCACCTTCTGTTCTGGAAGACGTCCCGCTTGCCGCCGCTTTTTAAGATACAAAGCTACTGTCCGTGTTAATTTAACTTCGTGGTGCCTCCATATCGACCGTGCCATCAGAAGGCTGAACGTTACGGGGTGACAGGAGTGCGATGACTGAAAACGACCTTGGAGGAAGCAGCTGAACTCGGTGATATACATTTTGTGTGTGATTACTTTGACTCCGGCCAGCGATTGCACTCCCCGAGACCGGCGGTCTGATTCCAGCTCCATCATGGGGGCTTATCTGTCCCAACCAAACACGGTTAAATCCACCGCCGATGGCGGCAACAAAAGCATGAGCTACGGCTTCGCGGCCATGCAAGGCTGGCGAGTGTCCATGGAGGTAAGCATTAGCTGTAATTTTCTCCAAATGATCCGTAAAGATATCACCGTTACTGGGTACAGAGTTTAACTGAGGTAATTGGTTTCGATTTAGTATTTAGACTTTTATGCTAAACGAGTGTTTGGTTGTACTACTGAAGTGTGTGTCTGGATTGTGCGTTATGTTAACCTTGTTTTAAACAGTTAAGTTTAGTGTGAAACTTACCCGACAACTTTAGTTCTGTCAGTTTTTCGGTGGAGGAGCCACAGGATCTGATAAACCTCAGAGCTTTATATCATTTTTCAGAATCATACATTTGCTAAAGATTGAGTGATTAGCCTGGTCTGTAGCGTTGTGATGAAAATAGGCTTTAGCGTTTCTTTTCCCTCCGCTATTCTGCTATGTTGGTTTGTTTCCAGGACGCCCATAACTGCATCCCAGACCTTGATGAGGAAACTGCTATGTTTGCGGTTTATGATGGACATGGAGGTATGTGAATCATAGTGCTGTTATTTATTACAAAGTATGACTCCAGTAAACTGACAGAACTGTTTATATGATTATTCTGCAAAAGTGACCTGTGTTCATTATATGTGGTCATTAATACTGGATGCACTGAATAGATAAGATGAAGACTGCTTTTTGTATGCCTGGGTTTTTTTGTTTGCAGTTAATGAGGCGGCTGTGAAGTCAGACTTGTTTAAATGAAAAGAAACTCATGTCAAGGCAACAATTCATGTCTTTGAAGGTGAAGAGGTTGCTCTTTACTGCTCAAAATACCTGCCCGACATCATAAAGGACCAGAAGACATACAGAGATGGCAAGCTGCAGAAGGTGGGTTAGACGTAGTCATGTGACCTGGGTGTGTGGCTGTCGTGGTTAACGTCCCAAGGCTAATGCTGCGTTCCATTTACCTTGGAGGTCAGAACTCGGACCTCGGAATGAAATCACACCCAAGTTACCAACATTTCAGTACAGCAAATCAGAAAGCCATTTAGCAATACCAGGGAGCTGTTTCAAAATAACTAGTATGATCTAATTTACCCTGGTTTTAATGGCCTTTATTTTCGTTGACTTGCATTTAACCCAGGCTACCTTAAATCTGTCAAGCTGCTTGGCTGAGCAAGTTATCTTGCTACATAACTGCTAATAAACAGTATAAAACTACAGCTTTAACTTCTATTGATAAAGAGTGTAGCCATCTTGAATTCGGAGGTTGGGGTTGTGTCAATTCCTCTGAGTTCACGAGTTGGAATTCAGACTTAAGGGGGCATTCCAGTTGCAGTTTCTGAGGAGAAACTTAGAATTTTTGAGTTCAAATGGAACGCAGCATAATGGCCGTAGCACTTAGCTTCCTGTAGTCAGCCTTAAATGGGCTTAATGCATCACCTGTCATGTTTCATACATCCTCCTTTTAGCAGCAGGCTTGGGATGCTTTTGGATAAAGTGCTAGTGTGGGATGAAGGAGCAGTGCCCAGATTCGGCAGGACTTGCATAGTTAGAATGGCTCTGCAGGTGGTTAAACTCTAATGGGTGCCCATTCTCAACATAGAGGGCAGCAATACAACAGGGAGTGAGGTCAGTATCTCATAGCAGATATTTGTGATTTAGGCCCTAGAAGATGCCTTCCTGGCCATTGACAACAAGATCACTACAGAGGAAGTGATTAAGGAGCTATCCCAAATCGCGGGTCGACCCCAGGAGGACACAGCCAAGGACAGGGTGGCTGAAGAAGATGATGGTAATCACACAGACAGAGAATGCTCCTCCAAAGGGCTGGGGCAGCTTGCAAAAAACACCTTGAGTTAAGATTTTCCTTAAAGTCAGAAATAATGTTTCCTTAACATTCCTTAAAGACCTTAACCAAAAGGAAAAACATTTAAGGTATCTCTGTATTTTAAGTGCAACACCACCAAGTTTATGGTTATAAATGATGAAAATGAATGGATCCTGAGAAGTTTTCTGTGATAGAACAGTGGAAATGATTAATGATGAGCTATCTATTTTGCCTGACTGACAGTGAATTGTTGATTTTACTTGTACAACTCACAAAATGTTTATAATTTCATCAAGTCTGGCTAGCATAATCAATCTTTTGGTTTCACAGAATAAGAAAAAGATGTAATGTTATCCTACTAAGCGCTGGCAAGTTTCACCCTGTGCAACAGCAATGTTAGGCAGAAGTACTTCAGTTATTGATTGAATTCTCCAGTCTAGAAATTTGGAGACACATGCAAGAATGTAATTAATATAACTGAGATAGAACAACAATTCCATCTGCTCAATTTTTCCTCCACTACTTTTTTCCAGTACTTTGAAGTTGGCACCAGTGTCTGTTAATCATTCGGCAAAGTTTATGCCCTGCTTGGTAGTTTTAAGTCAAGGGAAAAGTACCCACTTGCAGCGAACACAATACACAGTGGGAACAATCCACATTTTCATAAGAATGTTGCAGTGGGGATTAAGTCTGGCTTTATTTATATTAATCAGACAAATACCCATCATTGTCTAATGAAATAGTATCATCAGTAGGCGTGAGTGTAAGCAAACAATCTCCATAGAAACTAGGATAACTAGGACAATGCAGGCCCTTTAATTGACCTTGAATAAAAGTAATGCTTGCTTAACACTTATTTGGATTCATGGTGCAGATGTCATGGCTGTAAGGCATCCTGTTTACTCCCCTCTCACCCCAGTGGACAATGAGGAAGCTGCCCTCTTGCACGAGGAGGCAACCATGACCATCGAGGAGCTGCTGGTGCGTTATGGCCAGAACCTGAACTCCGTGAGGTACGGGAAGAAGGCTTGCTCAGGTGGCAAGAAGGAGGCAGGGGATGGTGAGAGGCCCTCAATTGAGAAGGGCGTGAATGGCGAGGCTGAGTCTGAAAGCTCGGGGGTGTTGGCGGTGGACGGCAGCGGCGGCGGCAAGGAGAGGCCTGAGAGTACAGATGGGAGCAGCGGGTCCACCAAGATGCGTGCCTGCCGGAGAGGCACAACTGGGGAGGCTCCAGGGGAGAAGGCCTCCAAGGTGGAGGGTGAGCCTGGGCCTTCCTGCTCGTCCTCCAACACCCAGGTCCAGTCAGGGACCAAGTCAAAGTTCTTTGAGGATAGTGATGAGTCTGAGGAAGCAGAGGATGAGTCGGAAGACGGGGGCAGTGAGGAAGAGGTGAGGACAGGGTCCTGTGCAGGGGGGCATGATGTACAGAAAAGCTAACAAGTCAAACTGAGTCACACACACCCCTGTCGCCGTGACACAAAGACGAGCTTGGAGTGAATCCTTTCAGGATTGCAGCGAGGATGATGAAGGGGAATACAGCAGTGAAGGAGATGAGGAAGGTGACACGGAGGAACTTGATGAGGAAGAGATGTGTCTGCCTGGTATGGATGGGAAAGAAGAGGTGATTGTTTGATATTTTGGAGACCTCTGTGTCTGGCTTTGATGTCAGTCTGGAATCTGGGTGCTTTCCTTCTCTGGCTAAAGGAATTGGGGAAGTCCTCTGATCCCAGAGTGTTCCAATCCTTGTAAACTAAATGGATCCCTGTTCTTTCAGCCGGGCTCTGACAGTGGCACTACTGCAGTGGTGGCCCTGATCCGGGGAAAGCAGCTGATCGTGGCCAACGCAGGTGACTCGCGCTGCGTGCTCTCTGAGAAGGGCAAGGCCGTGGACATGTCCTACGACCACAAGCCTGAGGATGAGCTGGAGCTGACTCGCATCAAGAACGCTGGCGGGAAGGTCACCATGGATGGCCGTGTCAACGGGGGGCTGAACCTTTCCAGGGCCATAGGTAACACTGCAGTTTGGGATTTAGACATGCACCCAGGGTACTAGGGTATCATTTTTTTCATCCACAAATTCTAGAGAGTGCTAGAATTACCCCCAATATCCACAGCAGTGGGTGAAATTTTTTATCCACTTATAAATAACTCAAAGTTCATTAACCTCCCAATATATATGGACATAATTTAAGATAGATGCCATTATGGGTTATGTGTTGATTTCACATGGACTCTTTGGCAACCTATGGTTTCTAGGGGATCACTTTTACAAAAGGAACAAGACTCTTTCCCCAGAAGACCAAATGATCTCCGCCAAGCCCGACGTCAAAGTACTCGCACTCAATGAAGAACATGATTTCATGGTCATCGCGTGCGACGGAATCTGGTATGTGCTCCATTGTGCATATTGTTTTATAAAGGAGACTGCATTGAGTGTCAGGGATAGGCTCAGTGTTTTTTCAAGCCTGGGCCATCAGTTGCTCTGTCTCCCTTAAGTCATGTGACCATTGCCCTTAGGAACGTGATGAGCAGCCAAGAAGTGGTGAACTTTGTCAGTGAGAGGATAAAACCCAATGAGAATGGCAAGGTCAGGGCATTGTCATCTATTGTGGAAGAGGTAAGGCAACACCACCTTATCATATAGATAATGGGGTAAATGATTTTCTTGGGAATTTGTGGGTAGGATTGTGTGCTGTCAGTCAACTGTATTCAGTGTTTTCCCCTAGGTTTACAGCTTTGGGGGTGGGGGGCAGACAGCCAAGGACAGGTGGATACCGACAGGATTCATGATGTTCCTGTTTCTTTTAATGACAGCAGTCAATATAACAACTGAACTAAACATCCCCTAACATAATGGTAGGGGAAACACTGGTATTGTACCAGTAGTGATTGGGATATTCAATCAATCGTTTGGATGGTGCTGGTGCCTTGACTTTTTGAAGCTTCATTTTCTATGTGTGGCAACCTGATGTTGCACCTTCTGACCACCAATTTGGTGGGACCATGGCGTGTGTATACTGACCCCTGTATGATCCCCATCCCCGCAGCTGTTGGATCAGTGCCTGGCGCCGGACACGTCAGGGGATGGAACGGGCTGTGACAACATGACCTGCATTGTGGTGACATTCAGCGCACATGAGGCCAGTGGCTTGGTTGAGCAGAGCCAGAAGCGCAAGCCGGAGGACGATGGCCCAGAGAAAAACGGTGCTGAAAACAAAAAGGCAAAGCAGGAATAGTGGCCGGCCCGGTCCCTCAACAAACAATTATATGCGCACTTACTCCCTACTGGAAACCAGATTTGGCACAAGACTGTTCTCTGGTGAGCGGAGGTGCAGTCATGCTTTGTGTAAATGTAAATTTCCCATCCCCCCCCTTTCCCCTTCCCCCAATTCATTCAAGAGCAGGTTTGGATGTATGAGCCTGTAACTTTACGCTCTCTGTTGACTGGACTGAAGTAGTGTATATGAGCCCTGAGTGTGTTTTGCAACCATCCATGCCTGTACTCTGTACATAATTTTTTCATACTTGTCAACTGAGGATTTTTTTCCCCCCCCTTGAGTTGTAATGTGACATTTGGTGCTTTTTTTTCCCCTTTTAACACCAACACGTTGCCACTTTCAAATGTACTTTTTTTTTTTTTAATTTGAGGTCCCGTCTTTGTATTCCCTTCCTCCCCTGTTCATCATCATCATGAAAATTCCAGAAAAAGCCATCTCTGTTTTTGACTCAAATCCAGGATTGAGACTCGTCTTCCCCTTTAGGGTTAGTTTTGCAGCACACATTCAAAGATGAGGGTAAGGTGACTGTCCTCCCAGGAGGGAGGAGATTCATGATGGTCCTGAGGTTTCTCTTGCATCTGAGGAACAGGAGGGTTTAATGATCACTGGCTTGTTTTCGGTTCCTCCTTGCTGAAAGGACTGTCCACCGTCTTTGTTTCTGTCGTCTCGGAGGCAATGTTGCCTTCAGCCTGAATATATTTGTTCTGTCTAGACCTTAATGGGATGTAGTTTTAATCATAAGACACCTGCCTATGTCCTCTAGTTTGAAGACCTGCACCGTTCAATAGGTAGGTTTATATACAAGGTATTTTTTTGAATATATATTTTGGTACTTTTTTCAAGGTGTCACTGTTGGTTGAGCAGAAGCTAAATGAAGATTGTTCAGAAAGAGATGCCATTTTTCCTGAACCAATAAACATGGATATAAACAGTCTCATGTTTATTTTGAGATTTGTTTGTGAGACTCTGGCCAAATTATGTATGTAATCATTCTAGGTACATCAACATGGCATACACCTCCAAATTGTTGGTCGGGGGGGGGGAACATCTCAACCATGAGAGGTCCTTGATATTATCCAAGTAGACAGTTGCTACATATATGCACAAAAATGGGCCAGAGTTTAATGTGCAATTTGGGTTTGGCCTCTTTCCCACAGGAGTGTATATAAAACAGCATATTGGTACACTTTGTATTTCAAATATACTCAAATACAGATGCCTTTGTTGTGTTTATCTTCAATTCAATAAGGTTCTAAATAATGATGTTTGTTTCTAGTTCTGGCTTGGGTGCAATGTACTCCTGTGGCTGTCCCCAGAAAGTATTACTGCTGCAAGCTGAGGAGTGCAGAAGGTGTTTGGGATGTGGTGTTCCCACAATGCAGGATGTGTGAACATGCCCTTCCAGGCAAAGAAATCCACCATCTGAAATACCAGGTTCTTGACATTTGGTCCTTGAACAATAGCCACATTAGACTATTATCACAAATTAATTGTTTTGTTGCTAAGCATTAGATTTATGGTTTTAACACTAACATACAGGCATTTCACCTTATTTAATAAAGTCTCATTCCCAAAACTTCAGGGTTACGTGTCACTTTAAAGTCTGTGACACAGCATAGTAACTAAGGCAATATAAGTGAGACCACATAAGTAAATAAAGTGATATGTGTGCAGATATATTTGTGACTTTCACAAGTCACATTTTGTCAGAAACAACATTGATACTGTCATTTAATAGGGGAATGTCATTGTTAGTGAGGTTCATGTGTAAAAACAGTCCGTTTTCCCACCACCTGACATACACACAGTCACCTATGACTGACTGACTAACTATTTGATTTGTGGAAAAAAACATTGCAAATAAGCCTGGTAAATATGAGCCTAGTTTGATCCTTCTGGGTCACTTTTTTGGGGTGTTTTGGCCACTGGTCTGTGATGTAGCCCATATATTGCCATGACATGTAGCCACAGAAGTAAATACAGCAATATTAGTAAGGTTTATGTGTAAAAACAATGGTTTTCCCACTACCTGCCTGATACACACTGACCTATCACAAATCACTGGTCAATTTAAGCCTGGTTTGGTCCTTCTGGGTTGCTTTTTAGTTGTTTTGCTTAGATCTCCTGCAATTCCAATTAGCCATAGAGATCAATTAAGTGAAATGTGCAAAAATAAATGAACAACTGTGCTAAAACACAGTGTTTGTCTAACACAATTTCAGAATTAATTTTAATATGATCGACAGTGTAAGTTTTCACAAATCAGACAGGCCAGAATGAGCCTGGTTGGACCTGTTTAAATGGTGAAGCTTTTTATTGGCGTTTGAAAATAATGCAAAGTGTAATATCGGCAGATTTCGGGGTGAGGTGACGTCATCCGAATTCACAAATCAATAGTGAATCAATTTTATTACAAATCAGTAATAAAATACCATTCTGTTTACTAGCGCACCTCAATGCACTGTGGGGATTAATTAAACGGAATCCAGAATAGCTAACGACAAACTATCTTTACCGCGGTAGATGACCGGAGAATAAGCACCTGACTGACTACTTGTGTGTCTGCTACTCTCGGTATCGAGACTTTACAATCATCTTCCGCCGGTGTGGGGATGATAGTGAATTAGTCATGCATATCGATTAAAGACACAGGACCTGTTTAGAACAAACTGCCACTATGAAATATTACCCCCAGGGCACGCACTAATATAGCCATGAGGCAGCTCGATGGCAACCTACAATACGTTTTGTGAAAGAAAAGTGTCAAATCAACCTGTTATTAACGGTACACTTTTCATGCATTATTCTTCCTGAAACTAGCTGTAGGAATAATATAAGAAAAAAATGGAGGTCCGCTATGTTATATAATGAATCACACACAACAGAGGGTGGCTCGAATTTTTGTAGGCTATTCCGCAGCGTTGGGAGTCGTTTCTTCGCCCCTGCCTAGTGTCTGGAGATTGCATAGGTATGCTCCCGTAATACAAATATAGCTATACCTATGCTAACATCCCTCAATAATTTTCCCATAGTGTATAATCGTGGGTCCCCTGTGATGGACTGGCATTCCGGTCAGGATGTACCATAGTTAGAAGATGTACTGAGGATACCGTCCGGTCCCCATGGCAACCGCACTCGGCGGGAGCGAACAAGATTTATATGAAGCACGCGCAGCGTGTCTTATGATTAAAACTACATCCCATTAAGGTCTAAAACTGCACACTCACCATTAGGATAAATCCTCTTCACAGGGATCCATGTGTTGCTCAAACCTGATTTGCTGCCAGAAGCAGCATTTGTCATACTGAAATCCTTTCGAATTCAGTTCTTCTCTACCACAACAGTGGACGGAAACGTTCCTCGTCGCCGGAAGTCGTGCACAAGTGTTCTCTACTTTCCTTATTAGGAGACTACTTCCGATCTGGCGCCAGCGTATTAGAACTTTCGAATATGAATTGGTACGAATAGGCGCGACAGACTAGCTGCTTCAGGCTGACTCGTGTATACGAATCTTGATTTCGCATAAACAATGTTTTCTATCAAGCTGTTTAGTTAATTAAAATTGCAATGCAAGAGAATGCATAATTCCTTAATATACGCTTTTTAACTTTATTGGTACCTACTGGATTAACCGGGAAGAGTATCACTTAGCTGGCGGCAGAGAGATCGGATTTGTAAAATTGCAAAGAACAAGCTAAAGAAAGGTTCGGTTCGTGTGATCCATCGTCTCAGGCTTGCTCACTGGGGGCTTTGGGAAGGATTGATGTAGATTGAGACAATGTAATGTTGTGAAAAAGCGCTATACAGAAACATTTGAATTTAATTTAAACAACTGCATTTTACTCTACTACTGCGATCATCTAACCAGTTTTCTTTTTCAGTTTAGATGATCGCTGGGAACAACCAGAGGCAGATCACCGCTTTTTTCTCCGGTGGCGCCACGGTATGCATGTATGCGTAGTAAGACTTAAAGTAACATCTGTGAGTCGGTTTGATTGCTTTATGATCTCTGTTGTGCTTCACCAAGTATATGATTGACAAACTCAAGAAAAAGACCTTGGAATGAATCGTACTCATTGTGTTCATTGTTTTTTATTGCTTTGTAAATGTGGTTATAACATTCAGGTAGTGTTTATTTTATTAGTAGCGGTTGGTAGTGTCATTGTGAGATAAAATTAGTTATTTATTTCATAGGGTGTACCATCTGCCTTGAAGAATAAATGTACTGCTGAGAGGATGCAGTCCCGCGTCGATCCCACAAAGCTCCATGTGCAGAAGGAGAGTGATCCAGAGGGGGAAAACATGCCCCCCTCTCCATACCCCTCGTGTGTTCCAGAGACCCCTGACAGCCAGATTCGCACCTCTCTTCCAGTTCCAGGGCGCACAAGCAAAGCCCAGGTGCCCGTCCCATGCAGCCTAAGGTCACAGGCTGTTGGTCTGCAGACGCCTCTTACAACCAGAAGGTTTCTGCTGTCACCCAGAGGGTGGAGGACACCCTTAGGCCCTGCTTCGCTGGGCAGTCACAATGGTGGGGTGGTGAGCATGAGGAGACTGCTGAGTGACTTTGGGGGGGTGCAGAAGAATGCAGGCAGGCCTCTGAGCGCTGGGGGTACCCCTGTCCATGGGGGAGACAGCGCCTTTGGAGACCCTCTGAAGGCTGTCAGAATGTCTGCTACAACGCCAGTGAAGCGCAAGTCCAGTGAGGATGAGTGTGATGCAGAGCAAAACCACAAGCAGGGCCCTCGTCAGGGCAGGACAGGGGGTTCCCCTGAGCCTGTTCACACACCCAGGAAGGGGCTGCTGCCTCTACAATCCATTCAGACCAACAGGGAAGATGATGCCTTTTCCATGCTGGACCAGCAACTAACTGACACGGGTTCAAAAAGCCACAGTGGTGCCCCCGATGGAGGGGAGGGTGTTCCCAGGGGCAGTGAGGGGGACCACCTGCACATGTCGCTTAGCGGAGGGAGATTGGGGGATGCTTGCCCGTCAAGCAACAGAGATATGGCAGCCAGCAATGATGCACTAACATGCTTAGAGGATCTTCTGCAAGATGACAGCTTCTGGTCAGATGACAAGATGGAAGCAGATCAGCTTCATGCAAAGTAGGTTTGATGTTGCTGTATTGCCTGAGTTATCACATTATTAAATGTGGTGCATGTGTGATAACTTACTGCCCTTTGGACAGCCAATCAAATCAGATCACCTTGTCGCATCACTTGACACTTGGTAAGTGGACATCAGTGGAAAACTTGTATGCAAAGTCCCGCAACAGAGTTGTGCAAATATGAAATATACAAAAATTATAATATACAGCATGGTATGGGTAAATTGGGTGCAAATACAATGAATTGCTGCATAATTGTGTGGCGGGTGGATATGGATGACCATTTTAATGGGCTTGTGGACCAGAGCTCAGCAATTCCTGACACTGTCCCAGAGCCAGCTGGTTCGGGCCCTCATAGTGCAGTACCATCTGCCTGATGTGTGAGCAGTTTGTTTTGTCTCATGGAAAGCAAAATCGAGCAGGTGAAAAGAGAATTGTTCTACAGGGATTAAAGAAGCACCACTATTCTATTTTGGTGTCTGGGATCCTTGTTGATTTCCTCCGTTTTCCTGAAGCACCACCTGGTGTGTATCCTAATGGGAGGGAGGCTAGCCTCCAGGGATTTTCCCCAAGCACTGCACCACTTTCTGCAAAGCTTTGCAGCTGTAGGTGGTGCTGTTCCCATACCGGCTGGTGAAGCATCCAGTTAGGATACTGTTGATGGCACAGTTATGGAGTGACCTAAGCATGCCAGGGAGTCGTGTTAAACCTTTTTAGCCATTGGACATAACAGAGCCACCAGTGTGCTACTTTCACTGTTTTGCTGGTGTGGGTTGCCCTCTCTGATCAACCTGCTTCGTGTTCTTCCAGAAAAATGAGAGCCGTTCCAGATGATGTCATCTTGTCAACCGGGCTGCACAACAGGTACTGGGTTCTGGATGTGCAGGAAGTTGTCAGTCACAAAGGTGACTTGGAGAAGCATCTGAAGATCACGGCTTCAAAGACCATGTGCCCCACAGAGAGCTGTGTGCTGAAGGAAGGATGGTAATGTGCTACAATGTGACTTGTGTCCAGAAAGTCTTTGGTTCAGTGCTGTCTGCGCCCCCTCTCTGACCCCCAGCTTTCTTCAATTGTAGGATACTTTGGACAGAAGTTTGTTAAATAGCAGTACCTGTGCAATCGATGATACTTGGTTTGACCCCTCAGGGAATCCACGCCTGTTGCCATAGGAGACGTTGTTCATCTGGAGGGGGAGAGTGACCGTGGAAGCTGGTTCATTGGCAGGGACTCTGGATTCTTGGTCCTGCAGCCTGATGTTCTGATCTCCTGCACCAGTATCTCCAGCAGCATCCGCTGCATGAGGCGGGCGGTTCTCTCTGAGAGATTTAAGGTACGCCAGTGAAGCCCTGTACGTGAAAGCCTTACGGGTTTTTAGTGAAGGACTTCCCTCAAGTGAGCTTGCTGTGCCCTCTCTGCAGGCCTTTGATGGGAGCTCTGTGCAGATGCTCAATGGCACCATGGTCCACGAAATCTTCCAGAAAGCAGCCACCTCAGGGGGCTTCCATCCACAGAGACTCCAGCAGTTGTTGGAAGAAGCCCTGCTGGGTCCCGCTTTCCTGAGGGAGATGTAAGTGACCCCAAGGAGCTTCAGCTTACCACGTGTGAATGTTGCCTTTGCGTACATCTGTGGCTGCTGAGCTTGAATGGTCATGATACTTGATCGGCCTTGATTGGTTGTGTTGTGCTACCCTGCAGGTACAGTCTGAAGCTCAGCCAGGCAGATATGCGGCAGAAGGTGGAGGAGTATCTCCCGTCTCTGGGCAAATGGGCCAGTGAATACCTGGCCTCCTCAGCACAGGCTGGGAAAAAACAGCTCGTGCTCAAGCTGTAAGTAGGGGTCCAGGAGGGGGGTGGGGGCATAAAGCATTTGTCCGTCTGTTAACCCAGAGCCCCAGCAGCAGGGCTCGTCTGGACAGGGGGGATCTGACCACGTCCGTCTGCCTGCCGTAGGCCGGGGGAGTGTAACCAGGGCAACGCCTGCCGCGTCACAGTCACAGACTTCGTGGATATTGAGGAGAACATCTGGTCGCCTCGCTTGGGCCTCAAAGGAAAGATTGATGTGACGGCGCGCATGCAGATCCAGCGGCGGGGGCGGCATCAAGTCTGGGGGAAAGGCTGGGAGGGTGTGGTGCCTCTGGAACTGAAGACCGGCAGGGAGTCCAACTCCATCGAGCACCGCAGTCAGGTAGCGTAAACACACACAACAGTCACAATGGCCACAAACTTGGGGTAGAGCATGGTGATATAGGGCACTTTGACACCAGAACTTGATTACAAGGTCCTGTGCTGTCTCAAGCAAGGGATTTGTAGCTCCTGGCCACTTTCATGTGTTGCTTTCACTCCGCAAAACATGAACTGAGATCTTCATGCTAAATACCGGTAAGCAGGGGAGACAGACGACGCTCATAGATTAAACGTCACATAATTTCAGATGAAATTACATTGCCACCCCAAAACGGTGGAGGATGAAAAAATGTTTTGCTAGTTATCTTACTGGGAGATTTGATCAGTCAAAATGGGACACACAGCATTTTGTTTGTGTTTCATTTGTACTACCTGCAACATGTTTGTTTCATTATTACAACAGTCCAGCTGATTGATCTTTCGTTTTGCACAGTATGAAAAACAATGTAACATTATTCCACTAATAAGCGCTGGCAAGTTTCACTACCACCATTGGCAATATTAGATAAAAGTATATTGGTTATCGATCAAATTTTCCATTGCAGAAATATGGAGACAAGCAAATATATCCATTGATGCACTGAATGTAACTGAGGTAGAAGAATAATTTTTGCTTCTCTATTTTCATCCCTTTTTTCCATAAAACTCGCTTGTAACCAACAATTCAGAGAGTTTCTCTGTAAGCCCCTTCCCAGTAGATTGTGTTATAACAAAAAGTATCTGGTCTGGAGATACTAAAGTAGTATCGCCATTGATCCATGCCTATCAGATAGTGTATCGGCCCTGTGTGACTGACCCACATCCAGTATTTACATATTTAGTTTTTGACAGTCTGTGGAAAGACAGCTCCTATTTCTTGTTAAATCGATTTGTAGGTCAATCAGATGACTCTTTGCCAATTCAAATGTGTTTTTTGTGGCATTTGAGCTGAATGCTAACGCTGCTACTCAGTTTCTTTGCCTCTTTGGGTATGAGCATAGTTACTTTTGCCTGCTGTGATGTCATGCACATACCCTTTGCAGTAGGAGCAGTGCAAGAACATAAAATAAGAGGGTGACGATCTGGAAGTATATTACTTTTAACAATTCGGCACAGTGATTTGCAATCTTTGTAAAAAGTTTTGAGGTGGAAGTGTTTAGTGGAAAATCCCACTAAAAATGCGCGCAGTTGTTGGACAACGTGATTAGTATTAAAAAAACAATGGATAATTTGGGAGTCGCTAGCTCAGGCTGTTTTGCACACTCACTACAGCTTGTGGTACAGGAGCAGCTGCTATTGCAACGAAGTGTAAGTCACGCTGTAACCAGTGGGAGAAATTGTGGGGCATTTTAAGCCTTCACAACTTGCATATACTCTCTTGGAAGATACTGAAATTGAACTGCAAATGCCTCTAAAACATTTACGTTTACAGCATTTGCCTCTAAAATGAGGTGGAACAGAACATTATGTAGGTTTCTAGTAGCCTAACTAAAAAATATTTGGCATACATTTTTTTTATTCAGTTAAAAAAATGTTTGTTTTATATATTTATTATAATATTATAGTAAAAAGCTCTGTGTAGGTACTGGCATTGTGAGACAGAATCAGAGTGGAAATGAAAAAATGTGGATCAGCCCATCCTTATGGAAAAGGATTCTGGAACTGCCTCAGAGGAACCAACGTTGGGCCAAGTTTTGCCGTGTAAACGAGAGAAGTTCCTGGTTTTGGAAAAAGGTTCTGGTTCCTGAAAAAAATTCCTGCAGTGTGAAAGTGCCCATTATGGGATGTGTCCACCAGGTGATCCTGTATAACTTGATGAGTTCTGAGAGGCGCGAGGCAGCAGAAATGGAGGCAGGCTTCCTCTTGTACCTGAAGACAGGCAGCATGCACGCCATCACGGGGACTCACATGGACAAGCGAGGTGGGTGTCACCCCCCCCCCAACCTGTTGCCGCTGTTCCCCCCCAGAGTGACCGACCTGCTTCTCTGTAGAGCTCCTACAGTTGAGGAACACATTGGCGTACCACCTCATCAGCAGTGTGCAGCGTGTAGGGGCCATAGGCCCGCGCCTGGCACCACTGCCCAACATCGTCATGGACCAGCAGGCCTGCAGATTCTGCCCCCAGAAGAGGAATTGCGCCCTCTACAGCAGGTACCGCCTGCCCTACCCACCCTGACCACTGGAGGGACGTCCCTGTTCTGCCCACGTGCTGAATGCCCATCTGTGTGCCGTTGCAGGGCCGTGGAGGGTGGCAAACAGGGTAGCTGCGCGACTCAGCCCCCCTTCATGGAGGCAGAGACCCAGCATCTGCGGGACACCCATCTGCACTACTTTGCACACTGGCTGCTGCTCTGCTCCCTGGAAGCTGAGGCCCCGGAGAGCAGGGGACAACGACGGGGCATTTGGCTGCAGGAGGTGCAGGAGAGGTGGGCAGGTCACCTGGGGGGGCGGTACAACCCTCTAGAGTTGACGGCATGGTCAGCGATGCCGCGTAACTTTTTCGTGTATTTCGGTTCATAACTCGCTGAAATCTTATTATAGAAACATCAAGAAACCGCTGACTAAATCCGTAATCTTCTTTTTAAAACGTCCGTTGACAGAAGTTTTAAAGTTTTTTAAAATTAGGTTAAATCGGCAAAAAAGTAAACCATGTCACCTTACTTTGTTTTACCTGCATCAGGGGCGTGTAATACTGCTCTCACCCGAAGATCACTATTCACATTCTAAATAGCTGCATTAGCGCATATTCAAATCACATTCGCATGAACAGTGCAACGGTGATCCAGAAACATCCCCATCAGCACTATAAAAGGGGGGGGGGTGTGACCAGGCTCATTTATACACAGGAAAGTTGCTACATATTCCATGAAAGGAGCCAGAAATAGTGACATGAGTTCGGTTTTTGTTATTTATTTACCCAAATGAACGTTACAACTACACCATTTAGTCATCTTCACGTAGCCAAGACATTGGTGATCAGATATCTGGGATCAAAACAAACTTGGTATCAAAAAATAGTATTGTTCAAGGAACTGTTATTGAGATATTCTGCACGATGGCCACCCCTGATGCTAACGTCTGCATCTTTCTGCATGGCTGGCTCCCTCACTGGGTCTGGGTTCTCGCACTAACACCCCAATGTCCCTCCCCCAACAGGGAGGCCCACGGCTGCTGCATGGGTGACCTGGTGCGGGTGGGCGAAGCCACGCCCACGTCGGACCACATGTTCGCCCAGCGCTTCCGTCGCCGGGGGACGGGGCCCGTGGGGACGGGCTTGAGCGCGGGTGACGGGGTGCTGGTCAGCCGGCAGGACAAGAAGCTGTTTGCTGTGGCCAAGGGCTTCGTGATGGACGTGGCCGGGGATGGCGGTGTACTCTGCAAGCTGAACCAGTATGACGATCACTTGCAGTCTGCCTGGAGTTAAGATTACATTTATTGATCCATGGGGAATTCCTGGTGGCAGCCGGTGACTTAAAATAACTGTCGTTACTGCAGGAGCCTCTCTGGTTCTCCTGCTGACGCCATCTTCCGTTTGGACCAAGATGAGGGTGAGAAGGGCCTGCATACTCACCTCGGCAACCTCTCCAAGCTTATGGAGAATTCCATGGAAAGGTCTGGTTCATATTTCAGGACTCTGTGTTAAATCTGGGAGGCTTCACACATTGGTGAAGTGACCCTTTAATTCCCCACCCCAGTGAGAGGCTTCGGGACATAATCATCGACTTGCGACCCCCCTACTTCTTCGAGAGCCTGAGCAGCGTGCTACCCCAGGATGTCAAGAACACAGTGGCCAGCATCTTAAAAGGTCTGCTCGCTCTCCATTCCGGGATTCGTGTCAGAACGAAGGCAGCCGCATTTCCCCTTCAGTGGGTGTGATGCATGATGGGATATGTGAGAAGTAGGTTTCCAATATCCCTGTACTTGTACTCGTGAAAATAGCACATTAAACAAAATCATTAGCCTCAGTCCCATCTCAGGAAGATGCCTGTGCCCCGGGGAATTCTCAGGGACCAGTGCACCTGTGATTTGACCACATTTTTTTTTCTAGGTCTGAACAAAACACAGAAGCAGGCAATGAAGAAGGTCCTCCTCTCTAAAGACTACACCGTCATCGTTGGAATGCCGGGCTCCGGAAAGACTACAACAATTTGCTCTCTAGTAAGGACCCCACCTTCTGCTTCTCTCTTCCCAGCCCCCTCACCATCAGCCTCATCTCACCACCACCCCCCCCCCCTCCCCCCCAGGTACGCATCCTCCATGCCTGCGGCTTCAGCGTGCTTCTCACCAGCTACACCCACTCGGCCGTGGACAACATCCTGGTGAAACTACTGCGTTTCCGCGTTGGCTTTCTGCGCCTGGGCCGTACCCACAAGGTGCACGCCGACGTGCAGCCTTACACAGAGGAGCGGCGCTGCGCTTCGGGCGTCCGCACCCTTGCTGAGCTGGAGCGGCTGTACAATAGTGAGGTGGGGCTTCAGGAGCTGGATCCTGGCTTGGTTGTGGGAGTAGTTAAGCATCAGATGTAAATGAACCCTTTAGAGGAAGCAGACTGGAGGGCCAAGTTGGGTAGTGCTGTCATTGGCACAAGTCGTGTTCTGTTGCTTCCTTTAGCAGTTCAAAGGCAGAAAAGGCTAAGTGTATTGCGAAATTTGATTGTAACGTGGTGGGTATGAATCGGGTGCTGTCTGTCTGGGCCATTAGTAGCCGTGGCCCTTTCATCCTGACTGTCTCCATCACTCTGGCCTCCAGCTGGTGGTAGCAACGACCTGCATGGGCGTCGGGCACCCCCTGTTTAGCCGGCGGCGTTTTGACTTCTGCATTGTGGACGAGGCATCGCAGATCAGCCAGCTCGTGTGCCTGGGCCCGCTCTTCTACACCGAGCGCTTCGTGCTGGTGGGGGACCAGCAACAGCTGGCCCCCATTGTAAGGAGCCGACAGGCCAGGTGAGTAGGGAGGACGGTGAGTCAGTGTGCTTTGGTCATCCCAGTGGTTCTCAGTCCTGTTTCTGGCACCCAACCCCCCCCCCCCAAACCGTACTTTAGTCTGGCTTATATGGTTCTTAAGCCTCTGGGGTCGAGTGTGTTTTTCACGTCTATTTCAATTTATATCTCGCTGACATCTTTATGTAGAATCATGGGGGGAAAATGCTGACTAAATCTATCATCTGTCTTCTTTTTCAAAACATCCATTGTCAGAAGTATTAAAGTTTTTAAAATTAGGTTAAATTGGCAAAAAATTAAGCCACGTCACCTTACATTCTTTCCTGCGTCGGGGGCGTGTAGTGCTACTGTCACCCGAAGATCGCTATTCACATTCTAAATAGCCGCATTAGCGTGTATTCAAATAGCATTCGCTTGGTAATTTGATGAACAGCGCAACGGTGAAACACGATCCAGATGCATCCCCATCAGCGACATTAAAGTGGGGGAAGAATGTGGCCAGGTGTCAATGGCTCATTCATACACATGAAAGTTGCTACATATTCAATGAAAGGAGGCAGTAATAGAGAATAGGTTTTTCTTATTTACCCAACTGAATGTTGCAACTGCACCATTTAGTCTTCTTGTAGCCAAGACTTTGGTGATCAGATATCTGGGATCAAAGCAAATTGTACTTTTATAATGTGTCTGCAAGTGTTTCAAACTGCATTTTGCAATGTCTATACTTTGATGTCAAATTACAAACTTAACATAAATCTGACATGTTCACAAAGTACAGCAGTACTTCAGTACTCAAACTCATTAATACTCAAATTTTGTAAAAGTCGAATCAACCAGTTTGAAATTAAATGACCCAGAACTCGATCTGAATCTCATGCCTTGTCCACGCATACACGGGTATATTTTAAAACTGTGTTTTTCCTCCTCCATTTAAAAAAAAATATCTCATTTAATGCCCAATATAGCAGCAAACTCCTTATTTCTGAGGGAAGTAAAATTTGTAAATACAAAAAGGAATGAGCATGTTATCCTCAGTTTTAATCCCACTTCCAGTCCCCGAGTCTTTCTCGCCCCACCGATCCCACACAGCCATCAGGCATCCATCCATTATCTATACCCGGTTATCCTACTGGGTCACGGGGGGTCCGGAGCCTACCTGGAAGCAATGGGTATGAGGCAGGGAACAGCCCTGGATGGGGGGCCAGTCCATCGCAGGGCACAACCACACACCATTCACTCACACAGGTACACCTACGGGCAATTTAGCAACTCCAGTCAGCCTCAGCATGTCTTTGGACTGTGGGGGGAAACCGGAGAAGACGGCACAGGGAGAACATGCAAACTCCACACACATGGAACCCAGGCAGAGATTCAAACCCAGGTCCCAGAGGTGTGAGGCAACAGTGCTAACCACTGCACCACCATGCCGGCCCCCAGCCATCAAACAGCAATTACTAAAACAGAAATAAAAATTTAAGGTTAGCATTTTCATTATAGTGCCTTCATCTTCAATTCATTCTACAATTCCATTATTCAATGCACATTAAATCAATTACACTAATACATTTTGAAAGAAAAAAACACTACTAATTAAATGCATTATGGTATGATGAGTAGTGTACAAGGCCCCAAACCTTTCACTAACATTCTAACATGTTGTTTGTTTATAGCCCGTATAAAGGATAGACATGTTTAATAAGGAAACTAACTGCGCAAAGTCTTGCACTTTTTATCTAGACGTCGGATACATCTCCGCTCTCAAATGCAAACAAGTTGCATAGAAGGACCATTGTTCTTAGCAGCTCTGTGTCTCCGAGGACGGCGCTGTCTGTGATCGGGGCAGAGTAACACAACTCTACACACGCTGCAATGTTTGAGAGCTGCCTGCTCTACCCCAGACACAGAGTGAAACTCTCCAACACAAAAAAAAACAGAACTGATAACATTACGGGATGTGGTAATAATTAAAATTTTAACAATTATTTTAATTTAACGTTTAACGTCCGAGTCAGAATCAATTATCGTTATCATTACACCAGTTCCCGACAGAGTAATTCGCGTTTTCTTTTAAAGCAACATTTTATAACGAACCAGTTAAATAAATAGGTATTTGAAAGATTAGAATTTAAGCCTTACAGTTTTCTCCCAGAACTCTTCCTAAACTTCCTGTCCTGAACAAGGTAGCATGGGTCGCGTGTTCCACAGCAACAATAACATGGGGCTGCCCACAGACGTGCCTGTCTGTAAATCAGGTTACTAAACTCGGATATCAGGCGATGCTGATGCATTAAAAATGCCAAATATCTGCCTGATATATCAGCCGGCCGATATATCAGTTGACCTCTAATTCGAACCCAAGTTCTAAACGGATTAAGTTTGAGTTCTGAGGTACCACTGTACATTAAAATAAAAATGAGTTTAATGTTTAATGCCAAAACAAATATATAAGAAATAATTTATTTGCAATTACGTTTATGATATTGAAAGAAATGTGTGATCATGCCCCAGTCACTGAATGTATGTTCCTTACCCCTAGACCCCAGAGGGTTAATAGGCTAATAATGAATGCGGCAGGTTGGAAGCAGTGTTAGAATGAAAACATTCTGGCAAAGGACACCAACAACAGGATTGAGAACTACTGGGTAGGGCTGCATGATTCTGGAAAAAAAAATATGAATTGCGATTCTTTTGCTTAGAATTGCGATTCTGAGATTGCACTCATTATACTGCAAAAGGAAACGCACCAAAACACAACTGTGCCAAACATATGACTGATTCAAGACCGGCATATCAACTTCTGACAACAGAAAGAAAATGCTCAATTGGCCATTCAATTAAGGCAATCAGAATAGCCATATCAAAAGTTCTAGTACCAAAAGTGCCAGTGGGGTACTTTGGGGTGGGAAATGCTTTCTTTGTTAAACAGTTATAGCCTGCCTCAAACACAATACAAGCACCATTTTGAAAAGAGTTGATAGAAATAATTTGCCATGAATTAAGTTTATGATATTGAAAGAACTATGTGACCATGCCCCAGTCAGTGAAAGTGTGTTCCCTACCCCTAGACCCCAGAGGGTTAATTGTGCAACCCTACTATTGGGTTATATGTACAATTGGTGTGACCCGGTTAGGCTGTGTTTTCATCACGCGTGTTGTTGGTGCGACTAAGTCTAACTGTGTTTTGGTTATACATACAGTTGGTGCAACCCAGTCAGACTGTGCTTTTGGCATGCGTATGGTCTGTGCAACTTGGTCATAGTATACTTTGGTTATAATGCTTCTTTGGTCAATGTCTGGTTGCTCTGCAGAGATCTGGGGATGGATGAGAGCCTGTTGCAACGCTTAGGGAGGCACAGCGACGCCGTGGTTGAGTTAAACCTGCAGTACAGGATGAATAGGTACGTGTATACAGTTTACAGTGGAGATGGATTCCTGCTGTGCTGTGTTTACCCTAGAAAGTGGGGGACCACTCGGGGAGATGCATCCCTGTTTATGGGCAGGACCTGTGTGATGGTCATGTCCGGCACTCCCCCAGTGGTATCATGTCTCTGAGCAACATGCTGATGTACGGTGGCAAGCTGGAATGTGGCTCGGAGCGTACTGCCAGAGCCATGCTGGAGCTGCCGACGTGGGGCACTGTGGAGCAGGAACTAGAACTCAGACTGAGTCGACCCGAGTACCTCACCTGGATCCGGGCCGCACTGGAGCCGCAGAAGCCAGTATGCTTCTTGGACACAGCCAGGGTGAGCATCCTCCAGCATTAGAGTTCCACTGCTTTATTTAACACATCTAAAATGACTGACCACATTTTCTTTCAATCCCCCCC
>JABFEB020000060.1:16419512-16431235 GCA_019775895.2 Stomatorhinus ivindoensis
CAGTGGATCACAGGTCATCATGGTACTGACATGGCACACGTGTAAGCTGCAGTGGATCACAGGTCATCATGGTACTGACATGGCACACGTGTAAGCTGCAGTGGATCACAGGTCATCATGGTACTGTTTTGAAACGATGTTCAGTTACCGCTGCTAATGTTATGACCTCAGTGCCTGGGTGCTAAGGATAAAAACCCCCAAAAGATACTTATTTTACTGTTTGTTGTTTATCGTAAGTCAGGTAAAAGTTATTTCTTTTGTATGTTGTATTTATTTTTGCCAGTTTTATCACTAATTCAAAATATTACTCTCCAGACTCATCTGAGCTTTTTTTTTCCCCATTTCAAGATACATTGATATTTACCATGCAGGTTTGATTCCAGCTAGGGTTTACTTCTGGAGCCCTGTATGACTGTGAAGACTGCTGCTGTACTGATGTTGATGAGGTTACAGACTGCTTACAGCCTTACAGGTTTTGGTACAAAGCAGTCGTGTCCTTTCGGAAATCCAAGGTGTTATAGGGGTAACTTCATTATGCCTCACATTTTTAGTTCGTATAGTTTACCCAAAATTACATCAGACACAGACACTTTTGTGTATTTAATACTGACTGGATTTGTATTGGTTTATATTTGAAAATGTGAAACAAAGAAATACACATTCAGACTATCTGCCTTCGGGCCGTTTTTGCTATGATTTTTAAAAAAATAAATTCTCTCCAAGTAATGTCTGAGTATCTTTACTATAAATTATTTTAATTAGTATTAGATTATTAGCATATTTTCTAGCTAGTTTCTTTTCAGCCTAAATCTCAAGATCAGTTTTGTATGAGGGGAATGTTGGCTTCCACTCAAACGTTTTGAGCACTTTAGACAGGTCCCAGATGCTGTCAGAGTGTGAGTACTCCCTTCAGAACTGTGACCACACGACCAGCGATGTCCACTCTGTCGTTGTCTTTTATGTGCAGGTGAAGCTCCCCTCCTCGACTGGAGCACTGGTAGGCTGTCACACATAAAAATCAGATTAGTAAAGTGTCTGTAGATTTAGTAAGTAGTCTATACCGTTTAAAAATGCCGAAGTATTTCACAGTCACAACCAGTTGAATCCATGTATTGTTCCTTATAAATTACCGTTTCAAAACCAAATTTGGTTATTCCGGTTTAAAAAACGGAACAGGAAAAAGGAAAAACAGGCAAGGAAAAAATTGCTACTTGTTTTGTTATTCTAAAAACCATACGGAAACTGTGAAATCACTTTTGTTTTTATGCCTTATGGGAAATCCAGGGGGAGACTCACAATATGACATTTCTTTAATATTATACAGTGCCAGCCACCCAGGCTAAGGTTTATCTGTACTGTTCTCTACATTTTAGGATGATTATAAAGACATCAAAACTATATATAAAAAACATTCCTGCTGAAAAAAACAGCGTATACCAGTACATATTATGTGCGGACCAGCAAACTGGTTCATTATTACACCCAGGGTTTCGTACGGACCTTAATTCGTGGGTAAATCATGAAATTAAGAAATCACGTTTTCGCAATTATCCCCATCTCTCTCTTTTAAAATAATTTTTTACTAATAATGAACAATATTACGACATATCAACAAATGAACTGTCAAGCAATATATAAAACTAACAAAGCCAGGGATGAGAAAAAAGGAAAAAAAAATACCCAGGAAAATCAAATTCTTGCACTTGTAAATTCTTACAAGTTTTAACAGCTTTATTGTTAAGGGTCCAAAGCACAAAGTGCTATTTACACTTGTTTTTACAAGTTAAGTAGAGCTTAATTTCATTAAAAAAATTGTGTTTAGATATTAAAACTTTTTTCTTATGAATGCAGAATTTTCCTTATTCAATAACTAAATCACATAAATGTCTGCTCTTAACACCTCATTTCTAAAATAAAAACATCAAACATTTCAGTTGTCACTTTCCTTCCAATCTTCCTGCTAATAAAATTAGTTAAATCTATCAAAACATTCTTGTATAGATACATTTTAAAAAGAAATGATCACAAAAACCACAATTGGAATCTCTAGTTTGAACCTTTCTAAGATTTCCTTGACGGTCTATTCGATGTAATATTTTAAATGAAATTTCTTTAACCTTATTTTGGATGCAATATTGATTTAGCAATTTCCATGCTTTCTTCCAATTTATATCATCAAACAGGGAAGTCCAAAAGAATTTTGCAGAGGAAACTGATGGTTGGCAAAGGTTATTCCTAATATGCTGGTTGTTACATTTATCGTCCCATAAGTTATCCCCCCCATTAAATATATTTCTACAGGCAACATCTGGGCATTCATAATTTATATAAGCATTCTTAATAAAATGTATTGCACTTTGGATAGCAATGTGTGTGTATAATAATAGATCTCTTAATAACCAAGATTCTGGTTCTTTTAGTTTTTTTAATAATAGGGCTAAAGTTCAATTCACACCTCTGCCTGACATCTTTACAAATAATTATTCCCAAGTAGACCACATTATCTTTAACGGGAACCCCATATATTTCATGAGAGTTACAGTCTTTAAGTGGGAACAGTGCTGATTTAGTAAAATCAGTTGATTAAAATTTGGTTTGATAGAAATTTTCTTCAACTAAATAAGGATAAAACTGAGGTTCTCCTAGTTGCCTCTAAGTCAACCTTGGCCAAACTCAGTAACTTCTCTCTAGAAATCGACGGCACTGTAGTACCTCAATCGTCCCAGGTTAAGAGTCTGGGGGTTATTCTTGAGAGCACCCTCTCTTTTTGGTCGCACATCAACAACATCATTCGTTTATCTTTTTTTTCATTTACAAAATATTAGTTGTTTACACTGATCTCTTTCAAAGCTCTTCCCAACATTGCTCCTCCTTATCTGTCTGATCTTTCACGCATTTCCATAACAACTTGCATTCTTAGATCGTCTCACTCTACGCCACAAACTTTTAATGCCACAAACAGTACAAATGATTGCAATCAGTTTGGTCAAAATCAGATGCAAGTGGAGGGCCAACGTCACACTGGCACAAACCGACACTGATGATTGAGACCAGTTTGGTTTTAATCAGTAACATATGGGGAAGGCAGCTTCACGCAGATATCAACAAGGCATCTAGGCTCAGTTTCTGGTGAATGCCCAGATACAAATATAAGCAGTTTCATACAGTTAGGGCTAAACAGCAACAAACGTTAGCCATTCTTACCCAGCATCCTTTGCTTTCCCAATTCCGCTGCCCAGTAGCTGGCTAGCACAGTGTGTGATGATCCTTGAAGTGGCAGGTGAAAACAACCACACGTCAATAACCTTAACTAACGGCCGAAAACTGCACATTGTGAAATTCAGCGATATTTACCAGTTACAGGATCCTCAGGAATTCCGTACCAGGGAGCAAAATTCCTTGATAAAAAGTCATAGGCTGGCTGAGCAGCGGGGTCACCCTTTAGGGTGACAATGAGTGCTTTCACCTTCCCGTCGGACCCTGCATGCAGGAGTCTGGCAGGGTCTGGCTGCAGGGACATCAAGGCTGCCCTGGAATCCCATGAAAGAGGGCTGGAATGTGTGATCAGGGTTGGATATTGCGCACTTTGGGACAGCGCGGGGTGGGTGTGCGCTTTTACCTGTCACACGAGTCGCTGAGGCGTATGAGCAGCTTGCTGATGGCCCTGCAGTACTGCACGTCCTGCACAGGCAGTTCTCCAACCGCAGCCTGCGGCAATGTACCCAGGCCATTACAAGTATGTACGCGTCTGCCCATCACATTATGTTCAGCTCTAATGCACATCCAAGAGTACATTTTTGAAATCAGTATTGTTGCATTCACATGCAATCTGTAATGTCCAACGGTTACTATGACTATGGCTGGATTACACATTTAATTGGTTAATAATTGATCATTTTTGATCACTTACTTTAATAAGATCTTTTACTTCATTTGGGTCCTGAGGGAAAAATACAAACTT
This sequence comes from Stomatorhinus ivindoensis, assembly GCA_019775895.2. Lineage (NCBI taxonomy): Eukaryota > Metazoa > Chordata > Actinopteri > Osteoglossiformes > Mormyridae > Stomatorhinus > Stomatorhinus ivindoensis. The sequence goes on from JABFEB020000060.1 coordinate 16,423,474, forward strand.
AACTATAATTAAAACAGTATTTTACTTGCAGGAGTACAGATTCAGACATTTAACTTGAATTTCACAGTTTCAAGAATGTGATGAAGCCCAGGATTAAATTAACTGACTGAACGAATATCACGTACTGCATCTTAACATTTCGAGTCCCACCACCCACCTGTATAGTCGGCTTGTTTAGGGGGAAGTCCATCACTAAGGCGTCCCCGTCCGTTTTGACGTATAATTCCCCACTAAGCGTCTCAAAAGTCAGGACTGCGTTATGGTTTTCTTTCAAGCAGAATGACAAACATTATGGGTGCACAGGATATTTTTAAATTATAGCTTTGTTTTATCGAATGGCTTTAAAATACACTTGTGCCAAGTGTCTAAAATCAATGTCATGAACCTTTTTCAGCTTCACGTTTTATTTTTTATCACTATTTTGGGCTCCTCATATGTCTCCATGATGCGTAATTCATAAGGATTACATTGCCTGTACATACAGATAATACTTGCGAATAGCTCATCCAAGCGCTTACTTTTGTGGTAAAAAAGCACGGCAGCCGAGGCGATGGTGGCATGCCCGCACAAGACGATTTCATTTTTTGGGGTGAACCATCTCAGGCGAAATCGAGCCGCTGTCGAGGAAATGGGGTTACATGTAAAACGGGGTCAGGCCACCGAGTCCCTGAGGTTAGTGCTGTCGTTTTACAAACGTATCTAGGAATTTTAATTTAAATTCTCGCAAAAATGCATTTGCAAGTGAAATTGAGATACCTGAGCCGAAGTCATCTGTGACATTCAGTCTGGAAATAAAAGCAGTCTCGGAAAGGTTCATCTCTGCTGCAATTTTCTGGTACACCTGATCCTGTAATTCCTATATTTTAGAGAGATGCATCTCGTAAGTTGAGGGGAAACATACACTGCAACAAAATATTTATGTTGATCACCGTAAAAATGTACTCACATTTTGTAAGAGACAGACTGCTGCGGGGTTCCCTTTGAAAACTTGGTCGGTGAATGCATCCACAATGAATAGTGGAATTTCCATGGTTTTTTATTTTATTTTTTTGCTGCGTGCGCGAAGAAAAGTTTTATCGTTTAATCAGTTGTTTGGTTAAGCGTTCTGAAATGGACTTTAAACCCATGACCAGCACTACTTAAAAGAACAACGTCAGCAGTTATAAGTAAAGAATGGATAACTTATCAATTAAAGGCCTATCACATGTATTTGTATTAAACGGCTGATTAATTGTCTGTCTTGACATTGGCAAAGGCATAACTATACAAGAAATGCATAGGAAAAAAACAAGAACAAATATACATATATGATATACATATATGTACAAAAATGGACAGATGCCTTGAAGCAGCAGAAACTGTATGATCAAAAACTACTGGCAGTAGGAGTTTAATGTTGTGTAGTAGCAGAATAGCAATACTGGAGCATTGCATGGCCTCCTATATGAAAGATCATTGCACTTAGTCCTTTATGTGTGCTTGCGTGTGTGTATGTGCATGCCGTCAACTGTATGATGTTGTTCATTATGGAGTCTTACAGCAGCTGGAAGGAAAGACCTGTGGTATCTCTGCTTCACACAGCACATGTGCAACAGCCTATCACTGAAGGAGTTGCTCAGTGCTGTCACTGTGTCATGCATGAGGTGGTAGATGTTATCCAATAGGGATGACAGCTTAGCCAACATTCTCCTGTCACTCATTACCTCCACTGGGTCCAGGGGGCATCCTAAAACAGAGCTGATCCTCCGGATCAGCCTATGCAATTTCCATCTGTCCCTGGCAGAGATACTGCCGCCACAGCTGACTACACCATAAAAAATGACTGATACCACTACAGAGTCATAGAAGATCTTCAGGAGCTACTCATGCACTCCAAAAGACCAGAGTCTCCACAGCAGATACAGCCTGCTCTGTCCTTTCCTGTGGAGGGCATTTGTGTTGTGAGATCAGTCCAGTTTATTATTCAGATGAACACCAAGGCACTTGTAGGATTCCACTATCTCAATATCCATTTCCTGGATGTTCAGGGGTTTAAGTGGCAGATCTCAGTGCCAAGGGAAATCTACCACCAGCTCCTTGGTTCTTCCAGTATTTATCAGGAGGCGGTTCTGTTGGCACCAATCCACGAAGTCCTGGGTCAGTTCTCTATACACCTTGCCGTCTGCATTGGTGATGAGGCCAACTATTGCTCAGTCATAAGAGTACTTCTGCAGGTAGCAGTTGGTGAAGTTGTTGGGGAAATCTGCGATGTAGATGGTGAAAAGTAAGGGAGTCAGAAGGGAGGTGTACGATTTTTTTGTATTTGGCTTGCTTTTAGTTATTCCTAACTTTTCGTTCTTTTTACTTATCTTTGAGTTGCTTTTGTATCTGGCTTTCAACACTGGCGCATGCACAACTCATCCACGGTCGACTCATATGCCGAAGGGACAGCTAGAACTAGATGGGGCTGGGTCAGGAACACGCGCAGGCGTCTGCTGAGCCCGCAGGCAAGTCCCGTTTCTCGCGAGTTTTTCTGGTGAGCCGTCGCTCTCTACCTGAGCAAGACCGGCGCCGAGAGACGGTGAGGAAACGTTTATTCAGTTTGTGACGTTTTTTTGCGAGCGCGTATAAAACAACTGTAAAACGATATATTATTTTACTAAGTACGCCGTGTTTCTTAGAAACTAGCTAAAATTTGATTTTCCCGGCGGGTAAGCGAACGTTAGAAGGCGGCCTGGGCCTAGCCAACTATCGCTGTTTTGCCAGCTGTATTTGTGGACGGTGCTCGGCAGACCGGCAGGCTGGTAATACAGTTATACGAGTTTTTTGTTTATTAATCGACATTTCCAACTTGTTGGTCAGTTTGACCGGCCATAAACGGACGGTCGGTGTGATGTGCTAGCGGTTTTAGTAATGCTGTCTGACTTTAAGTTGGTTAACGCCGTGTCGCGTGCGACGTCGCGACCGATTATCGCCGGGTTGTCGTCGTCTTGGGTTAATGACATTAACTAGCTAAACCAGCCAGGCAGCACGATGACCAGGTCCAGGTAGCCGTGTGTTTGTTGACCCAGCTGATTCATGCTACAACAGTAATAACGTAAAAGGCGTGCTGGGTGAGCTGATCAACCGCCTGACCTCGACAACCCATCGCCGTGTCACCTGGCAAGTGTGACAGAGCAGCCGAGCAGGATGGCTGTTAATGTCCATCCCCCGACGCCGCCCGGACCGTGTGCTTTAAAGGTTGTTTAACAGTGATCCATCACAGACCTTGGACATCAAAGAAAGCCTAGTTACTTTGATCGAATAAGATGATTAAGGATGATCCACAACCTTTTATTTATCGAGCTTAAACTGCAAACTATAAAAGTAAAACTTGCACTGAAACCCGTTTCTTCATTTATTTGATTTGATGCTTTTGCTCAAAGTGCTTTAGCATGTTTCTTAGGTGTACTGCTGTGTGTGTTTACTAGAGTAATTCAGGTTAAATACTTAAGCCATTACAACACAGACCCTCCCAAGACATATCAACATTGATAAACCAATTGCAAGTTAAGCCTGTTCCATTGAGCCTCGCAACCAGCATTTAAGTCAAATATGGAAATCACTAAACACACATGAATAGTATAAAATACAAGCTTTATTGTCATTCAATAATAAAAACTCAACGAAACTAGGAGTGCTGCTACTCTTCAGTGCGATAAAAGAAAAGAGAAAAGGAAATTTAAAAATAATATAAATTACAGAAAACAGACAAATAAATACAGCAAGGGATAGGGCTGCCACTTACGACTTTTTCTATGGATTAATCTGTAGACTATTTTATCGATTGGTTGATTAATTTAAACATTTAATTTTTCTCCAGAAAAATCAAATTTCCTGTTTAAGTTAATTTTATTTTGACAGCATCAAACTGTATGTATATTGCAGGGCTTTAGATAATTGACGCTAGCTTTTCAGCACTGTAAGGACATTATTTTCACCCACAATTCAAATAGCAGATTAGTATTATGTCTGAAATATTAATGAGTTGTGTATTGTGATGCACAAAAGTTAGTAATCTGAATGCATACGGCATATCTTTATGCTTATTAATTTTGGTCAATGTCGACGTCATCGACTACGCCAAGTAATCACGGCAGCCCTAGTGAATAGGCGATAAGGTAAAATTAACTCTTAAATCTAAGACCTAAATTAGCCAAAGTAACACGCGGTGTTACATACTGTGACATACTATGGTTTTATTCCTAGGGGTCTCCGTAATTAAATAGCTGATCACCCAATCACTTTTCTGGGTTGTTTCCATGTTCACGTGTCCATGATTAAACCCACTAGAAAGACTGCTGCTTGGACTTAGTCAGCATGGTTGAGCCATGCTTAAATAGGTCCTCAAATATAACAGACAGTGGCTTTACTGAAAAAGATAATTTACATTTATTTAGTCTCTTTAAATAGAGAAAATTGACTATTGTCAGGTCAGCTACAGCTTACCATTTTTTAGAATATAGTATTAAAACATGCACATAAATGATTACTCAGGCCAAAATCTGCCATAATTGCTGTCCACATGACGGTGCAAAAATCACATTGTCGTAATATTTACGACAATACATATATAGTAAGCTGCTGGCACAAGCTGGTAGTATAATTAGCTGCTAACAGTTAGGTCCCTCAGTTTTTTTTAAACAATATTTTAAGATATTTTTACCATACCAGTGGTAGTGAACAGAATGGGAATTTTGCTGAATGAGCAATTTGGAACCCTTCAATGAATATTCTGAGCAAATTTTAGCATAATTAAATTATGCAGTTTACATCAGCATTGTAATAATACAAAATTAATTTTTCTATGATGTATATAATTATTGCTGCCAGCTTCTGCGGGCCACCTTTCAAATCTGATATATGTCCCCCCTCCCAAGTTTTTGCACAGGAGTGAGGAGATGTCTCTTAATGATGAGGGCTTTGTGGTGCGGATTCGGGGCTTGCCCTGGTCCTGTACACAGGAGGAGGTGGCTGGCTTTTTCTCAGGTGAGTTGCAGTGTCTCCACTGAGCAGCTGAGCCTATTTGTATAGAGCTGTCCCTTCGTGATGGTGTACCTGAGTGAGTCCAAAATGGCTGCAGATGAAGCCCTGTGTTCTGTTTGCAGATTGTGAAATCGTGGGCGGGGTGAGCGGTGTGTGCTTTACCTATTCGAAAGAGGGCAGGCCAAGTGGAGAAGCCTTCATCGAGCTGAAAACGGCGGATGACTTCAAGAACGCCATTGCTAAGGATCGAAAGTATATGGGCCATCGCTACATCGAAGGTGCGTTTTGAAGCAAGCTCTGTTACGGAGCTTCATCATGGTGTGCTGGGGTCAATCATGTAAATCCCAGGATTGTGTTCAGCGCGCCAGTCCAGGGCTCAGTATCTGAGACAGGGACGGGGCAGGAATTGTCAGGGCTGCTGGCCTCTAGTAATATGGAGTCTAAGAGGCCCTTTTGGGACCATTAAAAATGTGTAACGTGGAACTGATCTGATTTTCCTGTGCTGGTGCTTTCAGGAAGCATACTTGTTTATCATGTCATGGCATTGCAAATAGCCCCACCTTTTGCCTAACCTGAGACTCTGGGCCTGGCTTTGCCGCCCGCTGTCTCCCCCTTTAGTCTTTAAGTCAAATCGCAGCGAGATGGACTGGGTGCTGAAGCGCTGTGGCCCCAGTGACTACGACAGCTGCAGCGGCTGTATGTTGCGCCTGCGGGGCCTGCCTTTCGGATGCAGCAAGGAGGAAATCATGCAATTCTTCGCAGGTACACGGGGAAGCTGTAGATGGTGCCACTGCAGTGCCCATGCGCCGCACGCTACTGACGGCTGCCAATCAGAGATTAATGTGAAGCATCACACCTCTGTTGATGACCCAAAAGTGCTGCTGGTATTTTAGTAAAAAAAAAAAAAAAGAAAAGTCAGTTTGATGGGGCTGTTGGCTGACATGGTCTACTAAAAGAGGCAGAGGAGGGGTTACAGCCAGAGCCATGTGATTCACATGAGCCAATGGGAAACTGAGTCCCTAAATTACTGCAGGCACGCTTTCTCTCCTTTATCATATTACGGGACGTGTGGCGGCTTTTGGTGCGCTGTAGAGGCAAATTTCCTGTTTGAGAGCTGCAACACTATATGGGGCTTCCACACCACGTGGCCAAAAAAGCTCATTCTGAGAGGTGTCACAAAAATGGCCAATGCCACAAAAGTCACCACATCTTCTCCCACAGGTGCTGTGTGTGCTTGTCTGTCTTTTGTAAAATATAGTAAGCTAATAAATAATTTAATGATTTGCAGGCTGTTAATTTATAAAAGAATCCATAATAGAGGAGCTGTAGTTGTTTTGGGGTTGGGGGGGTGGGGGGAGGATTGGGGTTTACTGCAGGGGGTTTCTGGAGATGTCACGGCTTTTTCCTTTTATTTTAACATGTCCCCCCCTGTGGGGGTTATCTGTCCTTGGGTTGAAGGGTTGAAAATCGTGCCAAATGGGATAACATTGCCGATGGACTACCAGGGGAGGAGCACGGGGGAGGCCTTCGTGCAGTTTGCCTCAAAGGAGATAGCAGAAAAGGCTCTTGGGAAACACAAGGAAAGGATAGGGCACAGGTGGGACGGACAGACTGGGCTGGGCAATACTGTTATCACTAATGTGGGGGGCGGGGGGTTGTGGGTATGTACCACTAATATCTATCACACAGTTAATCTGTCTGTGGGGCTGCGAGGAGTGCGTGTAAGAAAGGGCTGCTACCAGACAGTTTAGAGGGGCTGGGGGGGGTCGGTCTTCGAGAGCCCCCACTCCCTGCACAGCACGCTGAGGCTGACGCATGGTGATACCACAAGGCCAGCACCTTCTACCCATTGAAAATAAAAAAAGAGAGAAAATCATGAGAAGCTATGCCATAAGTCACAAGACTGGCCTAGTATGCTTAAATAAGCATGTGTGCTCACCCATTTACTCTGCAGATTAAAACATTTAAGAAAGCGTTGCGCTTTATGTATTTGTCTGTGTTCCTTTAAAATGTTCCAGAAAGCTGCACCAGTCATGTCAAAGCTGTGCGTTTTACCCACAGTTCCTCTGCATATGACCTTGGCATAGGTACATAGAAATCTTCAAGAGCAGCAGGAATGAAATCCGAGCTTATTACGAGCTGCCCAGGAGGATGATGGGACAGCGGCCTGGGCCATATGACAGACCCGTCATGGGTCGCGGGGGGTTTTTCGGGCCGGGACCAGGAAGAGGCAGTGGCCTCCTGGACCAGATGCGCAGTGGAGGGGGCTACGGTGGAGGTATGTCCTTTATGCTGAATGCTGTGTTAACATCACTAACGATGGTTAAGCAGTGCTGCTGGTGATTTTTTTTCTTCAGTTCATATCAGTTCAGTTTCAGCAAAGGCCTTTCTGAGTGTGTACAGTGACTGCTTGGAAGTTTTCTAATAGTGAATGTTTATGCATGTCTTAAGCATTTATGATACATTCTGTCTTGAATTGCATACATTAAATATCACCATGTTTTCACATTAATGTACTCTTGTGTTTATAACTGTAGATTGTGTGTTTATGGCTCTAGGCTACGGAGGGTTTGACAGCTACAATGGCTTCAACAATTACTGTTTTGGCAATGGTATGTTTGAGGACAGAGTCCGGGGCGACAGGGGGAGAGGTAAGGGTGCCTGCTGCTGGCACGGCTCTGTCATCATAGCAACAATCCTGTGTCCTAATGCTTCTCGTATGGCCTGATGTGACTATTGTTACCGCAGTAACGGTGCG
>JABFEB020000060.1:16431335-16442655 GCA_019775895.2 Stomatorhinus ivindoensis
TCATCATAGCAACAATCCTGTGTCCTAATGCTTCTCGTATGGCCTGATGTGACTATTGTTACCGCAGTAACGGTGCGATGATAGTGCGTCTTCTTACCCCTGCAGGCGTAGGGGGGCATGGCTATGGGGGTAGCGATTCTGGCTCTGGCTTCCACAGCGGACACTTTGTGCACATGCGCGGTCTGCCCTTCCGTGCCACAGAGGCTGACATTGCCAATGTAAGATCGCCATTGCCATGATATAGAAGCTTACAGCCATTCGATAAATTTTTGAGTAAGATGAGGCATCACTGATTTCACTGTACCTGTCAGTGATACTTACCTATGACACTTCACTGGATTTCTCTGTAATTCACTGTCCTTGTCATTTCTCAGTTTGTGGTGTTTTTTGCCATCCTTTTCATTACTGACTTTATGGTCTGTGTATTTACATATAGTTCTTCACGCCATTGAACCCGATTCGCGTGCACATCGATGTGGCGCCCAATGGGAAGTCCACGGGTGAGGCCGATGTTGAGTTTGCATCGCACGAGGATGCTGTGTCCGCCATGTCTAAAGATAAAAACCACATGCGTGAGTGTGCTCTCTGTCGCCGCCCAAGGGGTCATGCTGTCTGTTGACATTTTAAGAAGGCCCTTTGCTTTTTCAGAACACCGTTACATCGAGCTGTTCCTGAACTCTACAGCCAGCGGGGGATCTGAAATGGGTCAGTCTGACTCCCTGACAATATATGTGCAGGAATAAGGAACATATTTCTACCAGTTTTAACCAGACCTAATCAGTCAGGTAGTTTCATCTACTGGCTGTTACTGCTAATTTTAGTTAAGGGTATTTCTTAGTCAAAGGTCAGCCAGAGCGGTAGTGGGAGAGTATATCAATTATGATGTAATAACAGCGGTTTCTTTCATTTCCTCTGATTTGAGACACTCCCACTTCTTTATCTGCTTATGTTGTGTAGTGCTAATATGGCCCTGGCCCTTAGGTGCAGGGGGTCCGGAATTATATGTGACATTGGTTTACCACTTGTTTAGATTAAGATACAGAGGCAGTTTTTTCCATTGTTTCATTGCAGGCCGCAGTGGTGGTTTCTATGGAAACTCTGGGGGCATGGGGTCCAGAAGTGGTGGTGTGAGGGGCATGTTTTAGATGAAGGTGACCTGAAGCCACCAAGTTCAACCAAAAGTTGGTTAACTTTTTCTTTTGTACTTGGGAATGTTTTTTTTCCATATGTTCATATAAATTTTACGTTAGATTTCCCATTTTCAGAGTGGAAATGAAATATATTTGATGTTACTTAGGTTAACCAGCTATTGTAAATTTTGCTCATTAAATTTTATACAAAATCTGTGGTCCCTTCAAGGTCTTGATGGATTACAGCTTTTAATCAGTCTGCCATGCTTTGGAGAATGTGCTTACTAATTCCCAGTGCATGGTTTTTGTTTAGAGACCCATCTGCCATTGACTGCGGAGTCCTGTGGTATTAACTAGAAGCAGGGAAATGTTTTGGGATGAAGGTATAGAGAGCAGGCGCCATCGCACATGTCAAGCTGGTAGACAGCACTAAGTCAACTAGTGGACTGGCAGAGCTTCTTGGCTTTGTTACATTGCAAAGGCACATGGCAAAGCCCACGTCCCAAAATGAGATTTCAAGATGCCATCACATAGCTACACGTTCCCCATCATTGCCATCAGAAACACAACCAAGTATTCTGTATTCCTCGATAAGGAGTTTCATGGCACTGTAGCTGCCACTGTCAGAAATACATCCAAGTCTGTGTCCCAGAACGAAGTTTAGTAATAACGAATCATCCAATAACATGTGTACACAGGTCAACATATTAAACAGAAACCATATTAAATTCATACTGTAATCAAATAGGCAGTACACAAATTTCTAAAAAAAAGCAGCATATTAATTGCAGTTAATGTCACAGGTTTGTTCACTGTGTACACTAGTTAAGCACAGTCATTCAATTTACCCCATTGCCTTCACCCATTCCATATTTGAAATAAAAATCCTGTTTATTAAATAAAATGTTTGTACAGCTATACAGAAAGATTAGTGCTCAGTAAGAGTAGTTTCAGTACATTGCCATGTGTATGGTATTTGGCACCTATTTTACCAAAAACATCACGTGTTCTTCTCTTACACCAAAGAGCACCGTGAGACAGACATCCACAGTACAGATTCCAGTTTAAGGGAAAAAAAAAAAATGGCTTCTAAATTGGTGCAATTTTAAACAATTTCACAACCACAAGAATTAAATTACAGAAAATGAAAGATGCTGTGCTTTGTGCTATTAGTTTCAGAACAGGTGGGGGGTGTGGTTTCTGGATAACAGCAAATAAGCTTCCAACCCCCACCCCTAACACACGTTCTGAAGCCCCCTCTCCCGCCTCTCTGGTCATAGGTAAAACTATCTGTCCTTTTCCCTGCATAAGTAAAGTTTACATTGAAATATTTGCCCAGTTAATTTTGGTGGCATCACCTGAAAATTTGAGGCACATGTGAATCTTTCACAAAGTAACTTCCCTCACCTATCCAAACCTACTGGTACAAATGAACTTAATTCTAAAGTTAAAAGGTTATAGGTTCTGCTAAGGAGAGATAGTGTTCCGGACCTGTCCACCCTTGAGGGTTGAACAGCTTCCCTTTATTGTTTATGGCATGAGTTACAAAGCGTTAAATAATCTGGGAAGTTTGGCACGAGGTTTTAAAGCATGCTAAAGATGGGAGGAAATAAGTGAAAGTTGACTTCCTGTAAACACAACATCCGCAGAGACCCCTTAGGGGACTGGCCACAACTGCCCTGCAGCAGGGTTAAGATTGGAGGGGAGGGGTCCAAGAGGACACGTGGGGCAAGCCCCACTCCTTAGGTGACATTGGACGAGCAGCGCTGGAGCAGGAGGGCATGGCATGTGTCGCACACTCTGACAGGCTTTGGGGAGGCAGGCAGGGGCAGCTCGTTGTCAGAGCAGGCGTTACAGAAGATCTCACCGCAGTTCCTGCAGTGGTGCTGTGGGAAGGCATGGGAGTGCTGACCATTAGCTTAACAAATCAACCCTTACTGCATTTAGTCACCCCTTTAAACCCACAAGCTGAAACTACTACTGCATTTTATCCCCCACAGTATAACAAAGCATATTTGCCACATTCACCATTATCTAGGACCATGGTTATAGCAATGGCACCATTCAGTCTGTGAGATGCAAGGCACTGAGGACACTGACCTTTCTCCTGGAGATGGAGAACTCCTTCTCGCACAGCTTGCAGTGGGTGGCATCCCGGTCCTTCAGCCAAACCTGTCCCCCCTGCAAAAAGCCATCATTACCATCTGCCATCTACAGGTGTGGGTTAGCATCACAGTCATAGCACCTTCATCAGATGACACTGTTTAATGCCCACCTGTAGTGCTTTGTTAGCTTCTTTCATATCTTCTATTCTCAGCTTTGACCTGAAAATGTCATGCATTCATCAAAGAGATTTAAAGTTAGTGGGCACTGTAGTGGGTAAAAAATATAAAATGAAGTGCTCAACAAAAATAAGTAAAATGATGTGTATACCACTGAGTGAAGACTTCTTAAGCTTTGAGCTTTACAACACTATAAATTATGATACTGAGGTTGGGGGCTGGCTAGTCCAGCATGGTGATTTACTCGCTGAGTTTGGAGCCGAGTTCCTGGAGGGCTTGTTCCTGCTCCTCACAGACCCCCTTCAGCTGCTGGTTCTCATCCTGCAGCTCGTAGAACTCCTGTGGAAACAGATCAGATGAAAACCATCAGAAGCGACGGGCTGGATATGCTTCCAGACCCACTGATTTATGCCCGTTCGCCCACATCACCGACTCATGTGAACGAAAGAGCACACGGAATCCCACAACCCTAAGGAAGAAAGGGGCACATCCCTGATGGGCTATGTGGGTTTGAGTGCTGGGTGTCAGCGGCGGTGTCCTTGGGGGACCCGTCTACCTTTCTAAGCCCAATAATCTGCTTGGCCTCTGTGTTTAGCTGGCTCACAGCCTCATGCTCACGGTCCAGGTCCCCCTGCAGGGTCTGTCTCCACTCTTTCTCAATCTTCAAGTCTGTTTCCAGCTGAAGCCTGTGGCCAAGAACAAGGTCCAGGCAGATTCAACTCAGGAATGCAAAAAGGTGGTGGTATTTTAGGGAAATGGCAGGTGGTCGTGATTCTCGCATCACTCACAGCTGCCTCTCGCGCTGGGCGATCTGCCTCTGCAAGCTGTCCGCCTTGTTTGCAAGGTCCTCTTTGAACCTGCGCGCCCCATCCTCTGCGCTCCAGTGCTCCTGTTGCACCTCCTGCAATCTGCCGTAATTCAAACCAACTGGGTAAAACTGAGGCTCCAATCACAGAGGGAGGGGAAGGATCGGGGGTGGGGATGGTCACGATGCAAAGGGATGAGCAAAGAAAAAGGATGGGGGAGGGAATTTTCAAAAAAGATCCTAAAAAGGAAGACAGCCCCCTGCATCCTAAAAAACAGGAAGAACAAAGGTGGAGGGATTTCAGACGTGGGTGCTGGAGGCTGGGGGGAGGGCTCATTTAGCTTATGGGGAAAAGCCAGTGATCAGAGGTCCTGCTGCCACAGGTCCATGATGGTGTATCAATGACATGCCAGGAATAATGAGGAAAACTTCAAAACATCTAACTTTATTGTTCCACACAGCAAATGACATATGGTAAATACTGCCCATCAGTGCCGAAGTGGTGGGCCACCTTACAAGGTCATCGGCACATATAATCACAACAAGAAGTGCTGCTCTACAAAACAGACTAAAAAATGCCTCTCTCTGGAAAGTAAAAACATATACAAAAGGAAAAACACGAGTGAACAGTGGAGCCTGCCCATCACTGGCGGTGCTGAAAACTCTGTCACAGATATGCAGTGTTTTTCCAAACTGCTTTCAAAGAACTACAGGGAAATAAGGGCCTTATCCCCAAATCAAAAGGAAATGTCCTTGACGAGCTTGTATTGGTGCTCTGTGTCAGTGCTGGCGCATTTCACAAAGGACATGGCGAGGGTTCGCGTCTGACTCAGCAGGTCCTTGTCGCTGGGCAACGCAAGTGAGCAGGCATGTTGTTTGGGGAGGGGGGAGGGGGTGTCAGTGGGGTGAGGATGCAGGAAATTAAGAGATAATGTTATGGGACACAAGAAAGGAAAAAGGAGAACAAAAAAGGGAAAGAGGACATCAATATCAGTGAATCTCCATGTTAATAAACCAAAATAAAAAACCAAGAAAAAACAGCCTCCAGTGGGCACTATGCAATGTAGCCGCAAAGCATCGCACACACAATGGCAGTGAACCAACGGGAGAGGCGATCCAGGTGCTCCATGTGCACAGACACATGACAAGGACCCGAGCTGGGTACTGCCGTTTGTCCACACAGATATGGGCAAGGTAAACAGAAGATGCCACACGGCCATCGCAAGTTGATCACTAAACAACAATGATGATATCCACAATGTGCCAGCTACACAGATCAGGAGATCCTGATAGCCCAGACTCCCTAGGTGTGCCATGTGTTTAGAACAGCCTACCTCCAGCACACCTTAAAAGTAATTAAGGACTAAAGCCAATAAACTCGTGAAGCCCTTTATTTGCTGGCTTGGACGTTTTCATGGTTGAGAAGGCTGGGCTGACTAAGGAGCTTTCAGCACAGATAAGATGCTCAGTTCCTTCAGAAAAGTAAAATATCAAGCCCTTTACCTTTGTTCCAGCTGTTTCATGGTTGCTGTGATTTGATTGGTCTTCTCTTCCAACCGGGTGATGATGTCACTCTTCTGCTTGAGGCTATCATCGGAGCGCTGTGGAGAAGACAGGCGGTTCTGACACTTCTATCCCACCCCATTAAGCTGCACTTTCTGACCACGCCAACACATCAGCAGAACCCAGACCAGTGTCTACCTGCAGCTTCTGGTACATCTCCACGTTGATGGCCTTGACCTCATCCAGCTGGTGCCGGAGGCCAATAAGGGTGTCCTGCTTCTCGTGGATGTCCTTTTCCAGCAGCTTCATGGCTAGCTCCATCTCCTGTTTCATGCTGACCTGCACCACCAGCTCGTTCTCCACATCCTGTGGCACCGAGTTGCACAGGGGACAGCAAACGTCTGCCAGTCAGTTGGTACCACCTCCCAGACCCCGACATGAGAGGCCTGGGAATGGCAACAGCCAGTGCAGTCATTCTAACCAACCACATATGTGGCATGTGTCACATGATCTACTGGGAACATCCTCTGACCTGGCGAAGCTGGCACTCTTCCTGGAGCTGCCGCCGGGCCTCATTGTACATCTCATCCAGACCTTGCCGGGACTGTTTGTAGGTGTCCAGTTCCACGTCCACGTCTCCCTGGGCCATCTGCTTTAACCCAGAGACGGACAGTGGTCACGGGCACAATGGATGATCAGCATCTCGAGAATGGGGCCTCCTACCTCCAGATGCTGCTGGGCCTTCACCAGAATGAAGGCATTCTCGTTCCGGAGCTGGTGGTTTTCCTCTTGCAGCTTGATAATGTTGTTTTTGGCTATTGCCAGCTGTAGCGCAAGAGCACAGCCCATTAGAGACAGCACCAGAGCCCTGGGCCCCAGGAGCCGCATCTCCCACAGCATACCTCCTCAATGAGCTTAGTGTTGGACTTCTCTAGTGAGTCAACCCGGCCTTGGAGGCTTTGAACCGTAGAGCTATGGAAAGAGAAGAGATTCAGGCCATCAGCAATGACCCAGCTTAGAATAGCCCCCACCCTCCACCCCCCGCCAAGGAACCCTGAAAGCTTAAGGCTTGTACACCTTCTTACAGTCTGATCACACTCATCAGTCTTGTACAGCTAATTCTTTATTTGCTGTTTTTTCCCCCTTATACACCCTGCAGGGTCTGTGTCAATTTTAAGCAATGTAGCCAATTCACATTAGTGTGATACTGTATTTTTGCTGAACTGTATTATACAACATGCAAAACTCCAAAAACATTCTGATGCAGTAATAAATGCACATGATTCTGTTTCAAAAAGGTCAAATACGATTCACTAAATGTTATTTACAGTTGTTAGCGACATTCTCATTCAATCCACCTACAGTTAATGATGCAGAAAAACACCCACTAATGTAAATTCATTATGGACATTTTTCAAACATTTAAGCCTAAAGGTTAGTCATTTAAGATGCCCCCTAAGGGTGAATATAAGTACTTTACTATTACAATCCACACCATGCTGCTCTAATGAACAGGATGAGTCACCCAAAGCTGTCCCGACTTGTCCTGTTACAGGCTTTCATAAGTGGCAAAGGCTTGGCAGGTGAGTGATTGCTTTTGCTCAAGATGCCAGAAAAAGGATCCTCCAGCAACCCAAGCCCAAGTAACGCAGGGCCTCACCCTCAACACTCCATGCAGAGTTCTGAGTGGTTGCTGTCAAAAAAAACACGTCGCCTCTCTCTAGATCTGGCCACACTTTACCAGCTCTGACTGGTTGACGTCAGATAATGAAAGTTGCAAATTTCAATATTTTCATATCTCTTCACACCTCGGGAAGCAGGAACAGATCACTCACTTAAGCTGCCTGTTAAGTTCCTCCACATAGTTCTTCTGGTCCAGAATAGCAGCAATTTGACCATTTCTACAGGGAGAAAAAACAGAGCATCGATGTCCCTAAAGACCCAAGGGCTTCATTCCAGGAGGGTACAATGATCCATTAATTACAGATAAATTTAATACAAGCGACATGAGCACCAAGGAGCACAGACCTTTCTTCACTCCTGTAGTCATCAATGTCATTCTTCAGGTACATGGAAAAGTCTATTACTCCAACCTAGAGAAGCCAAAGCAGACAGTGACACGATTTAACAATAACCAGTGCGTTCAAAAAGTTCTCAGCACCAGTGGTACCACGGTTCGCTCCACACCAGAAAGCTAGCACCCAAAAACTCGTACAGGACCCCCCCCCCAAAAAAAAAACCTGGATGGGGACCGAGAAGGATTTGGATAATTATTATGAAAATGACATATCAGTAGGATTTCATCAAAAAAAAAACTTTTTTTTTGTAAATCAGAGTTATTCTTCATGTCATTTTAGATAACTGGTGTCCAAGCTCAGAGAACTATGTGAATTAGTTTGTCAGGTGATCTTCCACATTATTAAGCAATCCACAGTTCTCACATAGTTTGATGAAGAAAGCCCTTTCTGAAGCTGAAAAGCATGAAATAGTGCAATGCCTTGTAAAAGACATGGCAACAAGTGATATTTCACGAAAACTGAAGAAAGATCATCCACCTGTATTCAAGATAAGATTAAGAACATCAATTTTGATTGGTTATCCACGGTAAATTATGCAAATAGGGCAGTTGCAGCATTAGCACAGGCCGTATCAAGGCCAGAGAATGTAGTTATTGGAATATTCAAAATGTTCCAATTTACCATATTTTTTGGTTAAAAAATGCATAAAGTCATTACTGGAAAATAACGCGGGCACACTTTGAGTAGTAGTCTGGTTATTAGTCAGCTTGGATACTATATTAAATAGGAATCTTGGGTAATTTTTGTTTATTTCAATTAGCTGTGATACTCTGATTTAGTGGCACTTAGAGCCTTTTTATAGCTACCCATAGCCTCTTTCCATGCTAGTTTGAACACCACTAGTTTATTTTGACACCACTTAAATTCTAATTTCTGTGTCTCCTGTTTTAAAGTATGCAAGTGGTCATTATACAGTAGCAAGGAGCAGTTTTATTTTCTCTGATCTTTTTTTATTTTTACTGGAGCAATTTTATCTAAGGTGGAACTAAGCGTAGATGCTAAACAATCCATAGTGCTTTCAAGTTCAGTGGGATTCGACATTGCTTTTGTCAAAAATGATAGCTCAGGGAGATTATCAATAAAGTTACTTGCTGTATTTGACATAATTGTACGTTTGGTGTAACTATATCCCAGAGATGACACCTCATTTAAGGCAAATTACTCATTGGGTTTTATCCATGTCTCTTTTAGACAGAGCATGTTTAGGACATGGTCCGACATCATTTCATTTAGAATAAGTGCCTTCGTAGTTAATGATCTAATATTTAGTAATCCTATTTTTAGCTTAGTGGTGCAGGTGCTCTGCATTAGCTGCTCTAATTTAATACGAATTAAATTTGAACGAGATGCTTTTTGTAGTCTACGTGAACTACTTTTTGGTTCAGGGCACAGAGATGATGTCAATATAGTGGTACCTAGGTGATGACTCAAGGTAACTCACACGTATTTATGAGCAATTCAAAGCACAAAGAAGTTCAGTCAGATAATGGCAAGCTGAGGAGACAAATTAATGTTTTAAAAAGGGGAGCTCTAAACATAAAAAAACATTAAGCAGCAAATGGGTATTTGAAACTGTGGGAGTCTCTGTAGTCCAGGAAGCTCTATATGTAAGATCCTGCAGAGGTTTGCAGTTCTGCAAAAAGCCGTGTTTCAACCACGCCTAACCAGTGGTCCCTGGTGAGACAGGGCTTAATGTTGTGTACCATAGGTAGAAGGAGGGCTTGGGTTCCTTCTTTGTTAACAACCCCAAATACTCTGAGGCAGGAGTCTCTCTGAAGACACTGGGTTTGGGTTCTAGTGTGGCAGGATTTAATGTGCCCTTGCACGACAACCAGAAAGGGTGGTTTAGTGGTACTGCAAATTGCGAAATTTGGCGTATCGTTTCCCACAAGTAGGAGGAGGGTTTGGGTACCTTCTTCATCTACATTGACCGGGGCTTGCTTCCCCCAGAGAACACTAGGTTTGGGTCCCAGTGTAGTAGGGGTTTTGTCCACGACGAAAACCAGATTGCAAAGTCCCCTAACGAGAATGTGGGTGGTTAAGGTTCTGCATTTTGGTGGTATTTCAAATGTCTGTAAAGCACAGTGCAAACACTGTGGTTAAAGCAGTGCTATATAAATAAAGATTGATTGATTGAACAAAAGCTCACAAGGAAAAACGTTTGAAACAGGTACCTTTGTGGTGCCAAGAGCATAAGAACGCCAGATTGTCTTCTGGTTTTCTTTATTTGTTGTGTATATATTTCCTTCCTTCCTTTTTCCCGCTCTATATTTCTCTCTAATGATGTTTTACGTATTATAACACATCCATATAAAGCGCTTTGGGATGACTCTGTTGTGAAAGGCTCTATATAGAAATATATTCAATTGAACTGAATTTAGATAAGAGGCTGACGATCTGGAAGTATTTTACACTTTTATCAGCAACTAGTAGCACAGGGATTTGCAAAAAAAGTTTTGAGAGATGGGAGTAGGGTTTAGTGGAAAATCCCACTAAAAGTGCACTCAATTGTGTAAGACAATTGATTAATCTGATTAAAAATTTTTACGCAATTAATCCATCTGGAGCGCAGAATGACTCAAAATCCATGAAATGTCAACCCATTTTGGGCAGTTTTTGTGCTTTCCATTTGCTCTCAGAACCTGTATTCAGAGTCCAATTCCGAGTTTTGAAGCCGGAAATGACTTAATGCGCGCTCCCGTTTCTCAGAGATCCTCTGTGCTTTCTGTGATATTTCTCGGATCTCCGAGAAAAGGGAGCGCGCATGAAGTCATTTCCGGCTTCAAAACTCGGAATCCAACTTGGATTGCAGCAATATCTCAGAGCAGCACAGAGGATCCTGAGTTCAGAATCCAAGATGGCTGCGCCCTGTATCAACAGGAAGGAAAGTTTTAGTTTTATACTGTTTAAGCACTACTTCTCATTTGTGGCTCATTAAATCGGTCGCACACACTATACCATCCAACTTTTCTGTGGACATGTTGCTATGGAGTTTTATATGTAAAGCACCATGGGTAATGTGTTATCAACTGATATTGCTAACAATGGCAATTAACCGGGCTAGAATTGGATTTCATGATTAGTTGGATTATGTGTTGGATTTACGGTGGTTCGGGCTAATCGTTTAAGTGAACGAAGATAAAGACCATTTAAACTGAGGTACCTTAAATCTGACAAGTTGTCCGGCTAAGCAAAAAAATCTTGCTTTTTGATATGGGTCCATGGTATTGCACTTCTGTGGTGGATAGAATGCATCCAACTCGTGTTCAAAATGTTCAATAAACATGTGATGTGCATATATATTGCCTTTTTTCTTGAGTGTGTTTGCTCATGCAAAATGAAATGCAATTAATATAGATTAAAAATGAATGATATTTAATCAAAATTAATCCACAGCAACCCTGTGATTAATCCGATTAAAAATTGTAATTTTTTGACAGCACTAATATATATATATACAGTAATCCCTCACTTATCGCGGGAGATAGGTTCCAAGGCCGACCGCGATAACTGAATTTCCGC
>JABFEB020000060.1:16442755-16459307 GCA_019775895.2 Stomatorhinus ivindoensis
GATCTGTAAAGTTATTTGGATTTTTACAACATTATTGTTGAAATACACAGTCCTGAAAAAGGGACGTTTCTTTTTTTTGCTGAGTATATATATATATATATATATATATATAATTAAAGGAAAAAGAACTCTTGTATTGAAATCTGTATCGGTATCTGCAGTTGCATATCGGAATCAGATCGGAACTGAAAAAATGTGGATCGGCCCCTTCCCTAGTCTAAACAGTTTTATTTACAGATGAAAGCCTTGCAACACTGGACAGTACAAACAGATCAAGTTCACTGTAGTTGGCCACCCTATCCCAACTTGGCAGCAACGCCAGCAAGGAGGTGACAGATGATTGATTTGGGTTGGAATATTGGGAAATAAGATGGCACATGCCTTTTCTCCCATATATGGGATATATGGAGTACCTTACTGACCATTTCCTGCCATAGGATTAAAAGAAGACCGGGCATTTCAGGAAAAAAAATATTTCTATGCAAGACAATGCATCATCACATGATGCAAAAGAATCATGGATTCTTTGGTGGATATGAGGATAGAGCAAGAAAATATCATGGTATGGCCACCAACATGCCCTAAATTCAATCCTGTTGAGAACCTGTATAGCATCCTTAAAAGGGAGATCTGCGAGGGTGGACATCAGCATACTTCAAAACAGCAGCTCTGGGATGTAATACCGATGTCCTCAAATGAAATACAAGCAGAAACTATAATTTTTTTTATATAGCACTGTTCACAGCAGTTACCCCGCGACACTATACATGGGTGTGTTGCATCATCATTAAGATTAAAACGGAATAATACAAGAACAGGAAAGTCAAAGAAAGAAAACCAGGTCACAATGGTAGTTAAAGTTATATCAAAGGAGGTCTCCTATATTAATTCACCTGTATTTTTGTTTTTTGATTTATATTTTTAAAAGGATCTCTTCATACAACAAATGCAAATTTCATGTTTATTATAACCTACTGCATTTTGCATAATAATTTTTTTTTATATAAAACATTAAAAACAGCTGTTGTCAGTCAGTGGTTTGGCTTCTAAAACATTCATATTATAAGATAATTCTAATACAAATAAGAAATCTTCTTTTAAATTGACGATTAAAGAAAATCATATGAAATTTGTATTTGCATAATTTGGAACACAGCGCAAGGTTCCTAGAGCTCTTTAGCTTGGTGTAAATTAACACAAAACTATTCATTCCAGGTGACTGCACTGTCACGTCCAAGGCCCAATCCTTCTGTGGGTCAGCTGACCTGAAGAACAACTGGCCACTGAAGTTGGTGCTCAGAATTCTAGAGAGTGAGTGACGGCGGGAGCCACTTACCTGGGTGTCCAGGTCCTCACCCTTCACACACAGATTGGCATCGATGACGTTGAGTCCCACCAGCAGGCCGACGATGACCGCACCCTCCTCCTCCAGCATCACAGCAGAGCTCTCATAAAAGTCACTGCACGGACCAGCAGGATGTTAACAGGAAGGCTGTCTGACATTGCACTGACACTCTCAACTCAAAAACCGGAGAGCAGAGTCCCCATGTTGACATTAGCCACTCTGCTGATTCCCAAAACTTTGAAGAGTCACACTGAAACATTCCATTTGAACCGCTGGGCTTTTTAGTAGTGTATCAACAACGATGTTTCTGATTGGCCTGATGTCTAACCAATGGCATTACAAGGTGGCAAGAGCAACAGGGTACACGCACCTCAGCAGGTCCTTCCGGGTGATGAGGCAGCGAAGGTAGTCGGCCAGCTTCTTCTGCATGAGGGCGAGGCGGAGCCAGGCACGCGCGCGGCCCAGAGGTGTCCTGGGGACATTGACATACCCCACCCCATGACTTTCCAAGAAAGACACCCTGCCCACAAGACCCAAACCACTCAACCTGGGGTGCATTTCCCAAAACATAGTTGCTGACATAGTTATGCAAATACGAGGCAAGTGTTTCCCGAAACCACAGTTCAAATGAACATGCGCAAACACTGGCATTACGTTGTGTAGTTCGAACTACAGCTCTCAAACCGTAGTTACAAGTTTAGTTACGGGTGACTATGTCATCAGCGGTGGAAAATAGTCGAGGGAGGGTAGTCACAGTGTTAGCAAGGTGAAAATATTAAATAAGCTTGCTGTACAAACATCTATAAGGTCAAGGGCTTTGAAAATGTAGTTGTAAGAGCACTTTTGACGTACTTCTCTGCTCATAAGTACGGCTGGAGAGGAAGTTGTTTACCCACCTGGTTTGTGTTGTATGGTAGAATTCATTACATAGATAAATACGGCTACATATACATAATGAATACATGACATCACAACATCACATTGGGTAATACTGCGATATTTATAAAAACCAAAAAGGAGATGAAATTACCCGAAATAAACTATTGCCAAACAAAGCTTACCTAAAAACAGTGTATCTAGTAAGTTTGTGGTGGTGTGGCGAGTTGCGTCAAGTCACAAAACCGACGCGATATGAGTATTACGCGCGCACACATGGTGATGACAATGCCAAACCGATTTATCGCTCAGCGCTTATATACATACAATGTTAAATAGGAAAAAACATGGGGAAAGCAAATAAAAGACAGGCAGATAAATGGGCCAGGAGAGTCAGACCAATCACCTCTGGAACCATTGTAGTTCGAACCACAGTGGTTCAAACTAACGTGGTGCTAATAAAGTACATCAGTTTTGGGAAACACTCGTACTTTGGATGTTATTTAGTTTGGACTAACATAGTACAATGCATTGACAATTATAACTTGGAAATGCACCCCTGATTGGCTTAACAGACCTGGTGAGGCTGAAAAACAACCTATATGTCACAGATCCCAGTTCACTCTACACTCCTCTGTGAGTTACACCACTGTTCAAAAACTTACAAATTTCCTTGTTTTCCATAAAAACATATGTGAAATGAATTTGAATAGAAGATATAGTTAAATAAATAGGAAAGTCACTGACAAAGTTAGAAATAATTTAGGTTAAAATTGTGTTCTTCAAACTTTGCTTTCATGAAAGAGTCCTCCATTTGCAGCAACTGCAGCCGTGTAGACCATGGGCATTCTAGATGTCAATTCGTTGAGGTAATCTGGCAAGATTAAGAGTGTGCTTCCTGAAGCATCTCCTACAAGTTGGATTCGTTTGATGGGCCCTTCTTACATACCATTTGGTCAAACTGCAGCCAAAGTTGAGATCCAGTGACTGTGCTGGTCACTCCATTATACACAGAATAGCAGCTGACTGCTTCTTAAATAAATAGTTCTTCCATAGTTTGGAGCTGTGTTTGGGTCACTGTCCTGTCAGAAGACGAAACTGGCTCCAGTTAAGCACCATCCACAGGAGATGGCATGGTGTTGCAAAATGGAGAGCCTACCTTCAAGATCCCTATTACCCTGTACAAACCTCCCACTTTACCATCATATTGTCTCCACCATGTTTGACAGATGTCGCCAAGCACTTATCCAGAATCTTTTCATTTGGTCTGTATCTCACAAACTTCTTTGTTATCTGAACATGGCAAACTTCAATTAATCTGCCCATAGCAGTTCTTTCTTTGTCTAGTGTGTGTTCATTTGCCCATCTCAGTCTTTTCTTTTTATCTACCATTCTGAAATACAGCTTTTTCTTTGCAAGTCTGCCTAGAAAGTCATCATTCACGAAGTTGCCTCTGCACTGTTGACATATGCTGGCCTTTTGCAGGTACTATTTAATGAAGCTGTCAGTTGAGGACCTATGAGGCGTCTGTTTCTCAAACTACACACTCTAATATATTTATCTTCTCGCTCAGTTGTGCAATGGGGCCTCCCCCTCCTCTTTCTATTGTGGTTAGAGCCAGTTTGCACTCCTCCGTGAAGGAACTACACAGCATTGTATGAGATCCTCAGTGTCCTGGCAATTTCTCACATGGAACAGCCTTCATTTTCCAGAACACGTTTCAGAAGGAAGTTCTTTGTTTTTTATCATTTTAAACTTGTAATCAAGCCCACAATCAGTGATGCTCCGGCTACTCAACTAGTCCAAAGGAGGCCAGGTTTACTGCTTCTTTAACCAGCACAATTAATTTCATATGTGCTAACATAATTTGAGTTAAGTTATCTAATGACCAATTACCCATCAAAATTTATAAACTTGCACTAGCAAACATAATATTCCACCAGAACACAGGATTAATTGTTGCTGATAATGACAATATCTACATGGGTGTACAGAGACCAGTAAAAAGTCAATTCCACCTATGATAGTCAATTATAACATTAAAAATGTCTACACGGTATTTCTGATAAGTTATTTTAATGGACAAAAAAAACTTGCCTTCTTTCAAAAAGCAAGAAAATTTTTAAGTGACCCCAAACTTTTGAATGGTAGTGCAAGTCAAGCAGGTGATCAGAGGAGCACAGGAGAGCAGAGCACTGTGACTGTATCGTTCAGGATAAGAGTTTCCGCTTATCCATCAAGGTGCCAGCTGCATTAGTCATGTCTGACACTTCCTTATTGATTAGTCATGTCTGAGACTTGATAATGGTATCCGTGATATTATAATGAAGCCCAAGTACCTCTCCACATGGTGCAGTTTTATCAGAAAGATCCTGTGGAGCTGCAGTGAGAGAGGGCACTGATGTAGAGGCACTTTCCCTTTCTGAATGAAGAACTGCCACCAACCAGCATGTCTGACATAAGCTGCCTGTGTTTCTGTTTCCAGACCCTGTGCGCCCATCTGCTACATGTGGGCTTAGCGTCTCTGCAAATCCAGCCACCCAACCACACACACACACACACTAAGCAGACCAGTAATCTCAGTAACCATGGTAACTATGCAGGAGCTACACACTTGAGTCCCGGCAGGTCGCGCACACTGGCGGCGATTTCAGCCGCCTCGGGACACAGCCGCTCCACCACCTCTAGGGGACCCCAGAGAGACTTGCTATATCCCAGGAAGGACTTCCTAACTGTGAAGACAAAACAGGGGGGGGGGGGATGAGACTGAGTGAGCCAGGAGGAGCCCAACAGCAGCAGCCAGTCCCAGTCACCTAGCTGGTGTGGGAAGGCTGGGCATCTTACGGCATCTTTTTGAGCAATGTTGCTGGGAAATGTTGTTCAGACACTTTCTCCTCGATACTGAGCCATAAATTTCTATTTGAAAAACTGTGATCGGCAGTGGGCAAGTTTTCACCATCACCCAGATCCAGATGAGCTGGCCTTTGTCTCACCTGGTTGGCAGTTGCTCGGTAACACTGCTTGAAAAATTGCCCAATGTATCATCACCTTTAGATATAAGATGCAATTAAAACAAAGACAGTGACATACGTGTGTGTTCCAGGCAGCAAGGTACATCACCTTTGAGGCCGTGTTTCAGGCAGTGCTCCATGACGACAAAGAACTGCTGCAGGGGCGGGTAGTCAGAGTCGAGCGTGCGCCCGAAGCTAAGGGCCGATTCGATGAGGCCCTTGATGCTCAATTTTGCCATATTCAGCAGGTTGGCTCTCTCCATGGCCATGGGGTCCCTCAGCACTGTGGGGCGGGGGGGGACCACGAATCAAATGACAGCTCACACCACATCCCCCCTGCCCACCCGAGGTTGTTGCCCTCACTGCCCCCTCCCCCCCCTAAGAGGGGTGCTAGCTTCACTGTCAGAGAATCATGTGATCACAGATACACACAAGGGTCATTATTACACCGTCAGTTTCATCCTAAACAGAGCACTGATTTACTATTCAAACATTTCTCAAGAAATTATGTTAATATAATACGCATTTTCTGTGGTCCTTGAACAAAGTGCACATATATTGCGTACAGTACGTGTGCGCTTTCCTTATCGGCCATTTTACTCTACACGTAACCCACAGTAATGGTTTAATGATTACACAAGTATGTTTATGGATTAGACACACATGTAGAAGGTTAGCGAGATTACCATGCACAAATCAGCAGAGACTGGCTTTATCTACTGACCTTTGTCTTAAACTGAAGACAGTGTTAGACACACAAAATTATATTAAATACAGACATAACTATAAGGTGTTTAATATTATCTCCTTGTTGGAGGGGAGGACACAATTTATATGGCACCTGAGAGAAAGTGAGGCTCTTAAATCAGCCACAGCAACTCCCTGGACTGTCACTTTAGCTGTTACTGTGGAGATGTTTATAAGGGACAGGAGAGAGTGGGAGAGCCGACCGGGGGTGCAAACACTGAAGGGGGAAGAAGTTGAGGTACAGGGCAGCAACAAATGTTCTTGGGGAGAGGGGGATATTATACAGTCCCTTAATGTTTAGATGTACCAAAAAATATTACACAACTAATGTCCATCAAGCATATTCACCAGCTGTCAGAGGACACTAATGACAGCACGATACATTTCTGAGATCTCAACTTTCTCAGGCCCAGGAAGGGACATTAACATCCAATCCACAGAAAAATAGGTGTTACCCAACGTTTAGTATGTTAAAACATGATGACATTCACAAACCCTAATAAAAATGTTTTTATTACGGCACCTCACATCCATGCCCCCAAGGTTTACTTGTCAGATGGAAAAAAAGCTGACTCATACAAACATACACTGCAAAACTACAAACAGCAAAACCACACACGAAAGACACTCAAAACGCATGTCTATGCCCATTTAGAAAAAATATGATCTGAATTAAGTTTCGGCAACTTCCATCACGGCAATATTGCTGACTGACTGACACACCGGAACCTATTAAGACTTCATCTGATTTCCAGTAGGACGTTACAGAAATGGCAGGGAGCGACCTGCAAGACAGGTTTATGACGTTATACCAGGAATCTGAATAACAGAAATCGCCCGGTCTTGTGAAGCAAGTTGGCAAAAGGAAGCAAGCTTTCTGACGAGGAACGAAAACTTCAACTCTATTAATAATCTAAATCTCCAAAACGCCCTAGTATAGTAAGGTATTTATTTTAGGAAAGCAAATCAGGCTCTTGCACACAAACATTATACATTTACAGATAAATATCGAATATTTAGCCTGAAATTCTGCGTGTCTGTGGATTATTATGGGATGCGGTGGTGCTAGGATCAAGAACTGCAGGTGGTGCGCAAGGCCAGTCAGGATACCCTGCTCCATCTGCCGAGCGCGCGGCAGAGTTCGGGTGCTTTTCGACCCCCCTCTCCCCCCGAACACGTCAGTACCGGGTCGTTGTAGATATACAATGTCTACATTTTACATTAAATGCTCGAGATGTCGACATGGCCGCGCAAGGATGTGGGGGTGTGCCGTGGTGGTGGGGACAGCTAAAACACACTGAATGCGGATGCACTGATTAAAGGCGTTTCCCCGTTCTTGGGAAAAAACCATTAAAACGAAAGGGGAACTTCCAGTACTGTTACCTAAGGCTTGCTGACGTCGGGAGCAAAGGCTGCACTGCGGTGCTGCCACGTCCGGAAGTCAGCTGCTAACAGCCGCGTAATTCGCAGCTCACCGGCGCCCCCGTTATCAATTATAACAATAACACGTAATAATAATATTTCCAATGACAAGGACAGTACGCATTCAGAGATGCCGGCTTACCCTTTGCACCCCACTCATCCGCCAAAGCGGATGTCTTCTGCTCCACAACCTTGGGAAGGACGTGCATGCTCCCGGAGAATGTCTCCGACGCCTTCCTGGCCAGGGCGAATATGGGCGCCTGCCAGCGACCGTCCGGCGCTTTGGATGCAACGGTGGCGGCGGCGGCGGCGGCGCATTTGTCGGCCGGTTTCTCCTCCTGTAGCCTGAGCACCCCGAAAACCTGCTCCTTCTCCTTATTACCCTCCGCCTCGGCCAATGCTAGGTCATGCTCCGCCAGCGTCGCCATCATTCGAGTGCATATCATGGGGGGGCGGAGGGAGGTCGCGGCCAGTTAGCCCGGCGATCGCACCGATGCCGAGCTTACCCCGGGCCGTAAGCCTTGCGCGTCCGGCCGTCTCCGGCTACATGCCGCGCGCGGCCTTTCCTTCACCGCTTTCGCTTCTGCAAAAACGCAGTACGCCGCTCTCACCCCTTATGTTAAAGAGACACTGATTTTGTTTATATGGGATCTCCTTGCGACTAGAGAAGGGGTGGCGTCTAAAACACTGGGCTTAAAAGCACTACGTAATGCCGTGGGCACAGTATGGGGCGAGGCGGCGCCCCCTTTCGGCGACTGCAAGCAACTTTCGATTGGTGCCGCAGCGGCGCAAAACAGAACGGTGAATTTAAGAAGGGTCTGACTGCAGAGCAGAGATTTCAGCCCAGTGAGTAGTGTCTGACTGCAGAGCCACTCTCAATCCCCTTACGGATTACGCATGCGCAGAACAACTTTAAAACCTTTTCCAGTCTTTGTATTTTTAGTGATTAGTTGTCATTGTTGACACACCACAGCACACAGTGCACAACAACAACAACATTTAACCCATATGTGACATAGCAGGGGACAGTTAATTCAGCACCCAGGGAACAGTACTTGGGGGCCATACCTTGCTCAGGGTACTTCAGTGGTGCCCTGCTGGTCAGGGATTCAAACCTACAATCTTTCACTTACATGTGTGCTTCCCTAACCATTAAGCCACCACTGGACCTTGCATGTGCACAAAAGAATAAAATGTGCAACTTGTAACATACTGCTAAAGTACTATTTCAGTCCTGATGTAAATGTGTTATTCATTATAGATACATGAAATACAACACATAATGCGATAGATGTTTCTAAAACATTGTATCACTGAGAAAGTTATAACTAAATATCCAGGATGCATCATACTTTAAAAATGATCAATACATGTATAGGCAGTACTCTGTAATCGTAGATAAATGATGTCAATAAAAATGCTATTTGCTTTTTTGTTGTGTGAATTTTTACACATAAATGGTAAAACTTTAAACAGTAAAAACAATAAAAATTAATACATTAAATATTTAGATTATGATAGATTGGCAATAGCAAAACATATATAGTGCGCAAATATTTGCGTAAGACATTTTTTTCAAACACGGTAAACGATAAACTAGGCTTTAGAAACTCATGAAATTAAGAAAGCTTCTTTGTTCTCTGCGCATACTTCAACTCAACCGAAAGGGGGCTGGGGGTGTCCTAGAGTCTGCAGTATATTATTAAGCCTAGTGGCACTGGACGCATGTTGTGTGAACCTGTGAACAAGCACGATTGTACCATGCAGATATGCCATGCTGGTTGTTTTTGTGCCGCCATGCATTCTACCATTTGAGTATCATTGCCAATATATGAGCAATGTCAAACATGCAGTATTCAAACCGATGATGATGTTCATAATGTAATGAACATGCAACAGGTCATACCACAAAAATTAACTTTAATGGACCCTGTATGGCTGGAACCCACGCCAAACTCTAACAAAACTGAAGTACATCAAACAACGACAGTTAATGTTCCACGACCTAATTCATCCCCAGTATATATAGGTCGTGCGGAGCCCGTCACTTATCCTTTAGCCTACTCCGCAGGTACCCACATTCCCACTTTCTCTGAAACCCCGAGAAACTGGCCGAAAAGGCGCCGAGCACCGCCCATGGACACCCCTATTCCTTCAGCCACTACAATACCCCTTCCCCATAGAGTTCCTCACCCCGAAGGGAACACACAAAGTCCTGCAGCCTCCTGGGTGGTCTTCTCCACCTTTGAGATCACTGCGGGCTACTGTCAGTCCCTGGAGTGGAGCAGTCGGAAGGGTCTTGGTGATCTAGGGGCAGAGGTAGACTGGAAACCTGTTGCAATCTGTCTGCCAATTTAGGTTAACCTGGTGCTACAGAAGCCTCCTGGTACTGGACTCTCAGGAAAGGCAGGATCATCACCCCAGTCCACACTGTCTGTAGAAGCAGCTGGGGGGTTAGACAGAGGAATGGACAGAGACGAGCTCCCCCTATAGGGAGCCAATCTGTCCCTGTGTAAAACTACGTTCCATTCCGGCAGGGGCAGTTCAACCCGGTAGATTACATCCCCCATCCTCTCCAGCTAACCCACTAACCCATTGCTCTGTGGATGCAATGGGGTAGTGCATGTCATGCGAATGCCAAGCCTCTCGCACATAGTGGTGAACACTCGTGGGTCAAAATTGCGACCCTTATCACTGTGTATGGACTCTGGTACTCCAATAGCAGCTGAACATCCCCTCTAGCAGTGTGTCTGCTGTGGTCTCTGCTTCCTGATCAGGCAGTGCATAAGCCTTTGGCCATTTCATAATGGTTCCCATCGTCTGAAGAACACAGATGGGGACCCAGAACAGCCTCCCCAACCTTCCCCATGGGAGAACCCATAGGGGACTGTTGCAGGGGGGCGAGTGACTGACCTTGTGGCCCTTAGCGAGCAGTACAGGGGTCATACCAGTGATGAAAATCTTCCACATCCCTCCTCAGCAGCCCTCAGTAGAAACACTGCTTAACGTGCCGGAGTGTCTTCGTAACACTGGAGCGCCCAGATCCCACAGCTCCATGAGCAGTCCAGAGGATCCTCTCACTCATGGACTTGGGGTTAATCACTTTCCATCTCTTTTCCCCCATGGCAGGCTCAATCCAGACATGCTGTAGCACCCCATCACACAGGCATAAAGCCCACAAGCCTTTTGTGGTAGGCAAGAAAGCAGCCATCTTCTCAGACCCACTGGCTGCAGGTCCTTGTCCCCTTCTTGCTGCTGCCCCCACTCCACCATCTCCCCCAATTTCTCGGCCTGGTTCCCTAACAGTGCACCCTGCATCCAAGACTGGAATGTGGCAGAAGTCCTCAACACCAGTCCGTCCCACCATAACCACTGGCTCTGATGACACACAGTCCCACCCTAACACCCGGTGCCAGATGCCAGCAGGTGCCTATGTCTTCCATTGGAGAATAGGGCCTGGACCCAGCACAGCCCCCTCTTTGCAGACTCTGACCTGTTTCCCTGTCTGCTGTGCAGCCAAGGGCATTGGAGAAGCAGGTGGCCTGACTGGCCACACCCACAACACACTCTAGGGTGCCAATAGCCCGATGGGTAGGCTGCAAGGACACTGTATGGACCGGCTCCTCCATCTCCGACACCCGAGCCGGTACGCTACGGTCCGCTCCCACGTCCGCTGCCCTCACCTCTCTGGCAGCTCCCTGGGGTCTCTGTCCCCCAAACGATTGGACTGCCCTGTAATAAACCCCTGGACACCCCTAGTTCTCCAGCAACTACAATAATACCAATACGATATTTTATCGATATATAAACCAGCCCCAAACTGTTCTTATTTAATACTGTTCTCACACATCAGTAACATCAATTAACTTTACAAACTAATTAGCAATAACACATTATCAATAAATATTGGGTAGCACTTTACTTGAGGGGGCACAAATAATGTAGTACACTTTGACTTAATGCATTAATAAAGCAGTAAAGAAGTGTTAGTTATGTACTGATCCCATGTTTGTTCATTAATCAATCAATCATGATAGTTCATGTATTTCATGCAGGAACTATATCAGTTCATGATTTGTTCTCAAGTAGTAACTGAATTATTAAGCTATCTATGCCCCCCCCAAGTAAGGTGTTACCAAATATTGATTATTATCTGATAGATGTCATGCATAATACATATACAAAATGCCCCAGCATACATATTTTCATGTTTTCGTCAAACTAGCTATGACAATAGCACCTGGCCATTGGATCCTAATGAAAAACAAGGTTGACATTAGTGCTGGTTTATTTCAGTTTTATATGACAAATTTATCGGAAATGATTGATGCTTAGTGTGGCACACAGACACACAACAGAAAGGTTGAGTCAGCTTTTTTCCATTTTAACTGGCTTCAGGTGTGGTTGCTATATTGCCAGCACCTGTTTCTTGCCACAGATTCAGTTCAAATGAGCATCATATGCTTGAAATAAAACGATTTACCCACAATTTTGAAAAGGTGCCAATAATTTTTTCTGGCCCATTTTTGGAGTTCTGTGTAAAATGTCAAATTTGGCTTTTTTTCTCTGCTTTTTTGTGTTGATCCAATGCATATAAAGGAAATAAACATGTGTATACCAAAACATTTGTAATTGTGACTATTTTCTGGGAGAAATGGTGAATTTTCTGGAAAAATTCCAGGGGTGCCAATAATTTTGGCCATGACTGTATTATTGGCGAGCTCTGACAAAAGACAAAAGCCGCAAGATGCACTAGAGTTTCCCCCACACCTTCCAGGAAACATTTATATAACCATAATTATATAACCACATTCAACATTCTGCACAAATATATAGATGAGAAGACAAATATGGAATAAAATCAGAGTTCAAGTGTATGTTCAGACCACAGGGGGCAGTAGTGGGTGCCAGTTTACCTTGGCTAAAGGCCAGCTGCTCCATGCTCTTCGTGTGAGTGATGCCCCAGCGGCGAAAGGTCTGGGGGGAATACATTTCCAGCTTCTGGCCAGTCACAAGATGAGCGACCGCTGTCCTGCACAACATCAGTCTTAGCAATCACATGGCTTGTCGGTCACGGGGA
This sequence comes from Stomatorhinus ivindoensis, assembly GCA_019775895.2. Taxonomy (NCBI): domain Eukaryota; kingdom Metazoa; phylum Chordata; class Actinopteri; order Osteoglossiformes; family Mormyridae; genus Stomatorhinus; species Stomatorhinus ivindoensis. Next base: position 16,455,237 of record JABFEB020000060.1, read on the forward strand.
ACAGTGGACCTCAGAAGAAAAGCTCTTTGTTTTGTTTGCTCTTTCTCTCTCTAGCCCTCAGTGGAAGAGAAGGACCTCATCCTGCAAAAAGACTGAGATCATAGACGCATCCCAATGACAGCAGCTTCGAGTCCCCAGACCCGCTTTGTGCATCACTTCCAGAAAGCTATAGCTACCTCAGCTGCTCAGTACCCAGAGAAGCTCGTAGAGATCAGCTTGTCCTGGGGTCGGACCAAATCCACCAAAGCCCACAGAGCCACCATGGAGAACCAGGCGCAGACAGAGAAACAGCTCAATGGCTTATATGTACATTTCATGACGGTGGCAGTTTGACTTCAGCAAATTTTGACAATTGGGCTGCTCCTTGAGCCCCTTTAGTGTCACTGAGTTTGTGCTGCTATGCCTGTTTGTCAGAGTGTCATTCAGCTTTCCTGTCGCACTTCTCCATCAGTCAGACAGAGTACTCGCGCCCCCCTGCAAACTCACTTTCCCTGCCCCCCTCCGCAAACTCACTTTCCTTGCGTCCACAGACTGTGCTTGCCCGCCTGCCCGCCCACAGTAACCTAACAGAATTACAGATACCCACCTCTTTGTGGCTGTGGGTCTCAGCAGAATCCAATTCGGCTCAGTCCCGTTAAGCCCGGTCCGGTCCCAGCTCGATGTGCGTGTGGGACATAGCCTGGGGCACTGGTGAAAAACTGAGCTCCAGTGCAGGAGCAAGAAGCTGGCAAGTGATGTCATTCAGAGGAACAGTACGCAGGCAGAAGCAAGCACAGGCAGGCAGCAGTGGGAGGGGCCACCTCACACAAGGACCCAGATTGGGGGTGGGAGCAGCCCGTGCTGGCCGGCCAGTCAGTCCCTGGCGTTTTGTCAATGGACAGAGAAAGGGGGGAGGGGCTGACGCAGATGATGACACAGGAAGTGAGGACATGAAGATGGATGGCAATGATGTATATTTACTGGACCTGCTATCAAGTGACTGCAAGTGCAATGATTTGACCGCCACAAGGGAGGAGCGGAAGCAAGCGTTTGGCTGCAGGGGAGGACAAGATGGCACATTGGGCAAACGTGGTTTCTGGAGCACATTTGCATTTAATAATAAATCTTTAAAGTAGTTTCTGCTGACTGTTGTCTTTGTACATATTTTCACTATGTTGGACCTATGAAAAACTCATCTTTTGTTACATTGAATGTGTGGGGACTCAAGGACATTAATAAGAGAAAAGTTGTATTTCAATTTTGTAAAGCAACAAAGGCCCAAATTATCTTTCTCCAAGAAACTCATTCGAGGGCTTAAAATGTGAGATTTTGGTTAAATCAGTGGGGTGACTCAGGTTATTTTAGTCATGGTTCTGCACAGTCTGCAGGAGCAGCTTTTCTTCATAACTGTCCAAGTAAAACTGTTGAGTGTGACAGGGATACAAACAGCCACTGACTTATTATCATTTTATACTTAGAAGCTTAACACAATAATACAACATTAGGATAATACCAACAATGACACAGAAGTAAACTGAACACAAGCAGGGCACAGCTTAATAAGAAAATAAAGAAAACTAACAACAAACAGTAGGCAGACCTCAAACCCATGACTGCAGGGTGACATAATCTATGCCACACGCTCAGCCCATTGAGCTATGCGGCAGTCCAGGCAGGACAGGAAACCCACTAAGGCAGTGGTGGGCAATCTCATCCAGAAAGGACCGTTGTGTATGCAGGTTTTTGCTGGAACTCTTAATTAGATTACTAATTAGAGGACTGATTGGCTGAAGAGTCCTCACCACCTGGGATCGAACAGCTGACCTAAAGGTTATCCCAAAAACCTGCGTACACACCGGCCCTTTGTGGATAAGACTGGCCACCCTTGCACCAGGGACTTAGAATTAAGACCGAGAGAGCAGGTTGGCCATCAACACCTGGACAGGGATGGCGAGAAATGGCTTGGATAATATCAATTGCGAAACACAGTCGGGCTTCGTGAAAGGTTTATCAATTCAAAATAATATTAGGCTGGTACTAGATCTTTTACAGTACATAAATATCATAAACGATAATGATTTTATTCTATTCCTTGACTTCTATAAAGCCTTTGACACTCAGGAAGTACCCCTTCATCTTTAAGGTGCTGGTCCATTTTTGGTTTGGGGATTGCTTTATGAACACAATTAAGACTTTATATCATAACATCAGAAACTCAGTATCTTTATTTAATGGTACTGCTCCTTCTTTTGACATTAATATTGGCATCAGGCAAAGGTGCCCCATCTTCCCCTATCTTTTTATCATGGTAGTTAAGATGCTAGTGCTTTCCATTAAGAAATGCCTTGACATTAAAAGTTTAAATGTTTTACCTCCCACAGGGCTCCAGTCCCGGCAGCTGATGCGCCGCCCACGGCTCCGCCAACACCATCATCCCACCATCTCGGCTAGTTGGTCGCCTGCTATAGCTCTCTCCTCACCTGCGAAGACTTGATCGAAGTCAAATGAGGCAGAAACAAAACTGTTATCGAACGTGTGGAACAGATGCTTATATTTCAAGTTAAACTGGACCTTAGTCCTAGTATAGTGCCTAAGTGGTATGCACTATGAAGGAAAACATAATAAAAAAACAATCACTAAACATCACTAAAACTTTAGCTACTAAACATCAAACATCAGAATCAGATGGCTTATAATCAGGAAGTGTTTAATATCAAAATTGTGCAAATCTCTGAAAATATTGTGATATTTTTAGGGCTTATCGCCCAGCCCTACGTTCTCTGGATGGAACTGTGAGCCAGTCAGACAAAAAACCTTGCAAACCTTGTGGCAAAGCATTTTTGTAGTGTACACCCTATGACAAAGTTTATTTTTGTATGATTTATCTATTTAAATTAGATTTCAGTTTGCAGTCTATTTAAAGTCGTTTTCCTTGCAGCGCTAGTGTGAGGCTCCTGTACCATAGTTACGGATGACTGCATGTCAACCTTTTCCTGTTCAGAATCTGATTAAGGATGATTCTAAAGGTATTTATTTTTTTGGTTGTTGATGAAGATGATCTCAATCAAATCAATGATCATCTGTGCACGCTGGCAATCAAGATACTTCTGATCAAAAAAGCAACATGCAGCAGCACTACAGTTGGTATTGCCATTGATGGAGAGGATCTTATTATTATGTGTAATCCAGCAGAGGCATGCTCGTTCCTCATGGGCCTCATTTACGCCTTAAACTTAAGCTATCCCAAGGAATTGTGATACACGCTTGAGATGTTTCAAAGGTGTTTTTGGAGATGGGTATGGGGAGGGTCTCTTTATAGTCCAACCTCTCAATACCATTACAATTTCCTTAAAGGCTGTCCACTTTAGAATTAGAAAATCCACTTTTGCAATGTTTATTTTAAGAATAGAGTATCCTGTTCTGGAAGGTTCTACTGTCTGATAACTACTGAGATCCTAGATGTGACAAGTTACAACCAGTGTCATCAATGTCTTGAAACTTATCTGAGCATCCTTCCTATTTTTACAGTACATTGTTACTATACAATAGTGGTCCAGTGTGTTCATTGTTGAGTTTGGTTTTTCTCTCTGTATACCTGCTGCCCTTGACATGATCATCTGTAAGTCAAAAGCAGTTTTTGTTTTTATTTTTTTTTAGAAGCAAATATATTTTTAGTTTCCGGTTTTCATTTTTTTGAAAATGTGTGTGTGGCTGTGTTTTGGTGAGAATATATATATATATATATATATATATATATATATACAGTAATCCCTCACTTATCGCGGGAGATTGTACTATGTTTGAGCCATATTTCAGGCAACTTGGCAAAGACGAATTGTCTGTGGTACATTGTAACGGGTCTTGAAGTATGCATTTTTATTGCTGATAAAGTCTTTGCTGTGACCCCTCACCAGAGCATTTACTGCTACTCATTAGAACATAAGAAATTTACAAACAAGAGGAGGCCATTCACCCATCAAGCTTGTTTGGGGAGAATTCAAGTACAGTAATCCCTCACTTATCGCGGGAGATAGATTCCAAGGCCGACCGCGATAACTGAATTTCCGCGAAGTAGGGACGCCATATTTATTT
>JABFEB020000060.1:16487485-16515567 GCA_019775895.2 Stomatorhinus ivindoensis
AGTGCTGCATTCTTGAGGCTCGGAACATTAATTCATACTTATATGTAGTCCGCGCACGCCGAATTTCAGAGCCCCAGCTCGTACGGTTCGGCCATAGCGGCCGGTTAGCTTCGTTTGCGGCCTAGTCTTTAATGCGTGCATTCACTTGACATTGCCTAACTTGGCAAACTCTAAGGCCCGCTGCGGCTGAGCGGTAAGGGCTGCACTAATGAAACTTGGCACCCTCATTCAAACATGTGAGTAGTATCCCTGTGTGAAATGTCAAGGCCATAGGTCACTGGGTTTAGCTGCAGGACCCCCTAAGCTCACCTGCCACTTTAGCGCTTAAAAGGCAATTGAAATGTAAATGTGCATGGCCACCAAACGTGTTCCGTAAGTGCTACGTTCTTGAGACTCGGAAGCTTAATTCATACTTATATGTAGTCCGCGCACCCTGAATTTCAGAGCCCCAGCTCGTACGGTTCGGCCATAGCCGCCGGTCAGTTTGGTTTGCGGCTTAGTTTTTAATGTGCGCATTCGCTTAACATTGCCTAACTTGAGAAATTCTACAGCCCGCTGCGGCTGAGTGGTGAGTGCTGCGGCCATAAAACTTGGCAAGCTCATTCATGCATCCATCTAGTTTATCTGTATCAAATTTCAGCCCCCTAGGTCACAGGGGTCAGCTGCAGGACACCCTCAAGTTACCTGCCACTAGGGTGCTTACAAGCGAATCACTCTATCTGTAATGTGTGCTTGATAGTTAGACTGAGATATTGACTTGCATTGCTGACAATAGGAGATTAAAAAGGCCAATTTCGTGGTAGATGGCACCACCAGTGGTGAAAGGAGGGATTGCTGCATGCAGTTCAGAAAAGCACCCTGTGAAATTATGAACGTGACTCAAAAGCGCCCCCGATGGCTGGCAGTGGTGCCGTGCACGTCCCGGTGTGCCAGGTGGCGCCCCCAGTGGTGAAAGGAGGGGTTGCTGTGTGCGGTTCAGAAAAGCACCCGTGAAATAATGAACGTGACTCAAAAGCGCCCCTGACTGCTGGCAGTAGTGAGGCGCACCTACTGGCTTAGCTGGTGGCGCCCCCGGTGGTGAAGGGAGGGATTTCAGTGTGAGATTCAGAAAAGCACCCGTGAAATAATGAACGTGACTCAAAAGCGCCCCCGAAGGCTGACAGTAGTGCCCTGCACCTTCTGGTGTTCCAGGTGGCGCCCCCAGTGGTGAAGGGAGAGATTTTTGTGTGAGGTTCAGAAAAGCACTGGGTGATATTATGAACGTCGCTCAATAGCGCCCCCGACTGCTGGCAGTAATGACATGCACCTACTGCTGCGGCACGTGGCGCCCCCAGTGCTTAAGAGAGGAAAATAAAAAATAGAGTTCATGAAAACAGTGCAAACGTGAACATAGCTCACAGATGCCTCCTGGTGTATGTATGAGGGATTACCAAAAAAAACCCAAAAAATCACCTGAATTTCGTCATGACCGTTCAACTTTGCACCCAAATTGAAAAATGGCTTTCTTGAACTATATGGGTTTTTAACATTGCCGTTCAAGAAAGCTACGATTTTGAACCATAAAAACACTCATGGTTACAGATTTGCACACTTTACATGGGATTTTAGAGTGCTTTTCTGTAAAATAACGGTTTAATTTCTGTATAACCCTAACCCTAGTTTGGGGCCTTAGGGTGAAACAATAGGCTATTGGAAAGTAGGAAAAATGCTACTAAATTATGCTAAACTGTCGTTTCTTATCCTACAGGGACGCAGAACTGTCATAAAATACCTATTGATGGCTGAACATACCATAGTTTTTCTAACTCTAAACCTAGTTTCATCTCGCAGGGCACCCTGGGTAATATTGAGAGGCTTCGCAGTGCACGACTTGGTTCCAACTCCAGTCTGTACTGGGATCTGAAAAGACACTTGTGTGGGCTCTGAAGGCAAATGAGGATGCGAGGGCAAGAGCGCCACAGCCTTTCTGATAGTATCTAATATCTTAGTCACTAAAGTCTCATCCAGCTGCCACTCAGAGGCTTGGCCTTTAACTCCATATTCTCAAGCACTACAGAGCTGTAAGCACCCCCACCATCCTGGTGTCTTCATAGCAACTTGAGGCTCTCCCTAGACCCCTACGTATCTGATTAGGATTTAATAGAGGTACGGTATCATTGGTACACCACCAACACCTAATTGATAAATTCCATTTTTCTCCAGGGAACATAGAGACTTTACAATTGAAACACCTGCTAGTAAAATATGGAATTGGGGGGTATAACCAGCTGTAAAATATTTGTTTTGTGATTGTCGTACCCAAAGATTTGACAACAGCAAAGCAGGTATTAAATATCAGAGTCATAGACATTCTGCCTTGGTACAGTATTGATAAAAATTTTCATTCATTCTGATGGTCCCTGTTTTGCCATGTCCCCAAGGTACATGGCCTCATCCACCCCCTGAAGCCTCACCTTTCAGCCACAACAACCAAACTGCTGATTGGAGTCATCTGGACTGTGGTTGTGTCCCTGGCCTTTCCCCAGTGCTTCTACTCCAAGACCATCTTCTACTCCCCCCGCACTGTCTGCATGGTTGACTGGCCTGGTGACTACGGGGGAAAGCATCAGCTCACGTGACTGTGTGTTCGCCCTCATCCCACCTTTGCATAATTGAACACGCCTCATCTAATCATGTGGAATATCCCCTGTTGCAGGTATCAGATCGCTGTGATTATTTTGATCTACCTGTAGTCCCTGCTGGCGTTGCTGGAAACCTACAATTTGGTTGGCATGAGGCTGTGGGGAGGGGAGATCCCCAGGGAGACACCGGACCATTATCAGAACCAGATACATTCCCTCCTGACTGAGGCAGTATCTTTTAAGTAATTCAGTGTTTGCTTAATGTTTCCAAGACATTGCAACGTGGCTTGACAGCAGCTATTTTGCAACTATTTATGAATTGGTCTTTAGTGACTTAGGAATCCTCTAAACTACTTTTTAGTTCACCCAGACTTAAGTGCTACTTTTAGCGCTAAGAGGCTTTGTGAATTGGTGTAATGCTAAATCCACACTATTACGTCATTTTTTTCTGGGAGTTTCTGAAAGAAAAGATCTGTGTCCACACTACCCTTATCACTAACGTTGAAAAAAAACCTCTGCATTCACACTGTTCTGTGTAAAAGGCCAATGACGTAGCTATAAGAGTGGTTGTTAATGTATGTGTTTCTGACATTTTTCGTTTGCATGTTTAACCAAACTTTTTTATAATATATTTTTAGAAGTGGTACACTTTGTATATTATTTGTTTGTTGTAGCTCAAGCACAGCATGTCATTTGCACGTTTTTTTGTCAAACCAAAATTTATTATAATTCTAGAAGTGGCAAAGTATATACTTTGAATCATTTATTTTGACTTTGATTAGTAAGATTTATAAATGCTTGACTGTTGATTACTCTCTCACACATCTGTGTGCTTAAAGTAATCTTAAGCAAAAGTGAAGTATCACAGTACTGTAGAGTCGCAAAGACAAGAGGAACCATGACAGCAACAACACTGGGATCCAGAAATTTAGTCGCTATATACCTCACTCTTTCACTCAGATTAAGTGACTCTAATATTCAATGGCTAGATGTCTTTATCATAAACTAGAGCTGCACTTAAACTTGGCACAGGTACAGTCTTGTTCTGAGTGCCACAATTGTTGTAAACAGCATACAATGTACATAAAACACGATTTAGTTGCACACAAGCAAAACAACATATTCCAGGTAGCAAAAATCCGGTACATCCTCCATGCTTACTTGTGGCTTACCTCCATGAAAACTTAGGAAAAACATTCTTCATTTCCATGAAGAATAACTAATCAGGAAAAGAGACATTGAAACAGGGAGAGCTAATCACGAAAGGATCGTGAGCTAAGTATGAACCAGTCGAATTTTAACGTCTGCATGGTTGACTAATGTGTTTACAGAAAGATCAATTATCGGAGATGTGTGAAATTTTTCTGTTTCTGGGGAGAAAAGATTTGTGGTAGTGCGTGTGAAAGGTTAGATCAGAAGAAAAAAATGAAAACATATTAGTGTGAATAGGCCTTTAGTAAAAAAATTATGGGTACTATATTTAGGACTGCCACTCCCAATATGTTTAAAACTTTCTCCTACATCAGTAAGTTAGAAGCTCCTTTTAGCCTTAAGATGTTTCGTGAATACAGGCCCAGAACCCAGGGTTAATCTTTTGCTGTTGTTCCTGGATCTGCCATTATTAATTAATTAGATTTAATCTCAGGTCCTCAGGAAAGGCTTATTGAAGGGTGCTCATGCCACACATTGCATAATTGAGTTATCTTCAATATCGGATATACAAGTTTTAATTTGCTCACCAGTCAAAATGTAAAGGACAAATCTTGTCTGGATTACCGTAACGGAGATCCCAGTGTTTTAACCCTTAAATATCTTCTTATTCTGTGAGTCTGTGGCCATTGACTATCTATAGTTGTCTTTTTATCTTCAGGTTAAGTCATGTTGGTTATCCAAAGGTTAAAAACCCAGCTTTGTTCCCACTCTTGTTTTGCGTACCAGGTGGTGAAGATGATGATTGTGGTCTGCTGACTTTTACACTGTGCTGGCTGCCCTTCCATGTCTACTTCCTCCTAGGTAGCTTCAACAAGGACATCTACAAGCAGACATATATCCAGCAGGAGGGTTATTCCACAAAGCAGGATATGTTGCCTAGCCGATAACTTGTTGGATTTAAGGTAGTCGGAGCTAAATGTATGTGAATGAAGATGAAGTTACTATGAGATGAAGACTATTTTAAATTTAACAAGCTATCCAGCTAAGCATCAAATCCTGCTTCATGGAATACCCCCCAGTTCTACATTGCTATACAGTATTTTGGTTGGCTGTGAGCTCCACCATGTACAACCCCATTATTTACTGCTGGTGGGGACAATTCTGCAGTCGTTACATTGAGTGTACACAGTCAAACACAGAACATCATAACCCATGAATTGTAAATCAGCATCAATTTCAATGTCAACAAAGGAAATCAAGCAGTGCACCCACCTGCTGAGGTTGAATGTTTTTTTGGTTTTATTTAGCTTCAGGTGACATCATATGACATCATGGCAACAACCACTTAAAGGCGTTTGTGTTCGCCGGCCTCATGTTGAACCAAAATGTTGCTTCCTTTAGCCCAGATTGGCCCGGTCAGGGTTTCGCCGGGTGTTCCATTGGTGTCCCTTTGTGCATTTGTCTGACGAAGACACCATGGAGCTGCAGCACATCAGAACCTACCAGATTACACGCAGTTACCACACGGAGAACCCATGGAGTGAAGGTTCCTCATGAGAGATCGATTGCACCATTCGAGATGCAATGGAAATGCCATTTTAACTTAGCCGTAAATATTAGCATGGATGGTTTGTATGTTGATGTGGTGTGAACATAATTTTACTTTCAATGATCTGAATGAAATAGCCATCATCATGATGAGGTTCAGGTCTCATCTGCCACGATTTTTGGATTTCTGTTGTCTGACATTGAAAAAATATCTTCTCCTTATACATTATGTATAAAACATCATTGGCTTAATTTTCCCCTGAACCTGTACTGGATAAGAGGTTGGAAGAGGGATGAATTACTGACAACATGGAATGGAACTTGTCTATCCAATCTGGGAGATACGAGTGACAATTTCAGAGATGATAGACAGGTAGAAATGACAGAGCAGCATGGAGGATGTCCTTCAGAGAAGTTGTCAAAGTATCTGTCATTGATCTGTGGCTGTACAACAAAATTAACGTGTTTTTTGTGGTAACCCTTTGATATTCTGACTACTAAACATTTTATTTAAATACAGGCGCTGAAACTGACGAGAAACCAGCGCATTCTTCATGTTCAAAAGCAGTGACATCAATCTTAACACACAACAAAGAAATTGATTTGTTTTTGTTGCACATCAAAATAAAATTTATTATATTCCGTTGTCTTTTTTTGTTGTAACACTAGTGCATCTGATGTGACATGAAATGCTCTAACACTGTACAAAATAAATGTACCCAATACTTTTCCATGTTACCGGTAAGGCATGCATTCATGAATATGTAAAGCTACAAGATGTCTGATGGAAGGATGCAGAAACATTCAGCAGCAGCACACAAGACATACTGAAAATCCCCTATATTTACGCAGCCTGCGCACTTTGTGACATATTTTAAAATCCTGTTCAGAATGGACATGGCCTACAGATCATACTCAGCATGACAACCAGTTCACAAAAGCAACAAGATATACATTACTCAAACATTACTCAAGGTTTTTTTTTCTGGGGGTCCTGAAACACCAAGACAAGACCTTTGATTAGTTAACTTTGTCTCAGGGAAGAGGAGAAACTACGTGTTCCTGTGGCATTGTGTGTGTGTGTGTGTGTGTTTTGAGTGGGGAGGGGGCAGGGTAGTCACATGACACGATCACAAGACATAGAACTTGGGACACAAACTTGACTTTTATGTGCAACCTTCACAGCAGGGACAACGCTATGGTGCGCAAAAGACTCCTGGTCGCAAATCAAATGCCCGCACTCTGAATTGCTGAATTTAATACAAAAATCGCTTTGGACAACTTGGCGGAAATATTAGAATGACATTCAAAATGAAGGCCCCTGATCTGCCTGACCTGCTCCTGTCTTGGCTCACACAATGCAACCTTTATAATCTCATAACTCAAACCCCTCAAACATTAAAAAAATGAATTAAACATATGGTAAAGCGGTGAAGGTTTCATACAAGTTAATTGTCCTTTTAACTTGCTAACATATACCCTATATGAATGCCTACAGTAGTTTCACAATACTTCAAAAGCTCACCCAATGGACCTCTTGTATGTAATATAATACAGCCTTAAGTTGTAAAGAGTTATAGGTTATATTGTATTTCAATTTTGTTCTTAATCCCCAGGAAAAAGTGAGAATATGTGCAGGGCCGAGATAGAGGACAGGCTACGAGCCATGGATACACCCATCCCACCACCCTGTCAGTGTTTTAGATGTAGCAATGCAGGTGGGGCAGAGTCACGACTGCCGCAGGAGACTGATGTGAGGACAGGGCGGTGGTGGGGGTAAAAGGTAGGTGGACTTGATGGTTCAGTTCTGCTGCTCTTGCTGTCGCATGCGGCAGCCGACAGCTGTGATCAGTGCTGCTCCCTTGCCGCTGCCATCCTCTGACAAAAGGAAGTTGACATCACACTGGGGTGCAAGCTCCTTCACCGTTTGGTGCATGACCTTTGAGAAGCTGGGGTGGGACAGGAGACACAGACTCAAAACCATGCAGACAAACAAGTGAGCACATCCAGTATACCAAAACCCAGGGAGTCAGTGGATGGTATCACAAAGTGTGGCTGGTTTAACTGGCAGTCCAGACCTGTACAAGATTACATCACCGTCATGCGGTACTCACTGTGGATGGAGCTTGTAGAGCGTGCCATCCACCCCCACAGTGATATCCAAGTGGTCCAGTCCTCTGTTCTCACGGATCTTGTCAACAATGGCAGCCATACCAGCTCCACATATTTGGCCGGCTCGGCGGGACACGGTGCCACACACTTCCTTGACAATGATACTGTCATCACACGTGCTGTCCAGGCCCAACTGCTGCAGAATTGATCTGACCTGCAGCAGTGCCAGCCGATCACTAGGGGGCAATAAATATGTTAACTCACAGACTTCCGCGCTGTCAAGTTCAATCATAAATTCATTTAATGCCAGGTGATCACTTACCTCTCAATCTGGGAAAGAAACTTGGTTTCAAAGATGCCCCGAGTTTTCAGGGTCTCTGAAATCTGCCCCCTGAACAGAAACCCTCGCTTTGTAAGGTCAATAAGGATGTTCCTGACGATCTCACCAAGGTACATCCCACTGCACATTTTCTCATACCTTAAATACAGAGGAAAACATGACCAATTCATTTGTCTTAGTGCTACTGCATCTTAGCTTCAGCTAGGGTGACAAAATCCATGTCATGGAGGACACCGAGTTAGGACAGGATTGTTAACTACCATTTGAATTGAAACTAGTTGGATTTCACTTAAGCACAGAGTTCTTGCTGTGTGCTGACTGGTCTCCCAGAATCGTTGATGTGTCCCTAATGTGAAACAGCTAGAAGAAAACAATCTAATCAACTGAACTAAACTATTTAGGCAAGCATGGAGCCTTTCAGCATGGAGCCTTGCTCATAACATAATGATGATATATATATATATAAATTATATTTGTATTTTATATATATTATGGTAACAAATTAATAAAACACGACCATGATTTATACTAAAATGAGGGAAATAATCAGTTGGGTAAAGAACCGTGACTTCCAATATTCTACATAAGTGCCTCTCGGTAATATTGAAGACTTAAGAATGTGTTTATAGGTCATTCCAACCTGGTGTGACCACTTTCAATCAGATGAAATATGGGATTTCCCTTACAATAAAATATTCTGATCACACAATAAATTTGGCAGGGGATGGGTAAAATTTATTTTGGAATTCTGGACAATCCTGTAAAATATAGGATGGGTGGTAACTCCATTCCAACATTAAAATTAAACTCCAACTATCTCAAACTATGTCCATCCTTACAGATACAGATGTGTAGTGGCCTTATTGAAAGTGATGCATTAGGCAATAAAAGCAGGCTATGTAGTGAAGTGTGCCAAATTTTAACTAAACCATTATATAGTGGGGCTCTGAATTTCAGCTGTAAAGTACTTTGTTAAAAACAAAGTAACTCAGTGTCCTCCCTGAATTCTTTCATCACACTGCTTTAGCTAAAGTGTAAAACAGTAAATGTGCATGCTAAAAAAAATTTTAAATCTAGTTTTATTTGTCACATGCTCCATCATATATAGTACAACCTGCAGTGAAATACCAGACCTGGGTCTAGTTGAAGATACAAGACATGTGGCTTCAATTCAGAATAGTGACTCTAGAGAACATGAGGATTACTCACTTCTGTTTTCCGGCATTGAGTGAGAGCTCATCAACTGCCTCGTCATACTTCGTCCTGATGTCATCCAGGCACCCATTGTCCCCGAAGGCGCCCCACTCCATATTGACACACATGCGGCCTTCGGTGCCCTCAACTGTCTCGATGTTGCGCATCTCCTCCATATAACATGCGTTGCTCCCAGTGCCTGGAAGCACAGCGGCACGTGATGCAGCATCCATCTTTGCCAATACCCCACCCCCCATTTGACTTTACATGCTGGAACTGACCTGCGATGAGTCCAATCTCACAAGTGGGCTCTTCGTAAGCACATGTCATCATTGTCCCTACCGTGTCGTTCACCACAGCCACCACGTCCAGGTCAAATTCCTTCAGTTCAAAAACAAAATTCAGCGAATGGACAAGTTACATGGTTCTTCTAGCATTTCCCATAACCTTAAACCAGATGTGGCCAATCTTAACCGCAAAGGGCCAGTGAGTATACAAGTTTTTGCTATAACCTTTAAATCAGCTGTTTAAACCCAGGTGTGAGGACTCTTCAGCCAGTCAGTCTTCTAATCAGTAATCTAATTAGGGAGTTGCAGTGAAAACTGGCCTTTTCTGGATGAGATTGACCTCCTCTGCTTTAAACCCTTGCATAATTCTGAATTTGAAAATTATAGGTAATTTACAAAGATTATGGTCTGAATACCATTTATGTCTACCTCAATTTAAAGTACTACAAGTGGCATCAAATTCAGTTCAATAGTGGTTACTTCTTAAATTTTCAATGTCTAGATGACACAATTATGCACACCTGGTTTCCACACCAGGATTAATTGACTAATTATAGGTGTGTGTACAACTCAGAGGAGTCTGGTAGCTGTAATCTGGAATTTAAATTGTCATCTTTTAGCGTTTCATCAGGGGAGGAATTATAGATTTCTATATCCAGAGGACACAGCACATCCTTCTCATAGAATCATCAAGACACTGACTCCCTATCCACCCTTTAACAAAGCTCTACAGACTCAGCTTCATAGCAACAAGCCTCCAACATAAATTCAATTGTGATTTCAGGCACATAACTGCTGGCACACAAAATGTTTCTATGTCTACAGCTGAATTAACTTTGGATTCTCTGTAGTACCATGCTGGGATTCCATCATGTTTCCCATTATGCACTAAAGGACCGACAGTGCTGAGCTGACTGTGACCTCAGGTATCTCTGCTTACCTCCCTCCTCTTGATCCCCTCCCGGAGCAAGTTCACAACATCCTCACCCTCACAGTCAGTGGCCTTGAAACCTTTAGTCCATTTTATTAGGATACCCTGAGACAGACGAAACCATTCAGTACCAGAGAAAGAAGGAAGCAGGAGAAGATAGAAAAAATAAGCTATTCTCATCTTAACTACCAGATTAAACCACTGTCCTGATGTAATTGCCCATATTGTCCAGAGGTGCAACTAGAGATATTTTCCATCATTAATTTCAGGTAGAGGTAGCTTAGTCATTCCTCTCCTGCCTACAATGTGAGACACCACTTCAGGATATCGCGGGTTGCTCGGAAATTAGCTGGGCATGAGAGGATCATCATACCGCATCCAGGCTGGTCTGTTTACAGGGAAAGGAGAAGGTGAATCCCAAAGGTAAACGGGCGTTCTTCATTCCCATGTAGTCCAGGAAGTCAGAGATGCAGTGCACTATATGATCAAAGAGCTAGGACACAAAACCAAAGGGACACTAATTTGACATCAAGTTGACAATGAGCTTATGAAAAAGCATCTTGATATATCGATTTGTTTCAACATGTTGGTAAAAAGAATCAGATCCAAAGAAATTTGATTTGGGTACAAATGTGTGGAACCCCCATTTAGTTACCTCCTCCCCAGTGCCCTGCATGATCTCTAGTGGGATAGCATAGATTTTGTTATGCATCTCCACAGTCCGCCTCTTTCCACTGCGAATCTTCACCAGCAGAACCCTGAAGTTTGTCCCCCCCAGGTCCAGTGCCAGGAAGTCCCCGTGTTCTGTTCGAGACAAGAGAGGGGATCACAGTTAGACAACTGTCAGATTAATCAATAGAGAAGTCTATCATTCATTTTATAGATGACTCTCTTTTTGAAAAGAGGAGAGCAGGCAGCGACCACATAGAACCCAAAGCCCAGAAGTCATGTCACATATACTATACAATTTTCTAATACCTCATTTCCACCAACATGGAGCTGGTGCCGGTTCTGGGCTGGTTCTCGCTTGGTGCCTTTTGAGAACCAGCCTGCATTTCTACCAGTTACAAAAAAAATGGAACAGAAATGTTACGTAGGCAGAAGCGAAGTAAAGTGAAGGTTAATCCATATTTTGTTTTTCGGATTTATTTTGGCGAAAAATTCCAGAGTATAACTGGTCGTGCTATATTGCTTTTTGTCTCAGTAAAGGCTCCCCATCTGTGTGTGAGTGTATTCTT
Source organism: Stomatorhinus ivindoensis (assembly GCA_019775895.2). NCBI lineage: Eukaryota > Metazoa > Chordata > Actinopteri > Osteoglossiformes > Mormyridae > Stomatorhinus > Stomatorhinus ivindoensis. Next base: position 16,498,909 of record JABFEB020000060.1, read on the forward strand.
TATTCTCACTCGCTCTTTTATCGCTGTCCTTTTAAGGATCATGCAATGAAATGAGTCTGTTAATAATTGATCTTTGTAGTTCGCCTCATGATCTCTTCGCCACTTGAGCACTACAATATTTTATTTCTTCAACCTGTGACATATTTATATTTGATTGTTAAACATATTTATACAGACGCTCCTCTACTTACGAATGAGATATGTTCCGAATGGCCATTCGTTGCTTGAAATGTTATTCAACATCATTTTAAGGGCATACGCAAATATAAAGAGCTAAGATGCTAGGAGTTTGCAAGCTACGCTGCTGCACGATGGGAGAAGTGGCCAGAAGTTGTACTAGGCGGAATTGGCACGCAGGAAAAAAAAATTCATGCTGCAGACAGGAAACAGGAGCCCAATGAACACAATCTGGACTTACAGTATGACTTCGTTCGTATGTCTGAAAGTTCGTAAGTAGAGGAGCATCTGTACATTTTATTAAATCACGGCAGCAGATAATTTTTCATAGAATAAATAGCACGATGTAGCGTTGTTTATGTAAATTATTCAAGTGTTTTAGTGGAAATTAATATTTTACGTAAAAAATCTTATGTTCAGCAAATACAGTCGATACTATTTTAAGCTATTTTACGTCGTTTTGTCTTCATCTGTGTGTGTTTATTCTCACTCGCTGTTTTACCGCTGTCCTTTAAGCATCATACAGTAATGCTAAAAACTGCTACAAACTGAACATAACTGTCTGGCTCACTCAAACCCCATAATATTTTATTTATTCTACCTGTGAAACATTTATACTTTATTATTAAATCTGGCCAGCAGATCAATCTTTCTTTTTTCTCAGAATTAAAAAACAATTTAACCTTATTCAGTTAATAAGCTATCAAATTGTTTCACTACCAGCACCGCCATTATTAGACTAACTCTATTGATTATGGATTGAATTTTCCGGGTATATGGAAGGTTTGGAAGCCATAGCCTGTCCCATTTTTGCTGACATTACGATGCTACATTCTCTGCCCAGATTTGTGTTGGAGCCATTTGTTCTGACCCAGGAAAATTATTTTTCAGTGGAAATGCGTAGAACCAACACCAGCACGGCACTGTATTGGTGGAAACAAGGCTTAAGTTTCTGAAGTCATGTGATCTTTATCAGGGATTTGGTAAGTCAAATAAGGGCTAGTTAACACTTGATGCTCGCAGCGTGTCCACATACGCATCATGACCGCCTTGCATTTCCTGATTTGATTCCATGGAAGATATTCAAAACATAAAATATTTTCAGATGCAAGAAAAAAAATATTCCAAACATTATTGTGTGCCTCTATGAACAGTGTTTTTAAAATTTAAATGGCAGTTTAAGTTTCTACTGCTTCCGAATTCAATCTGAGCTAAGAAAGCAGTGTTGTGTGTACAAAGTACAATGAAATTCTTACTGGAATGTGTTCTCCACATACTACAGATAATTAACTTATAGTATAAAATATAGATATTTTAAGTGTTCCACTGAAATGAAGGAAGCTGATTATGCACACCTCGGTGTGTATGTTGACATGTCCCACTCTCACCAGTGTATGGAAGCAATTAAAAAAAACCAGTAGGATGTTGGGTTATGCTAAGATTATACAATTCCTTGGTAAGACCCTACCTAGAATATTGTGTGCAGGTTTGGTCATCATACCTTAAATAGAACATTGCTGCCTTAGAAAGGGTGCAATGGAGGGCTATAAGCATGATTCCTGGTCTTAGACGAATGTCTTATGACAAGAGGTTAGCTGAGCTGAATCTGTTTAGGAGACTAAGGGGGGACATGATTCAGGTATATAAGATTCTAACAGCTCTCGATGCTGTTCAACTAATTAATTAACTTTGGTATTAATTTAAATACAAGAACTTGTGGTAAGAGGTGGAAATTTGCGGGAGAACATTTTAAACTGGATTTAAGAAAGCACTTCTTTACATGGAATAGCTGGAGTATGGACTAGTTTTCCTGTAGTAGTGCAAGCTAAACCCTTGGGTTCCTTTAAATCAGAACTAGCTAAGATTTTAACAACTTTAAGCTATTCGTTGAATTATCCCTGTAAGAGCGTAATGGGCTGATTGACTTCCTCTCATTTGTAAATTTCTTATGTTTTTATGTATGTCAAACAGCTTTTCCTCATTTCCCAGTGCTTTAGGTATTACCTGTCCCATCAGGCGTGCTACGGACGAAGGTGGGCAGCATCTTGACAGTGGAGGTGTCGTGGGATTTTCTGCCGAGCCCATTCTCCATCTCTATCCTCATCTTCTTCTTGACCTCCAGCAGCTGCTCCTTCGTCAGCCGAAACTCAGCCAGGGTCTGGGCAATCTGCCGAGTTTGATCGGCCAGCCGATAGGCCACCGCGGTCACCATGGCAGCACCCTTGCCACTCCCACTCTCTGACAGCAGGAAGCGCACGTCCGAATCTGGGACCAGGCGCCGTACAGTCTTGTGCAGACGTCGGGCATAGCTTTTGTTGGGGTGCGGTGGGGGGGGGGGGGGGGTTATGATATATGGTCAGAGGTCAAGTAGTCATGTCTATTGCCCTAGGTCCTTATGACCTAAGCTGGCCTTGTGGCTATCTCTTAGGTACTCACTGTGGGTGCATCTTGTAGAGGGAGCCGTCAATGCCCACGGTGGTGCGCAGCCGTGGAGCACCCTTGTTGTCCTTCAGCCGGTGGAGGATAGCACCCAGCGTGGCCGCAATGAGGTTCGCAGAGCGGAATGAGACCACAGCGCACACATGCTGCACAGCCACACAGTCATCGTGCGACGGCTCCACTCCCAGCCGGGTCAGGATCTCCTTGGCCTTGGACAGGCCCTCTTTGTTCCTGAGCCACAAGGATGCAGAGAGATATGTCATCGTAGCTTTGTAAGCCTATGCAAAGTCCACAAACTACACAGCAACAGACTCATCTCTGTAGTTCCAGAGTAATGTGGGAAAGTTCCAGTGACTCCAGTTCTAGTTAAGTTTCATTTTCTTGGAATCACAGTCAATAAAATAAAATTAACTCTAATCCTAGTGAAGAGTGTTAGCTCATAACTGAAGGTGAAATACTGATTACTAATACAGTTCAGCGAGTAGTTCTACTTATCCTGAATCATTCTATTAAAGTAACTGAGTAACTACATAGGAATTCAAATACTTGGAGTAACTGAGCACTGAGAATGCCTAGAGAGGCCTTTCATTTCTCAAGTAGTCTTTCTGCTTATTAGGGAGACTGGACGATCCATGTCAGAGAGGGTATTTCAAGTTTTGCAAACTGCTTTGAAACTGAACAGCACCTGTACTTGGCTAAATATAGTAGTGCAGTTCTTCTTGTACTTTGAGAGGTCTGTTTCCTTGACTGAAAGACATATCCAGTTGTTTCACAGTAACATTAGTGACACATGCATGATTATAGGAGACTGTCAGCACACAGCAAGAACTCAGTGCATAAGTGAAATCCATGTCCTTTCAATTCAAATGGTAGTTTACAAATCCAGTCTTACCTCAGTGTTCTCCCTGACATGGATTATCTGGACACCTTAATATATTCAAAGATAATCATATCTAAAATCTACATACCAATTCCAAATATATAGCTTTCTTTTTATCTTGTCACTCCAAAAATTATTCAAACAAGTGAATGGAAGATTGGGACTAACTTCTCGATAGCAGAGACGTGTTTTGTTTCAAATTTCCCTTTGGTGAGAAGCTCGGGGGTGATCCTTCCCTCAAACAGCATCCCTTCCTTGGCCATCTTGACCAGGATGAGGCGGACAAGTTCACCCATGTACAACCCACTAACCATCTTCTCAAACCTGTCAAGAGAAGTTGCAGCATCGTCTTTAAGAGAACAACGTGACAGTTACTCAGTGGTAGTGCCTGATAAGACAATTAATATTACAAAAAAAAAAGTGGTGAATCACTGAATGGATGTTACATAACATCCAGTAGCATTGTACAAATGGAGGTTACGTGACTTCTTGTGACATCACACTGTAGAGATCATACTGAATGGTGCCTTACAGCTGTTTCCCTGGGTTGAGGGAGCCCCGGTCGATCTCACGGTCAAACTCAGTGCGAATGTCCTCCAGCATGCCGTCGTCGCCGAAGGCTCCCCACTCGGTGTTGATACACATGCGGCCCTCGTCGCCCTCCACCAGGTCGATGTGCCTCATCTCCTCCATGTAGCAGGCATTGGTGCCTGTCCCTGGTCACATATTCAGGGCCAGAACAGCCCTCATTTTCACGTCAATGTTTATTTTGTTTATGCAAATTCTGCCATCTTACAACCTCGCTTTACATTCAGATGTGGATCATATTAATGCCGTATTCAGCCTCTGAACAAATTGGCCCAGGTGACACTGCTTATCAGAGGACAGATTACCTATGATGATGCCAACTTCACAGCGCTGGTCGTCGAATCCACAGGTCATCATAGTTCCAACCGTGTCGTTGACCACTGCCATGATATCTGCATCATAGTCCTGTGGAATGCACATTGACCACATTGTGAGCCCACTGCTGCTGATTTTCCCTGCTTGATGAGTCACCAGGCTCTGCTGATGAAAAGGCAACGTCGTACCCCTTGCTTCTTGATGGCCTTGTTGAGGAGCTTCACTACATCCATCCCCTCCACCCCACTAGCTTTGAAACGTTTTGTCCAGGTTAACAATATGCCCTGTAGGAGACAAAGGTCTTGGTGATTCCACATCAAGGGAGAATATCCTCACAAAACAAGGTACAGTAGCATGGATTATCATACAAAATCTATGTAATTTATATCACATTGCTTTGTGAGTAGCAAAATAATTTAAGACTAGTAACTGCAAGCAGTGACTGAAGGTCCAGAGCATCAAAATGTCAGCATTGAAACAGAAAATTGAGAACTGACTCTCACTGGTGGCCGATGTATTAAAAACTCAGACAGCAGTAAATTCTGCTGTGATAGGTTGGGTAAATTCGAGTCTAGGTGTAACGGGTCAGGAGACATAGGACAGAATGTAGAAACCTGCAGTGTAGCACCTCCTCTGCATTGAAAGTCTGGTTTCGGTCAGATGGTCTGAGCAGTAGGTCGAAATAGACACCTTACTACCTAATGTTGTAGGCCAAGATCTTACAGGTTAAGGTTTGTTTATGCTGGCTGTGTAAACTTAGATTTTGTTCCATATTCAGAATATTGCTTTTTTTTTTGGGGGGGGGGGGGGGGTTCCATACAACAGTGCTGCAACTACAGGCTTTGGACCCCTAACTTTTAATCAAAAGTATTATATGGAAACAGAATCCTCAGGAATAACTTTACAGTCTATACATGTTGAAACACTTCATGGGGAAGTGGGAACAGAGCAGAAACATTCTGAGTAAGATAATAAGTGATACATCATTTTAAAAACAAAACAACCGATAAATAATCGAAATGCAAGGGCCTGAAGTTTTGAATGTGATTGGTGAAATGGAGTATGACTCCACCTACTGGCCAATTTCTTTCACAATATTCAAAAGTAGGGAACAGTGCGTACCTGTATATTTGAATTAACTCTTGACAAATTTGTATGAGTGAAATGGCAGTAAAATGAAAGGCAATTAAAAGTATTGACTCAGAAGAAGGGAAAGTTGACCATTTTTTGAAGGTTTTAAGTCATACAAGCATATTTCAGCCGAATTGGCCAAGGTTTGTCTATCTGTAGTTCAGGACTAGAGAATAGGGTTAAATTTGGTGAGGATTGACTGAAGCATGCCTGAGATATAGCTGTCTGATTGAAATGGGCATGGAACTGGTAGAGGCTGTGTGTGGTTGATGGCTGTACGGTGCATGAAGTTTAAGCTTTTTTCATTAATTCATTAATCATTTATAGGGGCAGTGCGCTGACTGACATGCTACTAGAATTGGCTAGGTGGGGTGGACAATGTCGTATTAATAGAAATGTCTTTTATTAAATTTATAAAAATCACTAAGAAATTCAAATGACTGTCATTGAACACTAAAAATATCAGGACTGGAACTGAAAGTAAAAAGGATTTTGACTAACTATTTGATATTCAAAGAGAAATTAGGAAAATGTCAGTTGCACTGTTTTTGAAGGTTTAGAGACATATGTTCAACTGCTGTAGCACTCACTACTGATGATCAGCTCCAAATTTGGCCTACTACATACCTCTCCTAACTCAGCCAAAGACGAATGGCAATTCCTCACTGAGCGAAAGACAAAATGCATTTTGTGATACCTTTCATGACTCAGCAATAGACAGAATCCATTTTTGGTGCCTTTCATGACTCAGCAATAGACAGAATCCATTTTTGGTGCCTTTCATGACTCAGCAAAAGACAGAATGCATTCTGTGGTACCTTTCATGACTCAGCAATAGACAAAATGCATTTTGTGATACCTTTCATGACTCAGCAATAGACAGAATCCATTTTTGGTGCCTTTCATGACTCAGCAATAGACAGAATCCATTTTTGGTGCCTTTCATGACTCAGCAAAAGACAAAATGCATTTTGTGGTTCCTTTTATGACTCAGCAAGAGACTAAATGCATTTTGTGAATCCACAAAGTCACTATATGACTGTCTTTCATTCATAAAATGCATTTTGTCCACAAAATTATTGTGTATCATTCACAAAATGCATTTTCTCCACAAAATGACTTTCTTCTGTCCAGGAAATGTAAAGTGCTGATTTCAATTCTGCGCACAAAATGACACATCCCTTTTGATTTCTGTGCATGAAAGAAAGTGAAGTCTTTTTGCTTTCTTGGCCAGAATGTAGCAAGACGTTACTTGATTTTGTCATTAAATTTGTTGCAATTTTGTGGCACAGAATGTATTTTGTACATGAAAATGAGCACTTGACACTTGGCGCCCCATGTCACAGCAGTACATGCTTTGGATCGCTAATGTCCTTATCAGCTCAAGGTTGCCATGGGTCTTACCTCATCCAGTTTGCTTTGGGCACACGGGAAGGAGAAGGTAAGTCCGACTGGAAGCTTCTTGTCTTTTATTTTCTGCTTGTCCATGAAGTCACCGAGGCACTCTGCCACATAGTCAAAAAGCTGCAGGGAGCATGGTGGCATATTACGCTGAGTTGGATCGCACCAACACTGCGGGGCTGTGGGGATCAACTGCTGGCTGATGCTGGACTGGCGGATTCGGTGGCCACCATCTTACCCGGGTTCCACTCCCATGGATGATATCTTCTGGGGTGTCGTATATCTGGCTCTCCATCTGCACCGTCTGCTTCTTCTCATGGGACACCTTCACCCGCAAGATTCGGAAGTTGGACCCTCCCAGGTCTAGAGCAATGAAATCTCCCTTTTCTGGATAAAAATCAGCACAAAATACTCTCAAATAATCCCTAACCAAGTAATGACATAAATTCTAATCCAAAATAGGCACTTAATGTCTGACTGAGCTGTCATCAAAAATATGACACAGAATAATAAACCACCTTCATCAGAATTTTTCAGGATCCAAATGAAATGTGATTTTGAAAATCATATTATCAGGATTAAATATCAATAAGAACACCAAATGATCCCAAGTCAAACACCATGAGAAGAGGTGATCCTGTTGCCATTATAGCAATGCCATTCCATTCAGGGCCAGTGCTGCTTGAACACTCATTAAAATTAAAACATACTCAAAACAAGATCCTGAGACGAACTCACTTTGGTTGAATTGAGATTAACTCACTGGCAGTATTAAGGGTAGCACTTGGTTAAAGAGCCGACTGTCTGAACCATCTTAGCATCAGCACTGAGGGTCGACAGCCAGCCATCCGTTCTACATTCTGTTGATTTTAGGTGCAACCTAATTGGCCGAACTGGAATACAAATAATTGGATGAGCATATATGGCCATTTACCTCATAAAATGCAGCTCACTAATTGGCATCATAAATCTATCTCCCCTCAGGGCAATCACCCTGCTTCTGTGCAGCCTGGCAACAAGTGTAAGTGAATAAGCATGCAGAAGGGAAGGCCTGACTGTCGCAGTCACATTAGCCATTACCTGGTAGCCGCATTAGTTGCTAGCTTCCAGCCACATTACCAAATAAACTGAGCCACACCAATCAATCAATCAATCAATCAAACACTTTTATTGTCACATCACATTGCTGGTATACTGGTGCAGTACATGTGAGTGAAATTCTTGTATGCAAACTTCACAAGCAGTAGTGGTGTATAAAATATATAAATACAAAAAATAAGAATAAATATGCACATGAATAAATAAGCGCATGAAGGAATATGAATACAAAATATACATTTATCTATATTTTTACAGTGATCCCTCCACTATATCGCAGTTAAGTTATCGCGCCCGTGCTATATCGCGGATTTTTTCCCGCGACGCATCACAGTTCTCTGCGTACCTTGCTTGTGATCCAATTGCTTTCGTTTTGTTTTAAGCCCTACGATGGCTCCCAAGTGTCCTGCATCTTCTAAGCCTTCTGATAGTAGTGAGCCTAAGCGCCAGAGGAAGAATTTGACCATTCAGGAGAAGGTAAAAGTCCTGGATATGCTTCCGGTAGGAAAGCGCTGTCACTCGCCATTATGGCTTTAATGAATCGACAGTACGCTACACCGAGAAGGATAAGAAGAATATATGAGCCATATATGTTTTTTTTATATATTTCATGACATATACAGAGAGAGAAATATGTGTATATATACATTACATATTATTATTATTTTATTGTTACTCATATCCTTAGCCCGACATCCACATATATGTGTTGTTTTAATAAGTTTACATGTGTTTAAAGCGTGTGGGAGGGGTATCGTAAGGCTTAAACTCAAAAAATTACATGGTCTTTCTATATCGCGGATTAAACCTGCCTCCGGATCCACAGGATCCTTTGTGCTACTCCGAGATATGGATACTGCGATACCTCCTGCCTGACGGAAGTGGTTTAAACAGTTTAAACAGACTGGGGTGACTGGAGTCTTTGATGATCCTCCCCGCTTTCCTCAGACACCGGTTCCTGTAGAAGGTCCTGGAGGGAGGGAAGCTCACCTTCAATTATCTTTCCAGAACACTGCACCACTCTCTGCAGAGCTTTGCGGTTGTAGGTGGTGCTGTTGCCATACCAGGTAGTAATCCATCCAGTGAGGATACTCTCAATGGCACAGCGGTAGAAGGTCCTGAGATGATGCTGCCCAGTTTGACCACCTGGTGCCTGTCTGACAGAAGGTGAGGATCCAGCTGCAGAGAGAGCTGCTCAATCCTAAATCCTGCAGTTTCCTATCCAGGTTCAAGGGAACAATGGTATTGAATGCTGAGCTGTAATATACAAACAGTATTCTCACATGCGTGTCTCTCTTCTCCAGGTCTGAGAGGGCAGTGTGTAGTGACAGGGCTATGGCGTCATCAGTGGATCTGTATGCGGTATGCAAATTGTCGAGGGTCCAGTGAGTCAGGTAGCGCAGAGCAGATGAAGTCACTGACCAGCCTCTCAAAGCATTTGCTCATGATGGGGGTCAGGGCTACCAGTCTCCAGTCGTTCAATGATGAGACAGAGGAGGATTTGGGTACAGGGACAATGGTGGCCATTTTGAAGCAGGCTGGGACTACAGACAGGGATGATTTAAGCACACGGCCGGGGATTCCATCAGGACCTGCGGCTTTGCGTGCGTTCACCTGTCTGAGGCACTTGCGCACATGCTCTTCAGACACAGTATGCGTACTGACACCATCCTCCATGTGTATGCTTTCCGGTCTCGTGGTGTTCACTGTGTCGAATCTAGCGTAAAATAAGTTTAGATCCTCACACAGAGAGGCCGTGATCTGCGGTGTGCTGGTTTTCCCTCTTAAGTCTGTGATTGTGTTAAGTCCCTGCCACATTCTCAGAGGATTGTCAAATTGTTCTTCCACTTTGTCCTTGTACTCACATTTGGCTGACTTGTCTTCAGGAGTTGGTAGTTGGTGTGTTTATAGTTCGATGTGTTCGTGGAGGCAAAGGCAGAGTTCAGTGCCGCTAGTGCCGTGCGAACATCACTGTGTATCCACAGTTTCTGATTCGGTTAGACGTTGGTTGGTAGCTTCCAGCCAAATTATCTATTAGCTTGCAACCACATTAGGTCCTAACTTCATCCCAATGCCTTTTTACAATGAACAGGTGCCCATATAAGCCAAGCTTGAATATTTTGGGCAGCCAAGCAAGGAAAGATGGTCAAGCGGTGCATGCGGTGTGATTAAAATAAAAGATAAAAATAAAAGCCACAACCCATGATTTGAGACCGCAGGAAATCACAAGCGGCATGACTCTTGGAGGCATTGTCTGCCTGCATGCTAATGAGAGGATGACAGATAAACTTTGCCTCAGATTCCAGGCTCCAGTTTCCACATTCATAAAATTCCCAGAACACAGAGCGGCATTTTCTGACAGCTGTTTCTACACTGAAATGTTCACTGAAATGCTTTGTGCAGGTTTCTTCTTACCAAGTAGTTCTCCAGCTCTTCCCTGGCTGCTATTCTCCATGGAGAGCAGGACTGGACCTGGACTTATACGGTGAATTCTTTTTTTTTTTTTTTATTATATTTCCACGTTCTTTAATTGAACTGCTCTGCGCATTTGCACTACACTGCACACATATAGGGTTACCATATTTAGAAAAAAAAGAGGATATGTCCGGGGATCAGAATTTTAATCAGTGTTCACATTCACCAACTAAGCAGGTAGTGCATCTCTTATGAATATTAATGAGTTTTCCCTAGCTACCCTGTAAAATGAACATTTGCATTCGGAGAAACCCGGACACATGGTACCCTTTCAGTTAACTCTCGTTTTACAGTCAACACACAGTTGGCACAATATATGTGTATACAAATCTTTTTCAACAGTTACAAATTGCTAAGCTAAAGTTTGTTGAACTTCAAGCAAATGAAAATAAAGTGTCAACATGCCAATGGTTTCTAGAAGCTGTCATCACATGTGAGCAGCACATTGTTTCATTTTTAAAAATAGGCGTGTGCACAAGCCATGCAAAACCTGTGCGATGTTACAACCCCCAGGGATAGTTTACTCCCTATAGTGGGGGGATGTTTCTCTGGGGGGAGTAGTGTCATTCTGTTCCTGGCCCTACCCATTGTTACGTCACCTTCCCCTGTATTTTGATTGGCCAGTGTCCTATCATCACTTCCTTTATAAGGCTTCCCCAAGCCAAGAACTGGAGGCCGTTTGCTCTGTAATTGGTTTGACATTTGCTGTTTGACCATTGATTTCTGCTTAGCCTTTTTTGGATTTGGTTGCTGTGTATTTTGTTTTGTAAATATCAGTAAATATTTGCACCCATTGGGGTTAACTGTGAGTAGCCGGGGAAGTAGGGAGGGTGACACCATTTTTCTGTGGTTTTCTCACTGTTTTCTCACTTTTGAAGTTAGTCAGGGAGATTTAGTTAGTTTTGTGTACTTTCGTTTTCTTTTATTTGGGTTAGGTAAGCGGTATCTCTTGGTTCCAGTTAGAGGTGTTTTGTTTGTTATTTTGGCCTTATCGGTTCCTGACGTGGTTCCCACTATTAATAAACCCACTAGAAATACCAAAGTAGTGACCTCACTCCACTTTTTGCTGCGCCTGACCCTAGACCGGGACGTAACAGATGATTCTGAGTGGCTGCTGTACATTGAAAATTGGTGCCTTTTTCTTCACTTGGTAGCACACTGTAACTTACAACATTGCGTCATACTAAACCGATTTTTGGAAAATCGCCCAGATGCCTGGGCCCAAAAAGAGGGCGTGTCTGAGGAAACCTAGATGTGTGGTAACCCTATGCACATGCACAAAATCAAACATAGTTTTGTACACTATTTATATTGTATTTATTGCAGCACAATGTTGATGTCACACATTTATTTATTGTATCTATTTATGTGTGGCACTACAGGGGGCCCAAGGGAACGGTATTTTAATGCATGTGGGTGTGTTGACAGTAAAGCACTCTTGAATCTTGAATCTCTTGAGCTTCTTTAATGTCAGGGACTTCTGCCCTAAACTGCAGATCTAGGGTACATTTCCCAAAATGTCCCATTACAACTTACATAGTTGGAACCATTCAGTTGAATGGGAAATGTACCTCTGGAGGGTTTCGCTTCAGGCCTTTATGAAGGTGCTGAGACAAACTTGCCCCCTTCATTTGGTATGACTGAGCGTCTAAGGCAGGGGTGGGAAATCTTATGCAGAAAGGGCCATTGTGTGTGTGGGTTTTTGCTGCGACTCCCTAATTATATTATTAATTAGTGGATTAATTGGGGAAATAGAACTTACACCTGAGTTTGAACAGCTGACTTAAAGGTTATCCTAAAAACCTGCATACACACCGGCCCTCTGCGGATCGCAATCTTGTGGGCAGTATGGTCACCTTTTGTCACGGGACTGTGTTTATGTATGGTACTGTTAGCATTTTTTAAAAGAATGAGTAGTTAGAAGATATTCAAAACAACCGAGGCAAGAGAAACAATTTTTCAACCATTATTGTATTCCATGGTGTACAGTGTCTTCAAAATCTAATGCCATTTTAAATTTATTCTGCTCCTGAATTCAATCTGAAGTAAGAAAGCAGTGTCATATGTGCAAAGTACAATGAAATTCTCACTTGAATGCCTTCTCCACAGACTACAGACAATTAACTATACAATATTACAGTATAAATAATACTAAGTAGGGCTGGGTGATGTGCAATATTCATATCGACATCACAAGTTATGTACATGCAATGCTCACTTTGCAAGTGGGAGATCAGACTTTTGCATACCTTCATATTGAACATACATTGTGAAGTGGTATACCAATATTATTTTCCATTGCAGTTCCAGTATTTAGAAAATTTGGTGATAAAATACACCGAGAGTACAGGGTTTTACGTTTTGTTAGAAAATTTATGTTCCGTCACAGGAAAAAACACAGCCAGCCAGACCAGGGCCCCGCAGCAGCCTGGCCTCCTGCGATCCAGGTCCCAGGGAGACGGCTTAGGTTGCAGGAAGCTAAATACCAGTGAGGGACTTTAAGTGCAGAGAAGTATTGTGCCTACGGAAAGGGCAGTCATGCTTGATTTAGGATGTCATGCAATGCCCTTAACTTGATACCAAGCTTTACAAAGGCATAGCGTTTGCAGAGAACATTGTAACCGATATTACCAAAGGGGAGACCCTTCATATAAAGCATTGCTAAACCTGTGACAAGACAGGTTACAAAACTACTGCGTGAAGACAACATATTCTCACAGAATATTCACAAAGTAACTCAGAATTTCACCAAACCACAGACATTATTTTCTAAAATAGCTTGTGTAGCAGTGAAATGAAAAAATCCTTACAGATATCATTGGTGCATGATCTAGAGTGACGAAACCCTGCGAGATCATGTAGACACATGCAAAATTTCAGAATGTGCCAAATTACAGGAGGACACTTGTTCTTCCTGTGTGAACACCTCATAACAGTCCCTGAAGCCACATTAATTACTTTGCATAGCATCGTATGTTAATATATAACACAAAAATGCAGATAGACATGCATCCTGGCTACTGTTTTCATAGAACCGGTCTTGTGCCCTTCACGGTGCTGTGGCGATGGAAGGTAATGCTAACATGCTAATATGCCAAGTAGATGCTAGATCTTGTTTTGGTGGCTTTTAAGCCCCATGATGGTTCCCGGTTCTCAGCCTGTATACTCTGCACGTTGCTATTTGGAGGGCAGACAGTACAATGGCGCTGAAATTGAGTGACGGCCATTCTCAGGCTATAGACAAAGAATCCCATTTGTCTGCCCCAAAAAACACAATACGGGGCCTGGAGTCATATTTATTTAGTTGGGGGGGCTGTCATTGCAGCTTTCAGTAATTTCCCGACCTTTGGCAATTCATGTTTTCCCCCCTGTACATACACAATGCTCGAGGCAGTCGCCGGGGTTACATTCCAGCTGGGTCCTGTTGTCATGGAAACCTCCATGTTGCTCGTGGCCCAGTATCTTGAGCATAGACACAGAGATTCTGAGGCGCACCAGACAAGTGAAAGAGGAGACACAGTTCTTTTGATGTGTATAGCAAGCTGCTGTGTATGTTCCATTCGACTGTAGTGGCCTTAATGACTATGACTGAGACCAGCTGGCGATGTGTCATCAGTTCAGGCCATATCAAATGGCTTAAACTCACCCGGAAGGCCAACTACTTCACAAACCTGACCTTGGTGGACGCACTGGAGGCAGTAACGGAGGAAATGGCCAGGGAGTGCTATCCTGGAGCACAGTTATACACTGGCTCATTCCACCATGATGTGCTAAAAAGAGCTACTGCTGACCATCCCTACCTGCTTGCCATGAGGCACTAGAGTGTCCCCTCCCAATGTCTCCCCCACCCCCAGTTATAGCATGACATTTTAGCTTATTTGTACTATGTGCACTGCATGTGCAAGTCAGGAATAAAATATACATTTTTAGGAAGGCAAACTATAATGGGATAAATCAGAAATTAGAGATAGAGGTAAATACTGGAAGATACTTTATTTTTTTTAAACTGCAAGCTCAAGGGGAGTTCATTCTGGTTTCTCACAAAAACAAACTGGGAAAATACAGTCAAGTTGGTTTTTAACTGAAATTAAGAAGACAGTGAGGAGGAAAAGGGCTCTGTACCTTCAATGGAAAGAAACAAGGATATTGGGATAAAGCAGGACTATTTAAAATAATAGTTGAAAAATAATATTAGATGTGTTAAGAGAAATGTAGAAAGGAAAGCTGCATTGCAGTCTAAGGTCAATCAAAGTTTTTTTCCAATATTTCAATGCCAAAAGGGTTATAAAAGCTCAAGTCATCAATCTACAGAATAGCGCTGGTCTGAATATTGAGAATGACGAGGACATTGTTAGTGAGTTTAATGATTACTTTGCACGAGTATTTACTCAAAAAGATATAAGTAACATACCTGATATTATTTCAAATTTGGCTCCAACAATATATGTATAACTGCAGCTGATGTGTTACAAGATCTGGCTAAATAAAATGAATAAATCTCATGGCTCTGATGGCATCTTCATGAGTTATAGATATGGGGGATATTATATGCAGACTTATAACTTGACTACCCTCAGGCTGGGAGCACGCAAATATAATGCCCATTTTCAAAAAGGGAAATAGAAGCAATCCCTCAAACTACAGACCAATTAGCTTAACTTGTATAACTGGATAACTGGTGGAGGCAATAATCCAGGGAAAAGTCATTGGATTACTAAACACTAATAATATTCTGAGGGACAGCCAACATGGGTTTAGGAGGGATAGATTTTTAAGGAGGCCACAAGGGAAATTGCTAGAAACAAGGCCTACAATGTGATTTACAATGGAACACTCTTATAGTGATCACGGTTATACTGATTAACCACTTATACAGATCAAAAAGCTTAGGATGTAATAATTCCTTTACAAATATTGTTTAAATAATTTGCTTTTAGTATTCAAGTAATCTGCTTATAGTGTTCATTTTGTGGATTTCATACATGCCAAACATATGGATTTTTTTTTCCTTTTTTTGTTTTTTTAACAAAAAACTACATGAGGCTAATGCTACAGTACGTGTATAGAAAACTTGACCATACAAAAAAAAAGAAAAATATACACTCAAAGCTTATGATAAACTGCCAAAAACAACCCAACAAGATGCAGCAGGGAAACCACAATAAGCTATATTTTATATACAGTACTGTATTATAGTGAATCTGAGTTGTACAGTTCAGTAATTTAATTTATACATTACTGTAATTTGAAAATTATTTTAAACAGCTGTACTCTATTTTGAGTCAAAATTCAGTAAATAGTGATACTGTCCTTTCTATTACCTCACATTTATGTAGTAAATATACAAATGTCAATTAGATGGAAATCTGACATAAAGAAAGACAAAAAATCAGTTATGATGATCATCCACATATAGTGATCAATTTTACCCAAACAGACGTGATCACTATATGGAGGTTCCACTGTATTTAGATTTCCAGAAGTCCATCGATAAGAATTCCACACAAACAATTCCTGCTTAAGCTCAAAGCAGCAGGTATATTAGGAACTGTAGCAGATTGGATCGAAAAATGATTTATTGACAGAAAGCAGCAGGTATAGAGGCAATATGTCGCAATGGGCCTGTGTTAACAGCGGGGTACCCCAGGGTTCAATTTTAAGACCATTATTATTCCTAATTTACATGAATGATATTGACACTAACATATATGGAAGACTGGTTAAATTTGCTGATGGCACCAACTTAACAGGTGTAGCAAGTTCTTTTCACAGTGTGTAATTAGATTATGGAATAATCTGCCCAAAGGGGTAGTGCAAGCTAAAACCCTAGATTCCTTCAAATCTGAATTTCATAGGATCCTGCCAACTTTAAATTATTAGTTTAAATCCCTCAAAGCAAACTTGACGGGCTAAATGGCCTCCCTCATTTGTAACTTTATGTTGTTGTATTCTTTTATTTTTGCCCTGTCTGTTTTGCACTCCATGTATGTCTTTGCACTACTAATCACACTAATCAAGATGGTGGTGCAGGAGGTAGCACTATCGTTCGGCAACTGTAGAGTTGCAGGTTCGAGCCCGGGTTCCTCCTGACCCCATCAAAGTGTCCTTGAGCAAGACACTGAACCCCCAATTGCTCCCGGTATGCAGGTTGGCAC
>JABFEB020000060.1:16547320-16562724 GCA_019775895.2 Stomatorhinus ivindoensis
TGCTGGGGGTGAAAGGCCACATCATTTAAACCTCCCTAGAACAAAAAACGCAGCATGATTTATTATTAATATAATAATTATTATTATTTGACAAAATATTAATGTGGAAATATGGCTACGGCCCTTAACCATATATGGCCGGTGACGGGACACGGAATTAAAAATAGCTGTCATTCGGTGCGGGGGAAGCCGAAGGAATGAGGCTAGAACGCTAAGCGGAAGCCGCGATCAGCTGATGGAGGAGCCTCGGCTGAAGCCTGCGCCTGAGTACGGGAGAGCCATCTTCTTACCTTAAGGAAGAGCCGGCAGGGGACGGGCTGGAGAGATCGGGGGACCCCGGTGTTACGGGCGGCCCAGACGCATTGCGCAAGGGTGGGAGGGAGCGGCGGGGCCCCGGCGGACGATACCGGGACCTGGGGGAGGGCAGAAAAGGAGCCGGCCGGGGCAACGAAAGACGAGCTATAAAAACAAAACACACACAAAGGAAAACAGGAATACGAGTGAGTGTACGGAGAAAGGATTGGGGCACACTGGGCACCCATAATTACAGCAACCATAATAAAATACATTTTGTTGTGGTTCTGGGTTAGTAGGATTCCGATTACCCCCGGGGACTTCCTGCCATAGTCTGTGGAGAGGAGGGAGAAAAACAACATACACAGAATATCAACATTATTCAGCAACATGCGGAGCCGGTTAGCTAGGTTTATCATCGTGATAGCAGCTGTTTGCTGGCGAAGCGAACGGTGTGCTTTAAAGCGGGATATAAACTAGTAGTGTATTTAGTTAGAGCTGTGTCTCGGGGGGAGGGGTGATAGTGGTGGTGGTTTTTAAACATTAGCCTGCCTAGCTAAGCTAGGCAGCTAAGCTAGGCTAACTGGCAGAGCGAGCGCTGGCCGCCAGCTGGGGTGGCTTCATTGTGCTCAATCGATTTTTTCACATTAAATTTTCCAGATCTTTAGTTAAGTGTTTTTCCGCCAGCTTTGTAACCGTATCCGGTATAATTGGCGTTCGGTTTCCCTTAAACTCCCCGTGTCTGTCTGCCTTCTCCCATTTGACAGGTCCGCTTCACCAGGCGGCAGTCCGAGCGGCTCTTGCGGGGACAGCGATGGCGGAGGTGGACTGAAGCGAGGGGGCCCGAGGGGAATCCTCATCTGCAAGCGGAGCTTGGAGACAAGGGCAAGAAAACAAAAGCTAGGCTAAGGAGAGGACTGGGGAAGTAGGAGAGCCTGAAGCCGGATCGTCACTGATAACTGCCTGGGATCCGCTTGCGACCAAGGAAGGGATACTGTATCTGCGATAACCCTATCGGCCTGCACTGAAGGCAACTGAGAAGGAAGATAAGCTTTTCTTTTTAACTTTTCCTCGTCTCATCTTTCTGATGCCCGCAATATACGTCTGTCACTGTCCAAGTGGCATTGAAAAGTGCATGGACGGACACGTCGTGGTCATTTTTCTTTTTCTTTTAAACACAAAGCCTCTGCCTGATACTACTCCCTGCTCGTTGTTCTGCACTATCTAACCGTGTGGGGATTGTTTTGTCTTCAGTTTTTTTTTAATGGTAGCTGTCATACGTATGTAGTAATTTTTAACACTTCACACCCACAAAAATTGACGGGACATTTGTAATAACACTTCGTATTGGTAAAACCTTAAGAAATCCCACAAAGTGGACAAAGAGCACAGTCTTTCTCCGTCGCGACCGGCGTGAGGGCTACAGACACTCGGCTCCGGTAACTCGGCTGTGCTTCCCTTGCCCCTCCCCCAGCTTCGGCGGAGTGTCCCGGGCTCCGAGGTTGTGTGATCGGGGCGGTGAAAGAGGGGTGGGGATCCGCCGCTGAGTGCTTAGAAGGGAGGAGAAGTCCACGGATGTGATGGAACTGATGTTCGCTGAGTGGGAGGACGGAGAGCGGTTCTCTTTCGAGGACTCGGACCGCTTCGAGGAAGACTCGCTGTGCTCCTTCATCTCCGAGGCAGAAAGCCTGTGCCAGAACTGGAGAGGATGGAGGAAACAGTCCGCCGGACCCAATTCACCCACCGTAAAAATAAAAGGTGAGGTCTGCTATCACTGTTCCTGTGTATGTGGTTGTTCATTCTATTATTTTCGGAATCGGCTTTGATGTTGCATTTTGTCTTAAAAGTTTAAATATTTCTGCTTTGCTGTCTTGTTGATCTTTTTAAGGAAAGCACTTCACAGCTTTTCCCATTTATTCCATTTGCCATGATCTATTTTTGATATACAGCTTTGCTAAAGTTACACTGGAATAAAGTTCCTCCTGGGACTCGGAACTCAGTGCCTTCGCGTTACAAGTGTTTGTTTGCCGAGCTGTACACTGTCCCGAATCTCGACTCAGCCGGTATTCTCTCTGTCTCAGGCCCTGTCTTTTCAATTGCTTTGCCTCTCCCATCCGTAGGACTTTTGTAACAGTCGCTAGTGTTTCCAAGTAAAACGATTTTAAGCTGAACCCGTTCTAAAATGATAGTGTTTAGGTTTAGGGTTGTTTGTGCTCAACGTTTAAAGGCATAACCTAAATTGTTTCTGAGGAATCGTTTAGAATGGGAACTTACAACCACTGGTATAGGTGGCATAGATAGCATTTAGAAAATGCATGGTGGGTGGGTGGGTTCTTGGGTGTGTTCAGTAAATTTTCCTGTTAGCGGTCATGGGAAATAACTGCCTTTGTTCTGATAAACGAGAGAAGTTCAGGGTTTTCTGTCTGTTACCAATAACCTTTCAGAAGGCAGTGCACTGGTAAATTGTGGAAAATGATGGTCCAAATGACTCCCTGTATTGCCGACTGTTGATAGTCTACGCAAGTTTTGGCTGTGTGTAGGTGGAGTTGTAGGTGACCTCCCCATCCCACTGTCTGCTGCTAATTGGGCCCTTGATCTCAATCTACATAACGGCCTGCCCCCTACCCCCTCCTCCCCCGCATGTATTTGGTGGAAACTGGGTAATGGCTGTGACCTTCAATGGCTGGGGGGCTTGCTATATAAAAAAATAAGTTTAGCCTTGGGTGTATCTTCTTTCTTTGGCCAATTTTAGTCTGCGATCAGCTTCCCTCAAGGAAGAGATAAACATAATATTTTGTTTCTGGATGTTTGGTTTGTGTGCAATTAGTAGAAAGCTGTCAGTTTTTATTCCAGCTTGTTGCCCTATGGGGTCAAGTGGTGTGCCTTAGGGCTACATGGGTCTGAAAATTTTTTGTTTGGATTTGAGATCACAATTATCTATTTTTTTGTTCAAATTTAAACGTTTATTGCACTCATTAAACTGCAAAAAGAAATAACCTAACATGATTGCGCCAAACTTATGAAAGATCCAGGACCAGTGTATCAACTTCTGACAACAGAAAGGAAACACTCAATTGGCCATTGAATTAGGGTAACGAAGGGTGCTTTTCCACTGCACTAGGTATCATACTTTTGGTAATTCAAGGGGTTGGTTTTCCACTGGTGTAAAAACTGGCACCAGCACCGAATGACATCAATACGAGGTGGGGTATTTTGTACTGTATTTGAAAAATGGTTGTAGTATATTATACGGCTTGGCAGTGTGCAGTATTAATACCAACACTGCATGTTATGGACAAACAATTCTTATACTGCTAGTCAGCTAGATAAATATAAGGCTTTTTCTAACTTTCATTTCTGGACAGACATTATAGTGCGAGGGGTTAAAGTTTCACTAAAATACTTTTATTCTGTCATAGGAAAAAAAGCTTGGTAAGCTTTGCCATTTTTATTATTATTCCTCTTATAGATTCTTATATGTTTAATTTAAAAAAAAATCTGTTTAAAGTTTTCCTCTCCTTTTGCATGAGTGCTGCATGCATTCTCTGAGACAATTGTAATCATTTTCATCTTTGCCAATTAAGTCAAGACGCCTTTGTGAGAAATTTATGAGACCTTTTTTGTTTTATAAATACCCCGATATTTTTTGTCAACAAAATCACATCGCTATATTTATAAGAAAATCACATTATTAGGACAGCACGCTATATACGAGCTATATTAGTATATTTAACCAAATTCTTTTTAATTTCTTGTCATGCCATCTGGATCTTTTTGTTGTTTATGTTTTTATAAACAAATCACTTTTTTTTTTGCTTCATTTATCGTTATTTCTGAGTTTGCAACTGTTTACAAGGCAGTGTTTGTATTGCGTGTCAGTGGCAGGCTATTTCCACTGTCCAATCAACAAAGAATACATTTCAGATGTTTTAGTCAAACTTAAACTCACTGTGCTATAACGTCCATACTGAATTGAAAGTGAGAAGAAGCCTGATCTTAATACTGACTGGCAAAGTAAGAACAGCATGTGAACAACGTGCGATGTTGGTATTAATATCACACTTTGTCCAGCTCTATAATACACTACAGCCATTTTTAAAATTCAGTATAAAATACTCCACCTGCCATTGTAATGTCATTCAGTGCCGTTACCAGTTTCTACGCTAGTGGAAAACCAACACCTCAAAGTACCGTACTTATGTTACTTTAATGGAGTACCAAAAATAAGGTACCTGGTTCAGTGAAAAAATGCCCATGCACAATTATGGGATGCTTAAGTCTCTCTGGGGTAAAGTAGGAGTGCTTGTTTTGATCCATCTGATGTAATACAAGGCAGAAGAACCATTGTAATTTAGAAGTGATTGCATTTTTTTTTTTTTACAATTAATTGTGTAGCCTAAGTATGCATACACACTGACCTGTGTTAGCTGGGAGCGTGGGGGTGGGTGGATGTTTGCCCACAGTTTGTCCTGGGTTGTTTTTATGTGTTATTTGGGCCTTTTCACTATAAGTTAAAATCACTTTGATAAAGACACTGAAAAATTCAATTTATATGAGCTGAATTACTCAATGTCTCGCCTTCTAAAGGGATTGGGTTTATTTATTTAACTGACAGTGTTTAATCAGAATGTGTTTGTTGGCGGTAAAGAGGTGCCACAGAGGCTGCTTAGCTGGAGTCTTCCAGCAGACATCAGGCTGAAATGTCTGGACTGATGATAGCAATTTCCAATATCCCAGCATCCCTATGGTCTACAGACCTTTTATTAGCCTGGGGCTTCATTTAGCGATATTGCGTACGCACAAAAAAAATGCCTTAAATGTGCATATGTAACTTTTTACTCAAAATCCTAGATTTTTCAAACAAAACTTTAAGGTGGAAAAAATACATATATTTTCAGAACCTCAGGAAGGGGTGTATGCAAAGTTTTGGACCAATTGGGAAAAGATGACACCTATAGTAAATCTGTGAACTACAAGTAAACCTGTGAAATGACAATGCATGCCAGCTATTCATACCGTCAACTCATACTTTGATAGGGAAAAACAGTCAATCTAAAAATGTGAACTGTGATTTATTGAATTTCCATTTATTCATTCAAAACAAAGACTATGTATTAAATTAAATTTTCTGTTTCAAATACTACGTCTTGTCACCTCTTCCGGTGAATTGAAAACATCTGTAGTTATCACTAGTTACACTAAATGTGAATTATGCATCAGACATTAACATGCATGGATCCACTTGTATAAATAGCCTATAGTTATGAGAATATGATACGGCATAATGGTGTTTTTTCTAGGTGACCACAAATGTAAAGATTAGGAGGGAATTAGTTTTCATGAACCCCCATTATGGTTTTTCTTATTTGTTTACATTTTGCCCCTCCCTTTTTCTCTTTTGGATGAAATGTATGTTTCTCTATGCTCTGGGCGAACAGGCAAATGTAAAAACTACATTTGCAGTGACGCCCAGTATTCTTAATGTCATCAGAGCTAGGGCTGAACGATTTGGGGAAAATATGTAATCGCGATTTTTCTGACAGACATTGCGATTACGATTTGATTTGCGATATAACTTTTTCACGTCAAGCTTCAGTTCAATATTCAGTGTGTAGTAGTTTTAAAACGTATGATGCAGCATAAGATACCATCAGTATTAACTGGTCTATATTCTAATGCAAGGATGAGAATTTAAAGATGTGATGTGTCAAGTTAAATAAAGCAATAATGAATAGTCGCAGCAGATAGAAAAATAACGTAAATAAAGTAACGCATATTACCCTCCTAATAACACTAGAACCGCCTTTTCCCACGCCAATGAACAAGCAAGAACTACTTTGGTGTATGCAGCCCTTTTGTTTGTGCTATTGTGTTGTTAGCTGCTGTTATTAACATTAATGACACTCAAAAAGATGCAATGTTCATAACAGAGTGGCTGTTCAGTCCTGAAACTGTAAATCTGGAAATTTTTCAAAAGTAGATGCATTTTATAAAATGTCGAATAAATAGACGTAGTTTATTGGTGGTCATGTTGGTCTACGTTTCCACTTTGTAACAACTGTATAAGGTTATTTTTTATACAAATCAGTTCAGAGGAAACAAAAAATGTATATATTCAGGGTTGCTAACTGTCACGGGTTTGGGTAACATGCTTTCAGACTCTCACGCAAGAAATCTTATGGCAAATCTAAACTATTCCATTATGAACTTAGACTTAGCTGCATCAAAAATGTTTGGCAGTTTGCAAACCCTACAGATTATTTACATGGTAATAAAATGTGCAAACTCGTCTCAAACAGAAAGCCTCACCCCAGGCATCTGAGCAAAGTCGGCTGAAGCGGCTTATCATTCCTTTGCCCTGTTGCTCTGACAAATATAAAACGAAGGAGAAAACATTATATGCATCACTTTTTATATCTTTTTTTAAATAAGACCATGCCCATACCCAACTGCAATAACGATTAAAGCGATCTGTTCTTTTAGTATACGTGTTAAAGCAGGTCTTTCATTGTACTACTGTTGTGGTACTAAGATTAATTTCACAAGATTAATCTATGGAAATCAATACTTAAATCAATGAGCACAAAAACATATGACATAAACATGACTGTATTATGGATTTTACGGCATTTCTGGGGGTCACAGACTGCTGCTGTGAGGATTACCGACCGTCCCGTTGTTTTGATGGTTATATGCTAATGTGTTTCCCATTAACAAAAACAAAAGGTGTGATACGCTGAAGTATATCGCAGCTGGTGTTGAAAAGGAGGTCCCCAGTTCTATTGATGATAGGACCTTTCTGAAACACTCATACCATGAAATATTAAGGCAATTCACTTATAGCTCGGTTGCGGAATCTGTATTTTTTCCGCACCATGAATGCAACATTTTCTTCTGGTTTCACATGTTTGCTGTTTGTGGGCGTGTATTCAGTCACCTCGGCCCACTTCTGATTGGTGAGTATGACTGTCACATAAGTAGCATGGCGCTTGTGATTGGTGAGAACGACTGTCACATAGGGAGCACGGTATGGGTTTGGAAAACTATTCTTACAACAGTTTTAAGCTCTGGGTCCAACATACTGTATAATGTATGTCCTAATTCGCAGCCTTTGCGATTTGTAATCGTGTTGTTTCAAATCGCAATTTCGATTTGAAATCGATAAATCGTCCAGCCCTATAGTACGTGGATGTTCACTTATGCCCACAATTTGGTAAGCAGATTAGTAGCGTGCCTAAAATATTAATGAAAGGTAGGACTGCAGATCTCGATTTCCTCAAGCTTATATGGCTCATGCCCAATATTGACTAGGGTATTAGATGATGCTGGCTTTTGGTACTATACAGATGTTTGGTTAACTAAAGGTAAAAAGTCTCACTTAGGTATATTTCTTAAATTATTCAGCTGTAGCCTATGCAAGTTTCTGTTTTCATTCATATGTATTTTTTCCAGGTGAAATTTACGCAGAGTTTGATAAATTAGGCCCCCTTCTTGTCATCTCGCTCTGCTTCTTATTTATGTAATCTATTAAGGATTTTTTGCTTTAAATGTATTTTCCCATAAATCAGCACTGTGAACTGTCATCTCGGAGGCCATCAGAACATGTCGAGAAATGAAGCTGATTTCTTTTCACTACCAAACCTATGAATTGGGCTATTTTGCTTTAAAAGATACAAAATAGATGGACAGGCAGTATGTTGACACAGCTGTGATCTTGAAGGATTGGCAGAGGTGTCCTACGGTAGCTGTAGAAGGACAAACTGGTGGGCCACAGTTGAACTTGGTGGGTTTATTGTGGGAAGCGTGTCTCTTTCGGTTTGTGGACCCTTTTCACATATGAAACCCGTTAATGTATCGGGTAAAATCAACATGGGATAAATTTTAATTCCGTTTTTTTGTAATGGGTCTCGTAAAAGGGGAGAAGTCCCCACCCTTGCCCTTCTTGAAGACGTTAATCTGTTACAATTTCACATTTACCAACACTGGACCCATGGCTGAAAGTTACCATTAATGTTACTAGTTTGCCAGGGAACAGATTAATGGGTAGACTTTACCGTTTTGCTCCCATTCCCAAGTGACTCCATAATGGTAAAATGGCGATAGATAAGTGGGTTTCAATGTGTCTGTGAATGGGGTATAAGGAACAAAGGAAGGAGATGTGTTGTTGCCTCCAGCTAACTAAATCCCTGCTTTGTTTATCTACCTCATCTGTTTTTCTTTTCAAAAAGAGGACAGGGGGTGGGGGCAGAAATCTGGTTTCCTGGGCAAACTATCAAGGTTTTGGATTAGATGATTGTAGGCCTGCCACTAAGAACTGTTTTTCTATCAATTAATCTGTCAGCTATTTTACCGATTGGTCATTTAATTTTAAACGATTATGACTTGACTGTCATTGCAAGGCTTTATATAAACTGATTACTGAATAGTTGGCGAATAAATGTCTGTATTGTACTGAAAAGCTGGTGTCTGGTCAAATATTTCGTCTGTCATTTGAAGCCCTGGTGATTATTGTGCGTGCGCAATATAATACCGGTATGATATATCGCCCAGCCCTAACCTGTGTTTTCTCTCATGCTTAGCACTAGTGCCACTGTGGTATGTCATCGTAACTTTGCACAGTATACAAACTACCTTTTAGTTTTGTGATAATTTAAACTACTCCCATAAATATGTAGTGATATTGAAGGAAAAAGTTTGTTATAATGGATTGAACCATTTTAGAAATCTAAAAGGCAATTTAATTAAAATAATTTTTTTTAAAAGATGTTGATTTAAAATATGATGTTACAATTTTAGGTAACTAATTGCTAAAGTTGTAGTTCATGCCTGTCATTCGAAGCCATGGTGATTTATACGTCTTATAACTGCAATGTGATATTGTGCTGCCCAAGGTTGTACTGTGTTTAATTCCCCCCACCCCGGGCACAGCATTCCCCAGACTCAGCCCATTTTGCTTGCAGTATGGGTTCAGACGGGCCGCTGTTGCACCCTTGAGTGAATTGCTTCCCCAGCACTTCCTAGGAGAGGGGTCTCCAACTCTGGTCCTGGTGAGCTACTGTCCAGTAGGTTTTCTATCCTACCTGGCTTCTGATGAGCCACACCTGTTCTCAGGTAATACCAGGGCCAGGTGTGGCTCATCAGAAGCCAAGTAGGATAGAAAACCTATTGAATACTGGATAGTAGCTCTCCAGGACCGGAGTTGGAGACCCCTCTCCTAGGATGTATGTAGGGTGTGAATAACACTCGTCTTTTTACATTGCTGAAAGTTGTGCTGGATGGTTTAGCGATTGGTGTGTCTCCCTGTCTGTACGCCACAGATGGCCAGGTCATACCCCTTGTGGAGCTGTCGGCCAAGCAGGTGGCTTTCCACATCCCCTTCGAGGTGGTGGAGAAGGTGTACCCGCCTGTCCCTGAGCAGCTGCAGCTCCGCATCGCCTACTGGAGCTTCCCAGAGAACGAGGAGGACATCAGGTGAACAACCGGAGTGCAAAACGTCACATGTCACATCACATCCCCATGGGAAGCAGTTCCTGACTTTCTCTATCTCTGTAGGCTGTATTCCTGTCTAGCCAATGGCAGTCCTGACGAGTTTCAGCGAGGGGAGCAGCTGTATAGAATGAGGGCTGTGAAGGACCCTCTTCAGATTGGTAAGGCACCCTCCCCACACCCTTGTGACATCCATTTTGCTCAGGTGCCCTGTCCAAATGCACACCTCACTCCTGTTTGTTTCGAGTTGGTGGGAACATCTGCAGTCAGCAGACACCGGAGCGTCAGCGTGCCGCCACACCCACCCCCACCATCAGCTTCACCACATACAGTGGAGTATGTCTGTGTGAATTTTTGCTCATTATTCCAGAAGAGCATTTGTAAGGTCTGGTACTGATTTTGAATGTGAAGGCTTGGCTTGTAATCCTCATAAAAGACTTGGCCAAATCCCTGTAAAACAACCACATACCCTTACCCGACCTCCACCAAACTTTACAGCTGGCACAATACATTCAGATAGGAAATGTCTTCCTGGCATCTGCCAAACACAGACTTGTCCATTAGGTTGCTAGACGGAGAAGCTCAGCCGAACATGTTTCCACTGCTCCAGGTTCTAGTGATGGCGTGCTTTACACCACGTCCAACACATGGCATCGCAGTTGGTGATGTGAAGCTTGCATGCAGCTGCTCAGTGATGGAAGCTCATTTTCATGAAGCTCCAGGCGCCCAGTGTTTGTGTTGCAGTTACTGCCAGGGGACGTGTAGAAGTTTGCAGTTATTGAGTCAACAGCACATTGGTGACTTTTACGCACTATGTGCCTCCGCACTTGCCGACTCTGCTCTTACTTTACATGGTCTGCTACACCGTGCTGAGCTCGTGTTGCTCTTAAGTGCTTCCACTTTGCAATAATACTGCTGCAGATGCACCGATCTGATATCCGGATTAATATCGGCTCCTATCCGTGCCTATTAGATAGATCAGGTATTGTCCATATGTGACCGATCCATGTCCGATACTTATTTAGTTTTCGGCAGTCTTCAACAAAGGGAGTTTCTATTTCTTGTTAAATCGATTTGTACAATCAGTCACTCAACAGCTCTTTCCCATTTTACTTGTGTTTTTTGTGGCATTCAAGCTGAATGCTAATGCTGCCAGTTTTTTCGCCGCTCAGCGACTCCCTTCCACTTGTAATATGAAAACAGCAGTGGATGATTTGGGGGGTTGCTAGCTTGGGCTGTTTTGCGCGCTGGCTACAGCTTGTGATACACGTGGGGCTGCAACAGCAATGAAGTGTAACCAGTTGCCAGTGGGAGAAAAATTGTGGGGCATTTTAAGCATTCGCCACTTGCATATCCTCTCTTGGAAGATATTAACATTGAACTGGAAATACCTGAAACACACTTAAAATAAGATGTACAAATGAGGTGAAGCACTATGTTATTTATGTTTTAGTATATATGATATACACTACTAGTCAAAAGTTTTAAAACATCCCAGTTTTTTTCAGATTTTTATTGAAATTCACGCAGTTCAAGTCCAATGAATAGCTTAAAATGGTACAAAGGTAAGTGGTTAACTGCCAGAGGTAAAAAATAAAAGGTTGCCCAAAACTACTATATATGTACTTTTCAGAATTATACAAAAATGCCTTTTTCAGGGAACAAGAAATGTGTTAACAGCTTAAAGCTGTTCTGTTATGCGCCTAGTTGGTCAGGGGTTCATCCCACAGCAAGATAATGACCCGAAATGTATGTCCAAGCTATGCCAGAACTACCTCAGGATTAAAGAAGAAGATGGTAATCTGGAAAACATGGAGCGACCAGAACAGTCTACAGACTTGAACCCCATCGGGCTGGTTTGGGATGAACTGGACAGAGGAGGGAAAGCAAAGCAAGCTAGAAGTGGCATACATTTATGGGAACTTCTACAACAGAGTCGGCAAGAACTTTCTGAAGAATATTTGATTTCCATTGATGAAAGAATGCTGCGAGTGTTCAGCTGTTATATCTGCCAGAGGTGGCTACTGTGAGTCAAAAAATTTAGAATACATTTTGGTTTATCCATGGCTTATTTTTTAACTTAAATTGTTTTTGTTCTATGCCTTCATTTCACAGTACAGTGAGACATTGAACTGCTTGAATTTCAATAAAAACTGGGAAAATTTGGGTGTTCTACAACTTTTGACCAGTAGTGTATATTCATTATATTAAAATATTAAAGTAAAAAGAGTCCTTGAACTGGAATCTGTATTGGTATCAGCAGTTGTTTTATTGGAATCGGATTGGAACTGAAAAAACATGGATTGGCTTATTCCTAAATACTACTTACACTTGACTATGGAATAGAAGAGAAGAGATTTCACAAACTGACTTATTGCAAGGGCGGAATCTTGTGACAATACCACACTTTGATTTTCCGAGCTGCTTAACCTTGATTAGTGCCAACTAGCCTGGAAAGAAGGCATTGGGTGTCCTAGAGCATGCTGCCGAGGTCTGGCCAAAGGGCTCTGGGGTGGTGAGTGTGTCTGTTTGCTAGCTGTGCAATGACTTTTCATCACGGTCAGTCTGTTCAGTGCAGGCAACAGGTACAGAGCTGGTTGCCTTGAAGTCTCTATATGACTTTGTTTATTTAGAGAGCGACTGAACGGGGATGGGGGGGGTCGCCCCCAACAACATGCCCCCCCCCCCAGGCCTACCTGTCGTGCAGATGCGTGGGTCTGAGTATTCTTGCTATTTCATTAGATGATACCCTGTTTGACTTGGGGCTGATCTTTTGGTTGAATGTGGAAGCTTTGACCTTTTCTGGGGGTGGCTGTGGATGCGTTATTCTTAACAGTGCAGTCGTTTTGAGGTCACAACCCAATTTGTGCAGAAGGGTTGCTGCGCCTCGGTAACGGTGTGACCTTAACATGTTTGGTGTAAGCCATGGGAAGTAGGAGCATCATGGGAGTTGTGGACTGAAACCCAGTACGGTGCAGGTAGTGTGATGCCGTGTCCCATGACCTGAATACTGCTTTGGAGTTTACACAAGGTAGCCCCTAGCTGGTGTGGTCTAAAAGGTATCTGGCTGACCACCTGCTGGGTGGAGGGGGAGTTATGGTTAGGGGGGATAGAGCAGGTGGGAGAGGGTGTGCAGGGTGTTCCTAGTGAGTGTGCTGGATATGGAGAGATGGAAAGGGAAACTGCACCCGGGGTCAGGGCCATGCGGAGACTTTTGGAGGATTTTTTTGAGGGGCACAGACAGGGGAGGGGAGGTGGGGACTGACAATGGTAAAAGTTGATGTGGTTTGATATGAAAGTTTATCTACTGTGGTGCTGCAGTCTCGGAGTTTATTGATGTCCCCCTATACCCTGTGCCTATTCACGGTTCACCATGAGGGTCTGGGCAACTGGCCAAGTAAAAGCCTTCACCTCATCCCTTCCCCATCGCTGGAAAGATCCTCTCTGCATCGGAGTATAACTATAACTGTCTTTGATTTTCTGGCTTGCTGGACCTCTGTCAGCGGGCACCTGGTGTGTTTAAAGGCCTCCTCTGTGCTGCCACAGTGATGGTGCCCCCCGTCACACCGTTTGTCTGTTCACTATCAACCAGCAACAGTAGTGACACCAGCCTCTGCTTCCCCATGTCACCGAGATGCGGCTGAAGCCCTTATTTTTTTTTATTGCCCTCTCTTCTAGCTGTGTTGTCTTGTCTGCTTCTTGTGTCTGAGTTTTATAATTTCACTGTTTCCCCACCATCTGTGCTGTCTCCCTGTGTTAGTTTAGTGTTCCCCCCCCCCCCCACCCCACCCCACATTGCTTAAATGCAGTGCCAGGTTCCCTGGCAGTGTCATGCTTGAACCTAAACACATTGTTTGACAGAGACTTAATTGGAGACAAGATAAAGAGAAGAAGCCAGTGGCCTTTGTAGTTGTGCTTATTTTTCAACCTTGCAACATTTACTTGTGTTTCATTGCTCTATGGCCTTTGTGTGGAGTGCACTTTGTCTTCGCTCAGTATTCAAATATAGTAGTTTAAATCTCTTTGTTTCTCTGATTCACTTTATTATTCTCATTAAAAGTTTATTTTTGCTGAAACATTTAATGTCTATCATTAGCAGATTTCAGCCTATTGATATTTTGTTCTAATTCTGAGGTTGTGCAGAAGTGTGGTTTCTGCATGAATCTGCACAGTATCTCTAAAGGTCTTCAAAGGTCATGTGTGGGAAGCTTTGTTTTTGTGTTGACAGAAAAATGCCAACTTTGCAGGTGCTTCCCCTGCAACTTTTTCACTTCTGCTTTGTTTGAAAGGTCCACCACTCCTTTGGGTCTCTGCTCTACTATACCTGCTCATTTTTTTGATTGGTGGATCTCATTTGGCGCCCTTTTGGGTGGGGTGTCACTGTGTCTGGCTTGTGGCTTCTGAGATGTTGTCCTGCCTCCCTTCTGCCTGCAGGATTCCATCTTAGTGCGACAGTGGTGTCTCCGCAAGCTGGCCAGTCCAAGGGAGCCTACAACGTAGCCGTGATGTTTGACCGCTGCCGCATCACTTCCTGCAGTTGCACTTGTGGAGCCGGGGCCAAATGGTGTGCCCACGTGGTGGCGCTGTGCCTCTTCAGAATCCACAACGTGAGTTGGGGGTGTTGGTGATGTCATGTGAAGCTGGCTCAGTTAACTTCTGAGGTAAGGGGGGGGTTCTGATGATGCCGGTCTGGCCCACTATAGGCCCTGTTCCCAAGGGGCACTGCTGATATGAATCCTTTCTCCACCATGCCATCACCCAGCTGTGTGCAATAAGGTCCCACATAATCCCAGATAACCCACATAAGCATGTGAGGAAGGCCATCCGGTGTAAGACTTTTGCGAAATCAATAGGCAGACAACAGTATGGATTTGCAGTATACCAGATCAGTTCAAGCCCAGGTTAACAACGGCCACCTCCAGTGCTGCTAATCAGCAGGGTGCTGGTGAAAATTGGGCTACTGTTGGCCGTAGGAATAGAAGAAGAAGAAGAAGAAGAAGAAGAAGGGGAAGGTACGTCCGGAGGCAGGAGGAGAGATGGAAGAGTAGGAAGGATGGAAGTGAGGGTAGGAACGTTTAATGCTGGCAGTATGACTGGTGAAGGGGGAGCGCTATGATCACGAGGAGGAAGGTTGATATGTTGTATGTGCAAGAGAATAGATGGAAGGGGAAAAATGTCAGATATATTGGAGGTGGTTTCAAATTGTTTTATTATGGTGTGGTTCAGATGAGAATGGGGTAGGGGTTATCCTGAAGGAAGAATATGTCAGGTGTTTTGGGGGTGAACATAGCGATGAGTATGAAGCTGCGAATTGAAGACGTTATGATAAATGTTGTTAGTGCATATGTCCTGCAAGTTGGGTGGGAGATGGATGAGAAGGAAACATTCTGGAGAGAATTTATTGAAGTGGTGGAGAGTCTACTCAAGGGAGAGTGAGTGGGGACTCAAGCGGAATTCAAGCTTGTTGGTGAAATGGCTGTGGTGAATACATATTATAAGGATAAGGAGGAGCACAGGGTGACATCTGAGTGTAGGAAGATGCACACAGGAGGATTATATCCTATGCAAGATGGTTGGTCAGAAGGAGATTGGAAACTGCAAAGTAGTGCCAGAGGAGAGCATAG
>JABFEB020000060.1:16566673-16579154 GCA_019775895.2 Stomatorhinus ivindoensis
GCAGTGTGTCTGCGAGCCCCCGTCTCTGAGTCTCTGTCTCGGCTGCAGAGGGACCAGCTGCAGAAGTTTGCCCAGTACCTCATCAGCGAGCTTCCCCAGCAGGTAAGAACGCCGCGGTGTTTCATGAACACGCATTTCTGCCTTCGGGTGCCTGCCCGTGAGCGGACGGAGCTCTCAAACATGCTTTCAGGGCTCGCTGATATGCTTATCCAGACCCTGCCTGTGCCCTTGGCGACTGGCCTCACTTTGTGTTGGCGCTTTGTCCCCGTGGCACACTGGTGTCTTTGTGCCTCTGTTGTGCTGCACGGTCACTTGTGAGGCCCCGTTCGTGTAGAGTTACTTGCCGTGCAAAGGTCACAGTGTCCAGTGGCACAATGCACTCCATGAAGGGGGCCTGACTTGCGCTGGGGGCTGGCATGTGTCCCCCCTCCCTCGTGTGCGTGTATCCCTCCGTTTGAGACCTGGAGCTCTCCCGTTGGAGGCTGGAGGCACTGAGACCTGGAGCTCTCCCGTTGGAGGCTGGAGGCACTGAGAGATGGAGCTCTGATGTCGGTCCCTTTCAGATCTTGCCCACCGCACAGCGCCTCCTGGATGAGCTTCTGTCTTCCCAGTCCACTGCCATCAACACAGTGTGTGGAGCACCAGGTGAGTCTGCTGACGGGGATCGCAGCCACACTCATATGTGCCCTGCTCCCTTTAAAAATGCAGTAGTGTGATGTGTCTCCAGAGACCCACCCACACCAGTGGCATGCAGGCACTGTCTGTCCTGGTATTTGATTGGTGAGTCCCTGGTGTGCCCAGATCCCACTGCGGGCCCGTCGGCCTCAGACCAGAGCACCTGGTACCTGGACGAGTCCACGCTCAGTGACAACATCAAGAAGACATTGCACAAGTTCTGCGGCCCGTCACCTGTGGTGTTCAGGTGGGCTTCATGACTTTTTTTGGGCCTCACCCCGGTACTGGCCCTCATAGACGTCTGGCCGTGTCTGATCACTGTTCTTCCATGCCCAGTGATGTGAACTCCATGTACCTGTCTTCCACGGAGCCGCCTGCTGCCGCCGAGTGGGCCTGCCTCCTGAGGCCCCTGCGGGGACGTGAGCCCGAGGGCATCTGGAACCTTCTGTCCATAGTCAGGGAGATGTTCAAGAGGAGGGACAGCAATGCAGCCCCACTGCTGGAGATCTTGACAGAGCAGTGCCTGACGTACGAGCAGGTAGCACATTCGTTGAGCCCGCTGCCTGGTCCCCCGACCTCAGCAGAGCTCCAGCTGCATAGTGTCTGCCTGAAGTTCTAAGTGCTCATCTTGGTGCTGCATTAAGCCGTGATGGTTGATTCCACAAAATGGGTGCCATTTGCTTGTTATAAAGCTTCGACACTAAGTTTCATTTCTTCATCCATTTCCACACTGAATCTAATAGCACATATTTAACTTTTCAAAATGTGCACTGGTCAGTCTCGGGTAACTTTGATTCATTTTTTTAAGGTGGAAATGGTTGCAAATTTCTCAATCCTGTTACCAAAGCCTCAACCAACTGTTTAAATGTCATTTGAAAAACATATAAACTAGTTCTTTTTGTGTTCCCCTGAATAAAGTGTGTATTTTAAAGAAATAATTGGCTACAAGTTAAAAAATATATATTTATGGTTAAAAAAATCACTATTTGCATGCAAGTTGTACTTTTCTCTCTGTAACAGAAAGTAGCAGGAATTTTATCATAATATTAGCAAATTCATGAACATTAGCTACATCATCAAACCCGATAGTATAACATTGAGTACATTCAAGTAAATTGCCAAAGATTTTTTTTTTTTTAAATACATGTATTAATTAAATCTAAAAGATAATTGGGGTAACAGGACTGAACATTGAGTTTGACTGCATCAGACATACTTATGATATCATGAAAAACACAGGAAAGTAAAAGAATTTACTTTTGGATTTCCTGTGTTCTTCAGGCGATTGAGATGTTACAAGTTCCCGTTGAACATGCCACTTGTGGAATATGGCAGATTTTTTTAGGGGCAAAAATGTATTAGGGTAGCAGACCTAAGTGAAAACCTGGAGATTTGACTAAAATGTATATTTTAACTAGTATATTATAGATTTACTATAAGGAGAATGTATTTAAAGCATAAATGGAAAATATGGGCTGGGTACCAAACTTCGGTATTTTTATGGTACCGACCAAAATGTCCCAATCCTATCAAGAATCAAAAAATTAATTTTCTTTTGGTGCCAAATTCCAGTTCAGAAACGGTAAATCTCAGTGTCGCTGGTGATTGGCTGTCTTGCGTTACATTTCATGAGCATGTCATATAGGTTGGTGGAAAACACACGCCCAGAGACAAACCTGCAAACTGGTGTGTGTGTGTTGTCGTTTTTTCTTAGTTGCTGGTGTAAAAAAATGCTTAGAAAATCAAAAGTGATTTTGATTTTGATCAGGGCTCTCAACTCTCACGCATTAACTGTGAGACACACACATTTCAACCAGTTCGCACGCTCACAGAAGTAAGGAGTAATGCCCACCAAGGTATCCTATTATATATAATTAACGGGCGAGGTGCAGTCATACGGAGTGGAGTTTTCCGCCAAGTTCATTGCTGTATCGAGTTAGACAGTGTTATTAGCCACCTACCAGCCAATCAGAAAATAACATCTGTTGCATGTGATTCCGCTTCAAGCATGTTATTACATGGATGCTCACACATACAGCGAGCAGTCAAGGGTGGAAGTGGCAGAGCAAGATCTGATGAATGCGGTAGGACCATGAAACACACGCTGCATCCCTAACAGATGTAATCGTACTCCAGAATTTTTATGAAACTTGAGAGCCCTTGTAAAATATAAATAAAAGGCTGTGTTCTGTTATGATCATGGCCGATCCCCATAACTAACCAATAACTAACAAAACGACGTGTTCGAATAAAAGATTAGTGCTGTAACATTTAAGGAAATTTTGTTGAAATTGATTTAAAAACATATTGGTATTGAAAAAAAATATTGTTCAGGACCTGGCATCGAAATCAAGGTATCATTCTGGTACTGGTAGCAAAAGATTTTGAATGATGCACAGCCCTACACACAGTGGTGCAAAAAAAGATGGTTTCTGAAGATATTCATTTTCATGTTGAAGTGCAGCATTGGTGAGCAGAGCCTGGTGACATACTCTGTTTCAGTATTCAAGGGAGTTTTGATTAATGTTTTACATTATGTATGTTAAATTTACAGTGAGGATATTGGGAGGTAACTTTGATAGTAACAAGTATTATAAAGCTATATTTCATGCACATTTATACATATAATGTCCTGGGGACAGAAATGGCACCAATTCGGTGCAGTGACCCATACATCAGTTGGCTGAATTAAATCCTTTGTACTTGTACATTGTACAGGATGTTGTTGGGAATGTTTGTCTTCAGTAGAAATCTGTAATTGTCAAATGATTCAGACTAGACATCAGCTCCAGAGAGTATGATGGTTTAGGTATGCAGTTTGTACATTGAACAAGTATCATATTGTACTGGAGCTGAGGAAGGAAATATGATTATTTTTTATTGTGATAATGGAAGAATTTTCAAGAATAAATGCATAGCCTAATGTTTAGTATATTACCACTGCAGCTGCAACGTAATGTACTAAATATACAGCTGCACCTGTTTTTTAATCCATTCTGAAATGGCAGAAAAGCAGGAATATGTCAATCAGCATGTCATGTTTTACTCAGGCTCGATGCAGACTGAAATAGTTTTATGCCCTGATTTAGCGAATATTAACATTAGTGTTTATCATCTAAGAAGAAGGTTAGGGAGGCTTCAGCTTTATAGGCAACGGTAAAGTTTTACTTGGGATTACCTTCTGGCTGCTGCTCTTACCATGCGGTGACATCCTCTATCCTACAATTCAACTAATAACATGTGTAGCCTGTGCTGCCATGCTGCCAAATGCCTCTGATCCATTTAACAAACAAGTTCATCTAATCTTTTCTGAAAAGTAAAAAAACTATACACACATAAACAACTTAATAATAATAATCATAATAATAATAATATTGCAATATTTTCTACAAAGACAGTGAATGGTACTGTGGGGATAAATGTTTTAAATCATTTTTCATAATTTTCATTATTAAACAATATATCCTGGTGAATTCTCATTGCTGAAATGCATCCTGATCCATTATTTTATTGCTCTTTTTAATTCCCCTGTATAAGTAAAAGAAAGTTATGCAAGGTCAAGTAAAAATGTGTATATATGCTGGATAGGGATATTTTTGGTATTGGTAAAAATTATTGATCACACAAAATTTTCCTCATCATCACAATGCAAAACTCCATCTGGCCGTTTAAAAACTACACTGTTCCTTAAAATGAACAAGCAGTCCCATGATGCATCGCTTGGGGCAGAAGATTCATAATGGACACAAGGTCAGTTGCTCTCTCTTCTCTCAGTTTCTGACATTTTTGTAAAGGACATTGAATCTTCCTCCTGTTAGATTCTCAGTTATTACCAATATGGGGTGATAATCTTTTAAGAAAAATTACATCAATTCATGGCAGTAAGAGAATTGTCTGGCAGCTAATCAGAGCACTTATTCTAGGGATTTTTTAATGAACATGTTAAATGTTTTTTATGGTAAATATTTGATAGATTTTTTTCCCCAATTTTTCCCCCTCTGTTCAAAGCTCAGTGCCAAGGATGCAGGCTGCATCCGGGTCAGAGAAGCCTCCCGCTTCTGCAAAAACTGTTGACTGCTTCACTCCACTTCACGCGTTATAGTGGCGCAGAAAAGGGAGGAGGAGAAGCAGACAGAAGAGCAGTTGAAGTTTGGGCATGAGTGGAGACATTTATCAGGCACTGTTACACAGTAGTGATGCCAAATGAAGCTTCATGAAGCGTTTGTTGGATTTTTTGCCCTCACTAGATGGCGCTCTTGGTCTGCTCTGGCCCAGACTTTAAGCCCTTTTTTGAACAGAAATCACCATCTTGCCAGGTCAAAAAATACAGTAAATGGGTCATGAAGCTTAATTTGGCCGTCACTATAACTAATGTGAATTAGTCACGTTCTATTTATCCTAATGGCCTATTCCGTTAAGTGAAATGAAATCTTTCACATTGCCATTAACATAAAATCACATCCTCTGCAATGGACTTTTCATTACCGTTATGCATGAAAATAGATATTTTAATGTTTTTATTTTTCAGAGAAATCAGTTTATTATAATATATTCTTAACTGTGCTCCACGTGTTCCATAAACTACTTGTAATAAAAATCATTTGAAAAATTGGGCTCTAAAATAACCTTTGTATATCAGTAATGAAATTTGAAATGCGATTAAAAGTACATGAAAAACTACCTTTGAAGCATTGTACTATTCATTTAATACGGTAATTTGGGTAAATGTGAAAAAATATTTTTTTTGTCTGCTTTCTTTTTTGACTATATCGGTAATGAGCTTTATTCTGGATCGTGAAACTATGAAATGGGAATAATTTTTTTTTTTTTTCTGTGTAACTTTTCTGAAATGACTACATTACATTATGTGCAATGTATCGATACATTAAGTTTTAATCACTGGAGTTAAAAAAAAAAAATCTGTCAATGTTGGTTATATTCTGATGTCACTTTAATACAGTTTGTGAGAATCATGCGTATCATTCATGTCCTTTCTTAGGTTCCATTTCATTTAATCAGTTTTACTTGCCTGTTGGAGCAGATCAGCAGATGAATAGCATTGTGAGGGGTGCAGGGCTTCTATACTGTGGATGTGGCTAACGATCGCATCTGTCCCACAGATCATTGGCTGGTGGTACAGCGTGCGCACCTCAGCCTCGCACAGCAGCGCCAGTGGGCACACGGGACGCAGCAATGGCCAGTCCGAGGTGGCAGCACACGCTTGTGCCAGCATGTGTGACGAGATGGTAGTCCTTTGGAGACTGGCTGTGCTGGACCCAACCATGAGTCCACAAAGGTAGGCCACCCTCATGCACCTCCTTTAGACCAGGAAAACTATGTATTTCAGCCATAATATGACAGTTTTATTATGCTGCATTTATTGCTTACTGAATGTATTTGAAGGTATGCTTGATGGAATCTTTTTTTCTGGTAAAGTACATTATGCAAACTGAGATATAAATAGCAATGTTCAGGAGGACTGCATGTTTGCTCTTGGATGTCTGAAAGCAGCAGCCATGTGCCCCACTCGCAGCCTCATGAATTTGAGGCATTTGGTTAGTAGGTTTGAGTCTCGTCTTGTATCACGGGGTGTGGAGAGGCATGGACAGAGAATGGGCCTCTGTGAGAGAGTTTTTATTTCCGTGGGCGCCTGCAGCAAAGCCCAGAATACCAAACACAAGATGGATGGAAAAGCCCCATCGGGGCACAGCGAAGTGGGCAGGAAGGCAGGCGTCAGGCGGCAGTGTCCTCTGCAGTGTCTCCCAGATGGGTGTGATAAGGGAGCCGTGAGTGGGGGAGAGTTAGGCACATAAGCACAATAAAACATATTTACAAGTCATTTAATATTTAAATCATTTTATTTCACATGGGCAGGTATTAACTGCCCACTTACAAGATATAAGTCCTTCATGCACAATTTCAACATTAGAGAGTAGTACAGTCAGCTGTGAGTGAGAAGCATTGCTTGCTCAAATCAACCTGACTTTTGACCATTTAGGACAGGAGACCCTGACCCTCTTATGATTGGTCACTATCAGTGTGATTACACCCACACAAACCTCCATGTCCCTTGATTGACAGCTTCCCTTAACTGAACACCTAGCTTAGAGTTTGGCCATAGGTCATCCAGATCTACACTCCTTTTCCAATTGTGGAAAAGAAGACAAAAGAAGATGGTGATGAAGAAATGGTTTGGCCAGAGGCTTGTTATTTCAAACATCTGAGCCCCGACAGCAAGTCCAGAGTTGAGAAAACAGTAGATGGAACAATGGCTGAGAGATCTGAAGGTTTAAGTGATACTGATCGAAGGCTTCATCTAACAACCCTGTAATTTACTTAATGTGAAATTTGGTTGGAACTAGAGATGAAATAGTATGAAAATGTAATATTATGATAATAGTGACAAAAATAAACACTTATCAGTATTATCGCGGTATTGTTGAAATGTGCAGAAAATATTCATAAGTACTGACACAATTTCACCAAGTTTAATATAGAAAACCACAAATAACATTGGCAGTAGTAGGTTGATTAGCATGAGCAGAACTCTGCTTTGAGATCAGAGTTCACCTCACCTCACGCGAGCAGCATTTCTCCCTCGCAGCTGGCTGTACTATTGTCGAATGTTGAAGTCCTGTGTAAAGGTTGAATTTGTGCACAAAGGACTTGCATCTTGCATGTGCCAGTTAATACCTTTGCGCGTTAAAACACTCAAGGAAATTGTATTATTTATCTTGCAACTTTTGACATAAATATTATGGCATAGTCTGGAGGAAACCAAGAAAGTGAAACCACCCAGACCAGCACAACCCAGTGATGCCCGTGGTGGATGCAGTGCCGCATGGCGTTCAGGATCGGTCGTGAGCTCGAGTATAATTCAGTCTGTGGTCATCACAGCCAGAGCCTCAGGCGGTGACGTTCCGTCTGATCTCTCACTCAGTGCCCCAGAGCACATCCTTTAAATTTGAGCTGCACTCCTAGATGGCTGTAGGACATTACTGCCATGCATCTCCGCATGATTCCCAGAGCCGCACCGATCGTGGTGTGTGGAGATTTCCTCGCTGGCTGAAGCGGTTTGCCTCAAGGCTTTCCATGTTTGTTGTCGTGACACTTATAAATGCTTTGCACTGGAACAAAATATGTCTGTCCATGTAAAACTGACTTTTCTAAAGGTACTTATGGCCTGCATGTGGTGCGTGGAAGATTTTGCTTGGTACTGTCTATATATGTCTCTGCTAATGAGAACCCCCCCCTCCCCCCCCCCCCCCATACCAAGGCGTTCAGAGCTTTCCACCCAGCTGAAGCGGTGGCACCTGAAGGTGATCGAGATTGTGAAGCGTGGCCAGCACCGCAAGTCCTTGGACAAGCTGTTCCAGGGCTTCAAGCCAGCAGTGGAGTCCTGTTACTTTAACTGGGAGGCCGCCTACCCCCTACCTGGCATCACCTACTGCAGCACCGACAAGAAGAGCGCCTCCTTTTGCTGGGTTCGGGCAGTGCAGCAGCAGCGGGGGGTGTGGGTAGGGCCGGGTGAGCCAACAGGAGGCGAGTCAGCCAGTGGGGTGGCAGTGGGGGGTGGCCGGGCAGGTTACTCGGAGGGGACCGGGTCAGAGCACAAGGTACGTGGTATGCTCCCGCCACAACAGGAAGTAGCTGTCAGACCTAAGGAGACTCTACTCAGCAAGCGGAAAGGGTTGACTGCTGGGGGTGGCATGTTGGTCCGCCTGGGTGGGGGTGTTTCACTGGCACTGGATGACAACAGCAAAGCGGCACACAAAGCCAGTGGGTGTGGGACCTCATCAGGTGGCAAAGGCAAGCTGCCCGTGGGTGGCAAGGTAGGGGTCGGGTCTGCAGGGGGCACGGGAGCCAAGCATGGCAGTGGTGGCAAGCGGCGCACCAGCAGCGAGGACAGCTCCCTGGAGCCAGACATCGCCGAGTTAAGCCTGGACGACGGCTCCAGCCTGGCCCTGGGCGCCGAGGCCAGCAACACCTTTGACTTCCTGCCACCGCCTCCCGAGATGCTGCCACCTCCTGGGCCACTTCTGCGGGAGCTGCGCAAATATGGTGGCTCCAAGGAGACCTCCTTTGACGGCAAACGGGCCTCGCACACCGCTCCCCCAACTGAGGTCCCACCCTGCTACCCCAGAGGGGTAGGGCATGAGGCCAAAGGGGTAGAACTAGAGCCAGAAGCAGAGGCAGAAGCAGAGGCAGAAGCAGAGGCAGAGCCAGAAGTAGAGGCAGAGGCAGAGGAGGAAGACAGGGGTGAAGACTTCATGGAGAGTGGCCGGCCCACTGCATCCGACGAGTCCCCCCACATCCAGCAGGTGACAGAGGGGGGTGAGCCCCAGGCAGCCGCACCCGCCCCCCAGGTCCCTGATGCGGAAGTGCCGGCAGAGGCCGAGCCAGGTGGGGAGGATGACTACCAGGCCTATTACATGAGTGCCGCATCGGAAGAGGGCTGCGAGCGGGGGGCGTTGGACAACGGCCACGAGGAGGAACCTGACATTTTTGCTGGAATCAAACCGCTGGAACAAGAGGGACGCATGGAGGTAAGCAAGAGCAGAAGTGGTCTGGAGCTGGTGGTCAGGAGCACCTGAATGTCTTGCCATACAGGAATGTAGTGATGCATGCAGGCCACACACCTGTGCTGTCACCCAACACGGCACATGTGAACAGGGTCACGCCCCTGCGTTCTGCAGGCTCGATGTTAAAGTTGTCGCGTCGTCACAAGTTAGGGTGCTACCATGCTGGCTTATTTTATTATTATTGATATTATCATTACTACAAACAAACAAAGTTATTTTTGTATAGCGCATTATCACATTACCTCGTCTCAAAGCGCTTTACAGCATCCCCACCCAAAGCCCCCAGTGAGTAAGCCAGATCCAGTTATTGTTGGCCAATTATTATTAGAAGAACAACTACAAGAAATAGTAAATAATGTCAAACTGCTGCATTAGACCATTTGGTTGTGTAAAGGTATCGTCCTGTAATCTGACAGTGATACTGAAGCTGGCTGTGCGGTTGCTGCAGTCTGCACTGTGTAGTCAGGCTCTAACCTTCCCACCTGTGTGCCAGGTGCTGTTTGCTTGCGCTGAGGCTCTCCATGCCCATGGCTACAGTAATGAAGCTTGCCGTCTGGCCGTGGATCTGGCCAATGACCTGCTGGCCAACCCACCCGACCTGAAGGTGGAGCAACCACAGACCAAGGTACCTCCTTGCATTACCATGGCCTGCTTTGGGGGATTTGGCCTGGTCCCAGGAGCCATGTTGGGGTGTGGGATCAAAGCTTGAGGGCCAGTTGGGGGGGGGCTAGTTCAGTTTCTCCTGTATTTCAACATTTCAATGTCTTCCTTGCACCCTCCTGCCCAGGGTAAGAAGAGCAAGGTGTCCACGAGCCGCCAG
Source organism: Stomatorhinus ivindoensis (assembly GCA_019775895.2). Classification (NCBI taxonomy): domain Eukaryota; kingdom Metazoa; phylum Chordata; class Actinopteri; order Osteoglossiformes; family Mormyridae; genus Stomatorhinus; species Stomatorhinus ivindoensis. Next base: position 16,576,751 of record JABFEB020000060.1, read on the forward strand.
ACACAGGTGGCCACCAACACCCTGTCCAAGGTGGCCTTCCTGCTGACGGTGCTGAGCGAGCGGCTGGAGCACCACAACCTGGCCTTCAACACTGGCATGTTCTCCTTGGAGCTACAGAGGCCCCCAGCCTCCACCAAGGCCCTGGAGGTGAGCTCTCTTTGCCATTGCTTCCGTGGGGGGAGCAGAGCTGCAGCCTTCCAAGTCTCACCCTCAGCTTCAGTAGGGTGCTGCTTTCAGTCCTAGGAAAGGAACAACTGTTGTTCATTTGAGTGAGGTCACTAGCCCCATTCAGTAAATAATGCAGAAGTGGTGAAATGCGACGCCACACAGGAAAAACATCTCCCTTTAGTCTATTTGCTAATAGGAATGTGGTGAGTGCTTCTGAGAAGCATTATAGAGGAAACGCAGCGCTAGACATCTGTGGGGAAGATTACTCACCCATGGAGATCATTGGTAAGCTGTCAACTACCTTCTCTGCCATGTGGATCAGTGTTAACGCTACAGGTGACTTCCTCTTTGAAGTGCAAAACCTGGCTGCTAGAGTAACTGCCCCCTGCCTTGTCTGCACTGGCCCCTCCTTCCCTGAATGTTCCTGAGGCCTGTGGTTACCACCTCCTTTACCCATGAAACCGGTTACGTAGAGCCGCGTGCATCCACATGGCAGAGGAGTTGGTGGACAGCTGAAGACATGCCTGCCTTGAATGCTCTGCCCCTCCCTCCCCAGGTGAAGCTGGCATACCAGGAGTCAGAAGTGGTGGCTCTGCTGAAGAAGATCCCGCTTGGCGTGGTGGAGATGAGCGCCATCCGCGACCGCGCCGCACAGCTCCGGGATGGCAGTTTTTGCGACTACCGTCCCGTGCTGCCACTCATGCTCGCCAGCTTCATATTTGACGTCCTCTGCACCCCCGGTGAGAGACTCGTGCACACACACACACACACACACACACGCTCAGAAACACACGCTCCCTTCATTGGCTTGTCCTTTGTGGGCTTGTGTACAGCCACTGTAATTATTTATTAAATACCCATAATTAATCAGTTTAACCTTGTGCCTTGTGCCTTGTTGACACTCTCTCCTCCTCTGTGCGTGTGCGTGTGTGCGTGTGTGTGCGTGTGTGTGCGTGTGTGTGTGTGTGTGTGTGTGTGTGTGCGCGCGTGTGTGTGTGCGCGCGTGTGTGTGTGCGCGCGTGTGTGTGTGTGTGTGTGTGTGTGCGCACACAGTGGTATCTCCCACAGGCTCCCGTCCACCCAGCCGGAACCGCAACAACGAGATGCCAGGGGACGAGGAGCTGGGCTTTGAAGCGGCTGTGGCTGCACTGGGTAGGAAAAGGGCGTGTCTGGGTCGACTGATCACCAGGGTTATTAACATTAAGAAAGGGAAAAATTACTATAAACAGATTTTGTAAACTGAAATAAAATACAGTACGAAAAATTCATTTTGAAAACTGCCACTAAACGAAAACTATACATATGGCTTCCAGAACAAACATTGTATACTTTCTGTTACAGTTTTTTAATGCTGTTTAGCTGAAGTAATGATTTTTTCACCTTTGCTGTTTGATGGAATTCATTTAAAGAAATCCAGCGTATTGCCTTTAGATGACATTAATACCTGGAACATGTTTTGTCCATTTTCGGGACATTCATACATAATGTGCACTGTATATTCTTAAACTGAAACTATAATATAGACAAGTTGGAAGTATAACAAAATTGCTACTGACAAGTGTTGGACCCATTCTGTGGTTTACCTAAAATATGAGTTTGCCTGCTGCTGTGTAGTGGCCGGGGCAGTAAGGCCGCTGCGTAGTGGCCGGGGCAGGAAGGCCGCTGCGTAGTGGCCGGGGCAGGAAGGCCGCTGCGTAGTGGCCGGGGCAGGAAGAGTTGTTGAATATTTAGAGCCCTCTAGTGACAACAGAGTGGTACCACTCAAAACAGCATAAGATTCAGTAAGCGCCACGGAATGCAGTATTTTCATGCATTTTTAAAGATCGACAGAAACACCTGAAAATGCACTTGGCGTTACCTCTTTATTTGTCCTACCCTGGCAGGAATGAAAACTACAGTGAGTGAGGCAGAGCACCCCCTGCTCTGTGAGGGCACACGGCGGGAGAAGGGGGACCTGGCCCTGGCCCTCATGATCACGTACAAGGACGACCAGAGCAAGCTGAAGAAGGTGAGTTGCTGAAGGATGAGAGTAGTAATGCTACCAGCAGCCATGTGGCAATAGCCCATTATGAATTGACCCTCAGCATCGTTTACTCCTTGAAGACTCCTTGAAGTGACTGTGGCATGGGTCTAGTTATTGTTAATAATAATAATAATAATATCAGTGTTGGGCATTTCAGGTCCAGAAGCTACAAATCCAGACCAAGATTTTGTTTCTACCAACTAGTTGAGCATA
>JABFEB020000060.1:16579254-16589389 GCA_019775895.2 Stomatorhinus ivindoensis
TCAACTGCTTGGTAGAAACAAAATCCTGGTCTGGATTTGTAGCTTCTGGACCTGAAATGCCCAACACTGATTATTATTATTATTTATTATACACATTACTGTGGCATAGGTGGTCTTGTGTATGGTTAATAGACTTTTCAGTGTCAGAGAGTGCTGGATTGCAGATGAGTGTCCTCTAAGCTTCATGCCACCTGTCTGTCTGTCGTGTCGCCTTGCAGATCCTGGACAAGCTGTTGGACCGTGAGAGCCAGACTCACAAGCCCCAGACCCTAAGCTCCTTCTACTCTAGTAAGCCTGCAGCTGGCAGCCAGAAGAGCCCGTCCAAACATGCTACGCATGGGGTGGGGGGCATGGCTGGGGGCGTCTCCAAGCACGCGGCACCTGGAGCAGCAGGCAGCGTGACCTCTGTGCAGACCGTGGCCAGCGGGGGTACTGCTGGACAACAGGCGGCGCTTCCAGGAAGTGTGTCGAGTGCAGCACCGGGGGAGAGCTTCAGCGAGAACAGTGAACAAGGTACAATGGTGTTAGCCACTCTGTAATTCTGCTGTGCTTATTAGGGATGTAAGTCATTGGCACTACGGCAGTTTGACTCAGTTATGATTGTTGAAGGAACAATTCGATGCGTCGGAAATATTGAATTTCTATCACTATTCAGTCATGATTAATAGATTGTTTGTTTATTTTGAAAATCTAAATTTGAACCTTTTTTTAACTTCACTGAAAAACATCAAATATGGATTATACACTATTAATGGAATACAAAGAAAGTAATATCTAAAAACATTCATTTTTATTATTCTTATTAAACAAGTCAGTGTAAGTTGAAAAATTGGCGCAGTTCATGCCCTAATTGAGGAGCACCGACGATTAACAGCAGAAACAATAGCCAACACCCTAGGTGTCTCAGCTGGGTTAGCTTGCACAAGTCTGACTGAAAAATTGCAGTAAAGGAAACTCACTTGATGGGTCCCAAAACTGTTGCTCCCAAATCGGTTGCAGACAAGAGCAGGTTTTTCAATGAAAATTGTAAACAAGTGGGATTAAGATCCTGAAGCACTGCTTCAAAGACGTGTTACAGGGTGAAGTATGATTTAACCAGTATGGTCTTGAAGACAAAGTACAATCGAAGCAATGGCTACCATGAGGTGGAAATGGTCCCGTCAAAGCAAAAGCAGACCGTTTAATCCTCTGTTTATGTGTTTTTCCTGCTCTTGTTTCTGAGGAATCACCAGTGAGATGTTTCATTAACCAGTCCAACTGTAAATGCAGTCAGACTCCAGACTATTGCTGCTTGCCTGATTTATGCTCCGTCCTTTTCTTCACGTGCCCACAGATGGTGCCCAGCCCCCCAGGTGCGAGCAGCAGAGCGACACCCCGCCTTTTAAGCCCGAGGCCACCGTGCCCAGCCGACTGGCTCTGGGAGGCCGCAGCGCGTACAGTGGCCGGTGCTGGGGCTCACCTGTCCGACAGAAGAAGAAGCACACAGGTGTCTAACTCCAACCCCTGCCACCCCCACTCCCCAACACCTTAGTTTCTCCATCAGTATGATTCATTAATATTGCCTGTTTGTGTCTGTGTGACAAGCCATTAACATGGCAAATCAAATGGTCAGATATAATTCTGTGAGATTTTCGACTAAGATTTTTGCAGTGTTTTCAGTTCTGGGTCTGTGGGAGCGTCTCAGCTGCTGAAAACTGAGAGCTTTATGGTACCAACTCCAAACAGCTTTTGTAATGAGTCCGTTGCATAGATTGTTGATTTCTTTACGTCGTATAAGGCAAGGGGATATTTGCACGCCAGCTGAAGTGGTCTTTAGTCACCGCAGGTTAGTGTCGCTGGGGCGGCTCTTCACATCCAACATCATTGCCGGACCTCACATTAGTGTATCACTTATTAGGGAGTGAGTTAGCAGCTTCCCAGCTTCTGAAGTTTATCTCTGAATGGCAGAAGATGATCCCTATGCCAGTGGCGTTCAGATCTGATCGCCGGCTTGCCCCCCCCCCCCAGGCATGGCAAGTATCGACAGCAGCGCTCCTGAGACCACCTCTGACAGCTCCCCCACGCTCAGCCGTCGCCCCCTTCGTGGAGGCTGGGCGGCAGCGTCTTGGGGGAGGGGCCAGGACAGCGACAGCATCAGCAGCTCGTCCTCAGACTCGCTGGGCTCCTCGTCGTCCAGCGGCTCACGCAGGGCAGGAGGCGGGGCCAGAGCCAAGAGCGCTGACACCAGCAGGTAAGCGGGGGTAAACGTCCATGCAGTGGCATTGCATGTGCTCACAGGGGGGCAGGCTTCCCTTTGGGATATGAATTCTATTGTAACACAACATACTTGTAAGAGCACAAGATTAACATGCCAGTCAAGTCTGTTTTAGCCAGCAACACTGACTTTTGAACCCATTTCACCACCTACAGGTATAAAGGGCGTCGTCCTGAGTGCCACGCCCCTCACGTCCCTAACCAACCCTCAGAGGCTGCCGCCCACTTCTATTTTGAGCTGGCCAAGACTGTTTTGATTAAGGCCGGAGGCAACAGCTCCACCTCAATCTTCACTCAGCCCTCAGCCAGTGGCGGCCACCAGGGGCCCCACCGCAATCTGCACCTCTGTGCTTTTGAGATCGGCCTGTATGCCCTGGGTCTGCACAACTTTGTGTCACCCAACTGGCTCTCCAGGACATACTCCTCCCATGTGTCCTGGATCACGGGTGAGGCTTCACATGTGACATGCGTGCTGCATTATGGGAATTGCTGGCACTGCTATTTCTGTTTTCTTGATGAAGGCCAGTTTTTTTTAACAGAAATGTGGTTGTACAGCTGCTACATGCTATTATTTGGTCAGTTTTTTATTTGTGTATCTCTCTGAGATTCCCTGTGATTGGTGAGTCTCAGTGGGTCTGCCTGTCTCTTCCTCCTCCTCCTCCTCCTCCTCCTCATATTTGGCTGCTTCCTGGCACTATAGGCCAAGCCATGGAGATTGGCAGTGCTGCCCTCAACATCCTGGTGGAGTGCTGGGACGGGCACCTTACCCCTCCCGAGGTGGCATCCCTGGCGGACCGGGCCTCGAGGGCACGCGACCCCAACATGGTGCGCGCTGCTGCAGAGCTGGCACTCAGCTGCCTGCCACATGCCCATGCCCTCAACCCCAACGAGATCCAGCGGGCACTGGTGCAGTGCAAAGAGCAGGTACCTCAGTTACCATCCTGTAGGGGGTGACACATGATTACCCAACTGTAAGCATCTGTGTAATGTACCTCTCCACGCCTTTTCACGTTACTGGGTTGTATAAATAAGATTGGTTGGAAATTTAGTTATCTTGCCATTGTTGTGCCAGTGGTTTTCTGACCTGTGTTCCCTTCCTCCACCTCCAGGACAATGTAATGCTGGAGAAGGCCTGCATGGCAGTGGAGGAGGCAGCCAAGGGTGGGGGCGTGTACCCCGAGGTTCTGTTCGAGGTGGCGCACCAATGGCACTGGCTGTACGAGCAGACGGTGGGCGGGGGCACGGGCTCCCAGCGTGAGGGGCCAGGCCGCTGTGGTGCCAATGGCGGGGCAGGGCGGAGGCAGGCCGAGGTGGGCCGCGGGGTCCTGGACGGCAGCATACCCATGGACCCGGGGGGGGTGGCGGTGACTGCGGCCGTGACAGCCGTCGTGCCCGTCATCTCTGTGGGCTCCCCCATCTACCAGTCGCACGCGATACCCGGTTCAGCCATCGCCCACCCTCACCCGCAGGGCCTGCACCCCTATACAACCATCCAGGCCCACCTGCCCACAGTGTGCAGTCCGCAGTACCTGGGCCACCCCCTGCAGCATGTGCCGCGCCCGGCTGTTTTCCCCGTGTCTGGGCCAGCCTACCCACAGGTATGAAACAGGGTCTAACCGGAAGCGCTACCGCTCTGCTCACACGGGTGCTCATGGCCCTCTGTGTACTGGAAGCTTTGCAGATCCTGCTTCTTGTGCTTTCATGGGTAGCTATAGCTCTGACTATCTACTGACAATTGTGTGACCTGTGCCCCCCCCCCCCCAATCCTTAGGGAATGCACCCAGCCTTCATCGGAGCCCAGTACCCTTTCTCAGTGGCTGCCAGCCCCCACCCACCCATGGCAACAGGCGCAGTTACATTCCCAGGGGTGCCTGTGCCATCCATGACCCAGATAGCGGTACACCCTTACCACACAGAGGCGGGACTGCCCCTCAGCACCACGGTGGCAGGTAAGAGTGCAGCACATGCACCCCTGTTGTCCTTTCGTCCCTCTGGCCGAAGTACTTTAATCCATCTGTCCTCTCTCTTCACCAGTCGGTGGTGTCCATTCCAGCTCAACCATCCAGGCCATTCAGGGTGCATCACTTCCTGGTCTGTCTTCCCAGTCCACGCCATTGGTCAGCCCGCCCTTCCCGTCAGATGACGAGCAGCACAGTCAGCCAATTAGCCAGCAGGGCCTGCATTACTTGCATTCTGCCTATAGAGTCGGTGAGGGGCCTGCCATCAGCGGTCTTGTATGTTGCCCGCTTTACACTTGCACATAAATCTCTTGCACATTTACCTCAGTATTCCTGTCCCGTAAAACACATTTCCTGCCTCTTGGAATTCATCTTGCCGGGAGGGCGTATTGCATGCATGTAGCTGCGTTTTCCTTAATCTGCGCAGACACACAGACTTGTGATTGGCCGTCCTCCCTCTCTCCACCGCAGGAATGCTGGCCCTCGAAATGCTGGGCCGACGGGCCCACAACGACCATCCCAATAACTTTTCCCGCAGCCCACCGTACACCGAGGACGTCAAGTGGCTGCTCGGGCTCGCCGCCCGCCTGGGTAAGCTACCTTCTCTTCGCCTGCCTGCTGATGGAAGGGGGTTTCACAGGGGGGGGGGGGGGGGGTGTTGGCGGAAATGTAATCTGTGCCGTGTGGGGCTGGCCACATGCAGGCGTGAGCCACGTGTACCAGTTCTGCTTGGGTGCGGCCAAGGGCGTGCTGAGCCCCTTCGTCATGCAGGAGATCATCATGGAGGCCCTGCAGCGGCTCAACCCCGCCCACATCCACGCCCACCTCAGAACTCCCGCCTTCCACCAGCTGGTGCAGCGCTGCCAGCAGGCCTATCTACAGGTAAGGGGACTACTGCTGAGGGCTCGACTGGGGGAGGGGCCGACAGCGCAGCGCGAGAGGCTGGTGTGATTGGCTGGCGGCTACAGTATATCTTGTTAATTTGCATATTGAAGTAAAACGGGTACACCCTGACAGTTTAACGCGCATACAGGAGCCTCTGCTTTGTTTGGTTTTGGCTTCATGGAGTGATGGGGGAGGGGTTATTAGACCACATGACACAGGTCAAAGCAAACATGGAGCAAGGGCATTGAGTGGTGATGTGCATTTCTACATGCAGTCCAATAGCTCAGAGTGGGAAATGCAGGGAAATGGGACTCGTACTCTGGCAGCTATGCTCTTGGGTGTTTGTGGAAGGAGTGCATCATTCTTCCTCCTTACTCACCTTTAAGCTCTTTCTGTTGAAAGTCCCAACATTGTGCCACTTCTATAAAGCATGCTCAGATTCAATAGACCTGTCAAAATACTCAATTCAGTTTATTGGACTTATTGTCAAGAAAAAGGAGAGATGGATTGAAAACTGGGAGATGGATTGATAATTGATGGGTAGAGTCTCCTCCAGGTGTATTTAAATGATCGTATACACATCTACCAATGGAGCCATCGAGTAGCATGGTGAGATTCCAGAGACTGCTGTTTAATACGACAGGCAGCAGGCGTCTGTTCTGTAGTGTGACTGCATAGGTAATTTTGTCAAACACAGCTAGCTCTGTCTCTCCCTCATTCCCTCGGCAGTACATCCACCATCGACTGATCCACCTAACGCCAGCAGACTACGACGACTTTGTGAACATAATCCGCAGTGCACGAGGAGCTTTTTGCCTCACGCCCGTCGGCGTCATGCAGTTCAACGACGTCCTGCAGAGCCTGAAGCGTGGCAAGCAGACCAAGGAGCTCTGGCAGAGGATCTCCCTGGAAATGGCCACCTTTTCACCCTGAGGTCGCTCCCTTGGCTGCCCACCCTCAGAATAAGCACACGCATCCCCTCTCCCGAAACACAAACGCCCCGTGCCCTTTTCCCACAATCCTGCATGCGGACACACGAGTACACACGGGCCCACAGGCTTCCCTGGCCACCGGTTTGATGCATCATCAGACTGTGTAATGGTGCTGTGGGTGGGTGACGCCAAGCTCTGGACATGCAAAGGATGGGGGTGTCGGATAGCTTCAGCTAATATTTCCCCATCTACATCTGGGCTGACCTAATCCACACCTCAAAGATTTCCCCACTTTATTCCACATTAGTTTTAACTTCTGCCACCCCCCACAGCTGTATCTCTCTGAATCTTCCAGGGAAATATGCCAGCTGCTCCCGTCCTCAACAAGGCCTCCAGATGTCACCCTTCTTCAGTGACATTGCAGGCTGGTCAAAGCCCTGCCTCCCCGCCCTTGACAGTCTTCAGTCTGGTAGATGGTGAGCTGGCTGTGAATGTGGTCGTTTTAAAACAGAATTTGATGTTGTTGGTTGGTTGTTTTATATGTGTATATACAAAAACCACTGAGTCCGTAATCCATACTGCAACATTCCTCTGCCCTGGGCGGAGTATTCCTCCACCAGCCATTTTAGTTTTAAAGTCTGGGTAATTCTGACAGTGATTACATGAGAAGGAAAAGAAATTTATTAAAAGAAAAAAATTATATTAAAAACAATTACCCGAGTACGGGTGACCATTCTTTGTTTTGTTATTTTGTATAGAATATGTTTTTGAGGAGAGAATAGGAAGAGCAAAAGTGGTAACAACATAGGAGAGAATTCTTAATTGTTTGGAGGGACTCAGACAGGGCTGAGAGGCCCCAACACACAGGCATCTGGCTGGCAGCCACCTGATTGGACTAAGTAACCAGACCTATGGTCTGAGACCAATGGTCTAAGCTGCGTGTCCCCCCCGTGTGCTGTAAGCCGGCGGTCAGTCCTGTCTGGCTGCAGAGTGAACTGAATAGAATATGTACTGTGATATTTTTGTATTATTCAAAGTGTAGGAGAACTGGATGAAAATGTATGAGCGTTTTTGACTGCAGGGGGTGTAATGTAGAAAAATGGGGAAAAAGTGGTTAAAGCAATATTGAAAATGTAGAGTTTACTTAATAAAGATAATTCAAAACACTACATTTTTATGATGGCTGAATAGTTTTGGGGTGAGTGGGGGTGTATCATCTTTGTGTCTTGAAGGAGCATCTGCATACCTAAACAGATAGCATGTATTATGAATGGGTGAATAGTCACTGTTGAACACAAACAGCAGCTTTAAAAGACCTAAAACGCCAATAATTCAGTGATAGGGAAATTTGAACCAAAAATTAAAATCTACATCTGTAAATACAGTGTTACATTTCTGCTATTTCATAATGAATACAATATAATACAGCCTCTTTTCCGCAAGTGATGCCACTCTCAAGAAAGGAGAAAGTGGGTCATCACAGCACCAGTGGATGCTGACCCTGTACAATTGCAAAATACTTTGGCAAAAGAAGTGAAAGGTAATATGCATCTTGGGGAATCATATCACAAGTAGTTCGAAAAACGTCACCATTTACACCTGTGTGTATCATGTCTCCCAAGGTGTCCAACTGACTGTGTCCCAAGGTGTCCAACTGTGTTCAAATTTCATTACTGTCTATGCCAGTTCCGCTAGAAGGTCTAATGGCCTCGCTTAGGGTTATTATGCAAGTCTGCCACTAGACAAGTGCCAGATTTGTTTAGCATGAGCTACCTAATAAAATTAAAATGTCAGGTTATGATAGGAGTAGTCTAGTTTTCTTTGGACTGAATCTTCTGCCCAAAATGAAATTAAGCATCTGGTTTTACTTTCATTCCAATCACATGCATCAGTGCCCCTCTCCATTTTTTCAAGCATTGGCATGTCACTAAAACAACCGCCATGTTCTGCATTGATGACGTATTTTGCTATGACATCCATGGCAGAGATGCATCAGGACACATTAACGTTAACACTACAAAAGATACTCAATTCAATTAAAATTTATTTGTATGGTACATTTTCATAACATTATGTTGTGACAAAGTGCTTTACAAGGGTCCTAATTCACACTATCCAAATCTTGTGATTTGAGTTTCAAAGTGTGGGGCGGGCAGGTGTATGGGCTGCTTCTGGTGGCAGGACTAGCAGTGATACAGCAGCAGGACAGAAAGACGTTACAGGTAGTGGAGGTGTCGCAGGCAGCAGGGTAGGAGGAATATCGTGATAATTTCCAGGCAGCATACCCCAGAAGGGATAGGGTAAAAAAATGTGCAATTAGCCAAAGTAGGGGAGACGAGAGGCAACGCAAACAATTAGGTGAGTGCAATATGTAAGCTCTGGCAGATATGACTATGGCCACATAAATAGGAGGGAAAGGTAAGTGGGAACGTAGACATGGGGAGTCCCTGAAACGTCAGCACTCCAATTCCACAAGGGGGTGTGAAGCTACAGTGACATCACCGACAGTTCAGTTCATCCAAAGCCAATGGCACCGATCCCCACCCAGCTCTACACCTCACACTATAGGTCTAACTGGGAGTGAGCAGTTAGCTAGAGTTAGAACTAGAGTCTAGATTTGAATAATGAGAGTGAGCCTGAATCTCGCATATCTGCTGGAAGACTATTCCACAGCTGCGGAGCTGTACAAGAGAATGCTCTGCAACATGCTGTAGCTCTTTCTGTTCTAGGTACTAATAGGTATCCTGCTCCTTGAGATCTAAGCAAGCGAGGAGGGTTGTAAGAGACCAGTAGATCTCGAAGATATTCTAGTGGAAGGCTTTATAAATTAATACCAGTATTTTGTAGTCAATCCAAAACTTAACTGGAAGCCAGTGAAGGGAGCATAGAACAAGGCTAAAATGATAAAAGTGTATGTTTTTTAATAACTCTGGCTGCTGCATTCTGTACCAGCTGAAGTTTATGTAAGAATCCAGATGGGCAAAAAGAAAGGAGGGCATTACAGTAGTCCAGTCTAGAAGTTACAAAGTCACGTATTAGTTTTTGTGCATCATGAAAGTGGAACATCTTCCGAATCTTGGCTCTATCCCGTAGATGGTAGAATGCATATCTAGTAATACTTCTTCTGTGAGCATCAAAACATAAATCTGAATCAGCCAGATTACCAAGATCCATGACCACTGTGTTAAGCTGAGTAGGAAAGACCACCATCATTGAGGTTGTCAAACTTATTTAGAGCGACCTTGGGTCCAGCTAGCAGTACTTCGGTTTCTTGGGGTTTAACATAAGGACTTTTTTTGCCTTCATCCAACATCAAACGTCTAGTAGACAGTCGTATAACCCAGAGAACTGCGATGCATAACCTGGTTTAACATTCCATACTGTGCAAAAGGCAAAGAAAATGATGTTTAGATTATCCTCATGTTGGTGTAAAACTATGATATTATGCCTGTCAAAGTGTGTCAGCGTAGCCGTTTCAGAACCTCTGCTAAAATCATCCGTGTATTTGCAGTGACCGTCCAGTGCAGCCGTATATTTTTTGACTTAGCCACTAGCACACCTCATACAGCTAGTCAATCTGTCACTGACCTTTTAAACCAATTTATCTAATTAATTAATTGAGCTGTTGGTGAAATTTAACAAAATCATGGAATGGCTGAGGTGCCCCTGAGGAGAGGTTTGGGAACTGAAGTGGTGTTCATCTAGCCATCCAACTAGGTATCAGTAACATTTTAGAAAACAGAAGAAATTATTACTAGTTTTTATTGTTACTCATAATTTGCACATGTTCTAATGTTACATTGTGTTTTTTGTTCTAACCCAAAGTACACTTGCTACCCAGATAAACAGCTTTAAATATTTCTTTGGGCTGCCTAAGACTTTTGCACAGTACTGTGTGTGTATGTATGTGTTTATTTGTGTGTGTGTGTGTGTATATATATGTATATATGTGTGTATATACAGTATGTGTGTGTGTGTGTGTATATATATATATGTATGTATATATATATATATATGTATGTATATATATATGTGTGTATGTATATATATATGTGTGTATTTATATATATATATATGTGTGTATGTATATATATGTATATATATATA
>JABFEB020000060.1:16591989-16605936 GCA_019775895.2 Stomatorhinus ivindoensis
GGATTGTTCTTCGGTCGACTAGTGCACAGCCCACCATGATCGCGACTGGCATGGTGCACTTCCTGTGCAGGTGACCTTGTGGCAGGAAGAACTATAAGCAGGCAGGGGTTAGCAAAGCTGAGAACCAATCCCGGGTAACAGCTGTACTTCATGTGTCTTACTGTATATAGCCTTAGAGCAAAGGTCACCGTGACTGACACCCACTACATCATTATTCCTTTTCAGAGACTGAATTACGCAAATTCTGGTCCAAGTCAAACAAGGTTCTGATATCATGTTTATTTTCCCAGCAGGCCATGTGATAAATGACTTTCTGCCTAGCCCATACTCGTTGATTTCTCAGCATCAGTATATTTATAGTATGTCTCCATTGATGCTCAGCACATTTCTAGCTGTGCCTCTCCCAGAGGATTATACCACCATGTGTAATTTGCCCTCTCCTGGAGTTCAGCATCCATACAGCCTAGACCTGGCCTATTATGAAGCTGGTCCAGACTTTACCCCCGGAGCACAGAGCCCCAGTCCCATTTGATTCTATGAAGACAAGGAGGAAGGTCAGTGGGCCTCTCCTTGCAGTCCTAGTTAACCGTTTAACAGCAGCCTGAGGAGGAAGAATAATTAGGGTCTGAAACAAGGCTCGCAGCTGCCATCTGGTGGCCATGATTTTAATATTAAATTATCAGTGTTCTTTAATGACATCCTGTACAGCAATGGTTCCCGAACTGGGGGGTGCACCAATGGGATAGCCTCAGGGGCATGTGCCACACTAAAATAATCTCTTCACAGACTGGAGACTGGACGATTAAACCAATAAAGCAGTGCAACATTACAGTAACTAACAATAAATGAACCACTAACTTACGTGTACTATTAGAGCATTTATGTAATTTATTTAAGCTTTATTTTACCAGGTAAATTAACTGAAAACCAGTGCTTTACGAAATATTGGGCGGAAATATCGGATAACGCATCAGAACTTCCTGAGATACAAACGACACGGTCTTCAGCCATTACGGGTTGTGTCGCACGGAGCCTGTTCCTGTTTGTTCAGCCTGCTGAGAGGTGCTGTAAGATCTGAGTTAGGTCATCTTGCTCTTTGCAGCGCCGGACAAAAAAATCTAACCATATCATGAAAAACGAGTTTTAAAATGTTCTACATGAAGTGCATGTAGACTATCAATTAATGGGTATAATTTAGTGTTGTTTTGTACTATGGTATAGGCTGAAACCTGCGGTTATCATCAATAACGAAATGCGGTAATCGTAAGACAAACTTTAATTTGTGTACGCCAATGAATATTAACAGGAATGTTAAATCTGCATTTGCGTAATTTCAAACTGGGCTTTTAGTTTTAATTGATTGCTCTTTTTCCTCCCACAGTGGTGAAATTGCACCATTTGTATTTTGTAATTGAATTAGTTTTGCTCAGTTAGAAATGGGAGTTATTTCAAATAATGTTTGAATCTGAACCTCTGTAGTTTGAATGGGGGGTCAGTAATGTTCCTGTCTAGAAAAAGGGGCCCTGCAGAGAAAGCTTGGGAACCACTGCTGTACAGTAAGTTCTCCAATTACACTGTACAAGAAAATAAGCTGGTAATAGATCTCAACATGATCACTGTTCCTGATAATACAAACTTGACATTCATTTTTCCTGCACCCACCAAGATGTGGCCAGTGGTGGCGTAATGGTTAGGGAAGCGCCCTTGTAATTGAACGATCACAGGTTCAAATCTCTGACCAACAAGGCAGTACTGAGGTACCATAAGCAAGGTACTGCTTTGTGGGAGCTGTAGTAGCTGCCCCCTGCTGTGTCACCACATCATATATGGGTTAAACACAGAGGACCCATTTTGTGGTGTGTCAACAATGACCACTGATCACTAAATTCAATGTTATAATGAAGAAGAGTGCATTTTGAGTTGTTTCCTTGCTGCATTTGATCCATTCATCCATCCATCCTCCACCACTTACCTGAATCCAGGTCACAGGGACAGCAGTCTGAGCGGAGACATCCAGTCCAGATCTCCCTCTCCCCAGCTACCTCCTCTGGGATAACATCCCAGCACTTCCAGGCCAGCTTAGACATATAATCTCCTCATCATGTCCTTGGTGGGGCCAACTGCCTTCTCCCTGGACATGCCCAAAGCACCTAAGCTGGCTGTTTACCACACGGGGGTGTAGCAGCTCTAATTTGAGCCCCTCCCATATGTCCAGGCCCCAACCCTTTCATTAAGGCTATATGCAGTATATATGTCTATGAGGTTTTAGATATACATTCATACGCGCACACACACAATATATATATATGTAGCCTGTAGAAAAAAATGAGACCACTCCATATTTTTAAACAAATCTGCATTTTTTAAAACATGGTTTAATTGTGGTTCTGCATGCAGAAGGTTATGCTGAGCAGCAGGATAATTTTAGGTTCAAAATTTCTAAGACAAAATAAGATGAAGCAGGAGACACTGAGAACGACCAGGAACCAGCCAGGTAAAAGGCAGAAGTGACATTCTAAGGCCAGACATGACTGTTAACTTTTCCAATAGATTCTCATGAATCGAGGGATGACATCAAGTGATCTTCAAAAGGGATGGGAAACATTAAGTGCAGGTGTGAAGTGCACTGCTAAGACATTTCATATCAGGCTCTTACAAGCAGGACCGAGGTCCCATAAAGCAAGGAAGAAGCCCTTCATTATTGAGAAACAGGGAAGTACCAGGCAAAATATATATTATTCACAGACACACACTCATAAATTGAGAAATGAGTGAAACAAAAAATTGTGCTGTGGTATTTTTTCCCACGGCTAAGTATATATATATATATATAAGTATATATCACATATATATATATATATATGTGTGTGTGTGTGTGTGTGTATATGCATGTATGTATTTATGTATACACACCAATCACAGGATACACTTACGGGCAATTAGGCAACTCCAGTTCACCTGAGCATGTTTTGGACTGTGGGGTGAAAGTGGAGTACCTGGCGGAACCCCCCGACAACACCAGGAGAATATGCAGACTGTACACGTCTGGTGTCATGGTAGAGACTTGAAACCTATTCCTAGAGATGTGAGACGGCAGTACCTGCCAATCTGCTGACACATCTAATTACCCACCTTGAATATCAGATCTTTTATTCTTTTCAATTATATTTGATACAATGCCGTATTAACTATTAATACACCTATCATTTAATTTTTTTTCTTAAACATTTTAACGATTTGAGTACATATTGCTGCATGCACACATTTTGACCACTAGAGTGCATGAGTTGTTTATGAAATTGAATGTCACAGAAAGGTAGCCTTTTACCAGTTAATATTGATAAATAATCATGTTTACCTCATCAAAAGGATTTAAAGCACTCATTTTTGGGGTACCCTGCATGGGCATTGTTGTATCCTACAAGAAATAGCTGTTCTGGTCAGTACTGGTTCAAGAGAGAGCCTTTCTTCTGAAGCACTGGCAAGTTACCATGGAAATCTGTTCAGCATCACTCAAGGTGAAGTGATGTCGCAACAGATTATTCGGCGAGCAGGATAGACAGCATGCGCCATCTGGAAAAGAGGAGTCAAATATGAATGGGGCAGGATAGGAGAGTGACCCAAAAGCAAAGTCGCTAGTGGCTATCATCTGTCGGAAATGCTGTTTCCAGAATTTCTCTCACAAAGAATGAACAAGCAAACCTAGACAGGAAAAAGGTTAATGAGGTGTGGACAATGTCCTGCTGTCCATGAGCTGGAGCTGGGATTGAGTAGAAGCCTAATAGAGGAGGTCAGACCGTCAGACCCATGTCCTCACAGACAGGTATCCAGAAAATTTCTTATGTAATGTATTGTTATTACAATCAGCCCTACATAATGCTGGTCTTACATCAAACAACTTTTCAAGTGAATTTCACTGTCACAGACATATTTCCATAAATATTATACTGGTTTATAAGGTTTTTGCTTTTCTTTATCATCAAAAAACTGGATCATTTCAGTCCTGCCCTTGAGACTGCGTGCATATAGCTGTTACCCTGGACAAAAAGGACAGTGACGCAGGTCCCTGCTGTCCTACCCCATGCCAGACACCTTTAGCT
This sequence comes from Stomatorhinus ivindoensis, assembly GCA_019775895.2. Lineage (NCBI taxonomy): Eukaryota > Metazoa > Chordata > Actinopteri > Osteoglossiformes > Mormyridae > Stomatorhinus > Stomatorhinus ivindoensis. The sequence continues at coordinate 16,596,090 of JABFEB020000060.1, forward strand.
GCTGTGGGACTGATTCCCCCTGGTGGTGTCCTGGGTCTCCTCCTTCCTTGGGCAGGAACCTTTATAAAAACAACCTCTCTTCCCTATAGACCTGGCCCTGCATGAGTCCCAAGGCCAACTCTGTTCAATGAATGGCATTAACGCAGGTCCTGAAGAGTGTTCGCTGCTGTTAATTATTGTCTAAAAAGCAGAAATTCGGAGAGATAGATCTGCCTGCTGGGAAATCATCTAACTTCCCTCAGGGGCACCAGTGATGTTCAGTGTCTATTTATAGAGCTCGGATTGGCAGTGGTCGGAGAACAGCATCCATTGGAGTCTGCTGTTGTTATTGGTCAGTGAAGCAGGGGAAAGAGAGACAGAGTGTTAGGAGTGAGGAAAGGCCCAGTCACCGTCACATCCAGAATGATGCGAGCCTGAACAGGGATGGTACTGTACATTATGTTTCGCTCCCTACTCATAGCATCTGAGTTATTAGCACTAGGGATAAGGTGCATCTTCCACAAAGATCACATGGAACCGGCCCCCTACCAACATACACACACTATAAGAAAACACTATTTAGCTGCATCTGGCTGTTGATGGTATGTTTATTTCATAGTACTTTGTGCAACATGCAAGGTTCTTATGGGGATTTTTCTGTGTTTGAATACCTTACCGTGCATCTCATGTGTGATAAATCTGTTCTTATGTTGGTTATCTGTCATCCTAACCTTAGCTCAGGTTTTCTTAATTTTTGGGGACCTTCTCTCTAATATTTTATTTGATTTTAAATATGTTTTAATAACTGGTGATTTTATCATTCTTACGAATATGGCCAGATATTCCAAAAGCATAGATTTCATGAGATCACTAAATTCATTTGACTTGATGCAGTTTGTGTCAGGCCCCAGTCATAAACAAGGTCATAACCTGGATTCAGTGATTTCTTTTGGACGAAAAGGTTTCTTGAATAGCACATGTTTTGATTTCTGTCCACTATTGTGTATTCTTTGAGATGCCACACTACACCACAAGCTGGAATGATAAGAGGAAGGTTACTAAATGCTACAGTATCTCACAGCTGATTCCCGGCACGTTTAATAGCCTTCTTCCTCTTGTACTCCCCCTCCCTTGTTATGCATTTCAGAGAGATTTAACTCGAGAATTACAGAATGTATAAATATCATTGCCCTCCAGTTGAGTATTTCGTGACAGAGACTCTTTATACTCAACTGGTTGGTTAAAACCAAATTTTGGTTTGGATGTTTACTTACTAGACCTGATCTGTCCACCTCTGAAGAGAAGAAATCACTACCTGCAACATCTCTTCTCCCTCTGACGTCCTTCCAGCCTGCTCCCTCTGCTCCCTCTGCCGTCCTTCCAGCCTGCTCCCTCTGCTCCCTGTGTCGTCCTTCCAGCCTGCTCCCTCTTCTCCCTCTGACGTCCTTCCAGCCTGCTCCCTCTTCTCCCTCTGACGTCCATCCTGCCTGCTCCCTCTTCTCCCTCTGACGTCCTTCCAGCCTGCTCCCTCTTCTCCCTCTGACATCCTTCCAGCCTGCTCCCTCTTCTCCCTCTGACGTCTTCCCTGTATGCACTCCTGCTGTACTACTGTTCGCCTTGCCATCTGAAGCAGCTCAAACACTCGCCTGTCATCACCTCCCTGCCCCCCGCTTTGAGACTCAAATGTTAAGATTGTGACAGTGCGAATTGGGACTTTGCCATCTTGATCAATTGAATTTGCCTGCCGGCCCCAGGAGGATAGGCTCCCCCTCTGAGTCTGCTTCCTCCCAAGGTTTCTCCTTTCTGGGGAGTTTTTCCTTGCCACTGTTACCTCTGGCTTGCTCACTGGGGGCTTTGGTCAGGGATGCTGTAAAGTGCAAAACATGCTATACAAATAAAAGTTGAATTGAACTGATTTGATCAGAACTGAACTTTTTAGGATTCAATCTGCAGTTCTGAACGGATTAAGTTCGAGTTCTGAGGTTCCACTGTATAATACATGTATAAAATAGTTTATTATTGTAGCTTCTTTAATTAATTTATTTTCGAGAATAGGGGGGTCTTTCCCTGTTGACAAGAGGTAGGGGCTAGTCTTGATTTGGTGTGGATTAAAGTCCCCTTCTGAGAACAAGGTTGGTTAAAGTCGCACGTTTTTGTTTGTATTTTATTATTATTATTATTATTATTAATTTTAGTATTATTATTTATTCATTTTTTGATTATTGTTTCTTGTGTGCTTATTTTCATTTCTTTATTTTTCACCCTTTAAAATGTCTGTAAGGTATTCTATATTTTGTAAACTCGGTGGTTAAAACAGTACTATATAAAAAAGACTGACTGATTGATTGATGACAAACTTAATGGTATCAATTTCTGCTATCCACCCTCCCAACACAAAACAAACCAGAAACACACTTTGAGGGGATATTGTCTTGTAACTGCAGCTCTGTGATGTGTGTGACCCCAGAGCAGCGTTGCCTCGGCGTACGAACAAACACACGTGGTGCTTCTGCAGTAACTGAAGGAAAATATCTTCATGGGGGGAGGAGCCACAGGTGTTTGGATTTTGGAGCCCAGCAGTCCATGAGCTTCTAGGGAGTCTCAGTCCTCGCTGCTACTGGACTGAGCAAGCCATCTCCTGGCCCATTTGTGCCATGTAAGCTGGCTAGTCCCCCAGTGATGCACGTGACAGTGTGAGCATCACTGTTGACTGTGCTAGTGAGGAGCCAACTGTGTGTTTCTCAAACATGATGTAACGGCATCTGCAAGCCAAAAATATATTAATAATAGCATCGCCATTGAAATTGCAGGATGACATTTGCTATAATTTCCTCAGTGCTTCATCGTCATCCTAAATATTGTTACGTGACTTCCTCTTCCTGCCTCGTGCAAGAGACCACGGCATAGCAGTGGGGATGCAGCACTGTGCACCCCTCTAAAGCCTGGGCTCTTTCCTGGGCTGCTGGAGAGATGCCGTGGGGCAGGATGTGCCGTCACTGCTGCTGATATTTTGGGGGTTTGTGGACTCTGAAGGAGACAAAACAATGGGCCTCATTCACTAGTATCATTATTTCTTAAACTTGTTCTTCAGAATGGTCCTGAGAACATCCTCAGAAAACTTTACATTAGATTCACAAAGTGTTCTTAAACCACAGAATTTTTCACGTGTGTTCTTGGTATTGAATATGAATACCATGGTATATGAATACCATTATTCTAGTAAACTAAGATTTTTGTGTTGTTCCTAATTAGAATAGGCAAACGCCCCACCTGTGCCATGAAGCTACAGGGCTGCGTGCACACACACAAGTCACACAAAGAAATTAAAAGAGAAAGTTAAGAGACAAGTTAAGAATGCCCAAGCAAAAATCTAAAAATGGTAGTGCATAGGATTTCAAAAATTAGAAAAACTTACTTCTGAAGTGGGGGTACTACTACAGGAAGTGAACAGCAAAAGAGCCGTCATATTTTGTAGTGTCAGTACTGGATTTTATAGCACAAAAAGATTAAAGGATACTGTTACTAGTTTTAATAATTCAGTTATTATTAAATAATGATTTAAAAAATCATTGATTAGCAAAATGATTATTAAATATGTGAAATTATAAGTGATAAAATATTATTGTAATTTAAGTTCTATAATATTATACTGTATAACTGAAGAACATGCATTTGACAATTATTTTGCAGAAACTTTATTGCATAAGTGTGCTCTTTATTTGCATTATTTCATGATTATTTTGTACATTTATTTGTTCATCCTTACATCATGTTTAGTCCTCCATACTTGGTTTGCTGGTTCTCGATTTGAATAAGATGGAATGAATATCAACTTCATACAGGCAGTGAAAATGGAAAGATTTCAATAATAAATTTTAAAAGACACTTAAGCATTTAAGTTGTCTTTCACTTTTTTTTCCAGCCCAATCTCTTGTTTTGGCCACTTTTGTCATGTTGCCTTTGCTATGTATCATTCAGTTAAATTCCTCCTATCCCTCTACCAACAGCTCTGCTGGGGGGAAGGAATTGCGCCCTGACTCTCGCCATTTTAGGCAGCCAATCACAGACTTGCCAATCCTGGTTTTGAGTATCGATATATGCAGCCTAATCAGTGTCCATGGGAGCACGCAGTTACGCTATATGGACAAAAGTATTGGGATACATGACTTTATCATTAGATTCAGGTGTTTCATTCAGACCCATTGCCACTGGAGTAAAAATCAAGCACCTAGTTATGCAGTCAGGCTTACAAACATTTGTGAAAGAATGGGTCATTCTAAAGAACCCGGTGAAGTCAAGCATGGAACTGTCTTAGGCCGCCACCTTTGAGATAACTTCATGAGATTTTTTCCCTACTAGATATTCCACGGTCAACTGTAAGTGGTATTATTGCACTGTGAAAGCATTTAGGAACAATGGAAACTTGCTTAAGTGGTGTTTGATCTTAGGGCTAATGATCATGGCATCTGAGTCAATACATTCATGTCAGGGTGCTTGAGGGTGAAACTGGTGACACTTTGTTAGAGACCAAGGGTTGCGAATGTCCCACCATCTGACTTAATGATAACTCTGGTCAATAGTATAGAGACATAACTACAGTGGACCTCAGTTAACAACCAGGGCTGTAAGGGGCATTACATGCAAAGTTGTCTTCATTTCCTGTTGCTACATTCGTTAGCATCAGTTAGCGTGACCTAACTGGAGTCTCAATCATCATTTAAACCCACGGAGAACTTTCCAAATATTCAAATGCAGTTAATGTCCTAGCTGATCGCTTAACTAATCTTGTGCTTTAACGTCTGGCATGCGACAGCAAGCTGATAGGGTCGTGGTCTTCACTTCAGATGGAGGGAGAGCAAAACAAACTGTCACAACCCTGCTGTCACAACCACCCACAGTTGAAAACACCCCCCCCCTTTCTTATTGTGACACATTTCCTGCCTACTCTTTTCCAGTTTACCTTGTGTGGGACCCTATTTTTAGCCAGCAAAGGAAAACAGTTTGGCGCAGGCCGGAAAGCTATGTTGGGACAGAATAGGAGGAAGTCAGCCTACCATTTGGACAAACAATCTGGCGTGTAGGGACAGCGTGAGCGGGGGAATTCGTCCACTCTGAGGCGGCTCGGCCACACTGAGTCTCACGCAGGTCTCGGGGTGCCGAGAAGGTGACAGATGTCAGGCTTACTTGGCTTTCATGAGAAGAGGAGCGTGTCCCCAACCCTCAGATGGGGGGCAGCTGCCAGTCTACATGGGCTGGGTGCTGCTTTTTACTGTCCAGCCCATTAGAAGAATGGACTGTTGAGAACTGGGCCACCGGACCATTATTCGAGGTAGGAAGGTGCATCTTCCCTGTTGGGGGCAGTTTTCTTTACAGATCCTACGTCTCACTTTTCTTAATTAATTGTATGTCTTCCACTACTGAGGTGGAGACTGGCAGGAGTAACACTGTGGAGGCAATGGTTCTGTGTGTGTCATGCGTACCAGATGTGTGTGACCAGTTCTTGTACAGCTGAGAGGGAAGCTTGAGCAAACGGCTGCTCCGGTGAGTCGGTGGTGGGGGACCATGCCATTCGTGTTGCCTCCAGTAGGAACTTTCACCGTGGTCCTCCTTAAAGGTCTGTGTGTGTGCTCCAAGGTCACTCCACTTTTGAGAACGAGCCCTCCTACCCTATTTGTAAAACGCCAGTACCAGAACTCTCCCCACATATTTACATGTCATATGGTGGAGAGTGGGTGGAGATGCACACGTTATAAATAGGCGTTTAATTACTTTAGAAATTTGTGCAGCTTAATAATGCATTCATAATGCATTCTTAAGCAGCATCCAAGTACACATTAACATCCTAAAATCCCTTAACACCTTAAATATACATTAATAACAAACATTACATGATTATACAATTATAATGTTTGTTATTATTATATAATTATATTAGATTATAATATTATATTACTTGTTAGGATGTTAAGGTATACATACCTGATGTTTATGAATGTTTTATGAGTACTTAATGAATATATTATGAAGATGTACTGAACGTTGTATGAATGCAATATAAAAGCATTATTAAGGTGCAGTTAATTTAAAGCATCACCGAAATAAGCAGCAACATGGTCCATATGGCAAACTGTCAAATGACCCAATATATGTTGATTGTGAATCCTTTGCTATCTCCCTCCCAGGCCAGAGAGCGGCCTTAGCTGTAATGCCCGCCATCGCTATCGCTATTCTGCACATGCTGGTGAATGAACCCAGCTAATTTGCATAGCTGTGTTCCATGGTGCATGCTGGGAATCCAATTTAGCGTTCCTGTGCTCTTCTGGCAGAGGAGGCAGGGCTGCTCCCATGCATTGATTGGCCCGTATCACTCACCTTGGAGGCAGTGCCACACTATGATACTCACTGGGAATCCATCACACAGCAATCACCCCAGTGTGTGCACCGCCCACTTTCACTCAATACATGGACTGGAACACCAGCCACACAGAACCACTGGGATGAAATCCTGGCCTGACCTGCATCTCTATGCTGCATCAGAGGCAGAGGAACTCATAGGAAACATCAGGGACAGACTAATGTCCCTCTACCATAGACAGAAGACAAGTGTAGTACAAAGAGTTGTTAAGACCTGGCTTGTTCTTAACATGTTACACTCCGAATGAGATGGTTCAGTTAGACCTTAACAAGATGAGAACAATGTTCTGGCTTACTCCCTGAATGTGTGCTTAAAGCACAGATGGTGGCAGTCAGGAGTGCCAGTATAGCAACACGCTGATTGGGAAAGAGCCTGCAGACAGACAGCACCAATGAGGGGGCAGTTCCTCATACAGTATGTAGGGGGTGCTGTAGGTTTCCTTTCAACACAGCTCATCTCTGCTAGTCCTAGAAATTTGAGCATGCCGGAAAATGGAGTTGGACACCAGAAACGCTGCCCATAGAGATGACAAGGTTTCAGGAGTTATCTTGACTTCTGGGGGGAGGGGCACAGTAGACCATTACTGTCTAAGTAAAGTTCCATAGGTAACAGGGAGTTTACCTGAAGCTGAAAGCTTGAAAAAAGGAAAATTGCAAGTGTACTTGTTACGCACATCCATGAGTATATCCCAAAATATATCAAATTTATGTTAAACGGTAAGAAACCAAGGAACAAACATTTTTTAAATTTATATTGTAGCATTCCTTTCCGCGAAATGAAATCATTTGCTAGGGATTATTCCATTGTCATTATTGCAAATGAAATTAATATATTAATTAAATTTCAACACCCAGCATTTGCAAATGCTACATTTGCAGAAGACAATCGTTTCTCAACTTTAAACGAAACCTCATTTTGCAAGGTGAAAGCTTGCTTGCAGAATGTGGCATATGCACATATAGTTAACGTAAATACGGGTCTGAAACAAGAAACTGCAGGAGAAGAAGTAATACCTACTATGTGGAGAAAAAAACTACACGGGTGTGTTTCATTATCTAAAACGTTTGAGTCATTATTCCAGTCTAGGTATAGATGTCGATGCCGTATGAGAATCGCATTATCTGGATCTATAGAAAACCATCATATTATCCAAATCACAACTGAAACACCAGTGATCGAACCAGGTAAAGGAAAAAAGGAACGAACCAAATTTGAAAAATAACTGTTGTTCTCAGACTGCTTTAAGAATACTATATACTATATTCTATATAGTGATGGAAAAACACGTGTTAAATGAGGAGTAGGTTACGGAGCTAATATGTAACTGCGAATTCGCCCAGTACTCGTGCGGTTATTTTGGGACAGATTGTTTCCGAATTATTGTGCTGATAGAAGACTGTGTTGTAGATATAACTTTCTTAATCTAAGTTCACTGCATTTGGCATAATTCTGAAACTGAACATCAGAAGCAAACCACTGCTGAGGTCTCCTTTTAAAATGGTCAGAAAGTACTGTTTAAAAAGAGACCGACTGGTGGTCAGGCTTCTTGAATTCTATGCCTCCTATTCCTGCTTCTTCTCTAATACTTCCCTGGGAAATTTCCGAACGTATGTTGGAACTGGAGGACATGGTGGAGAGGAATCTACCTCCAGGCTGGACTGCGGAGTGATCAGAGGAGGTGCATGTGACTGGTTCAGGAGTGCGCGTGCGCGCACGCACGCACACAGGCACACTCACACACACACATACACAGAAAGAGAGAAGCAGGCTGGCACTCACATTGTCCCTGGAAGCACAGGGCTGCAACACACAGCTCCAGCTCTTTCTCACTGATCCCTATGATGGACTGCTGCTCCTGCTTAGTAGCAGGACCCTCCATACCACCCTTTAGTTCATGTCAAGTGTTGGGGTCTGAACTGTCCAATTCTCTGCCTGGAGATTTCCCCATGTCGGGTCACATGGTTCACACTGAGGGCTAGGTTTAGCCTGTCAGGGGCTGCTGCTGTGTTTACAAACAGAAGTGAACCTATGGGACCTGCGCTGTATAGAGGGTCGACTGGACCGCCAGACCTCAGGACGGTGCCAGGTAGGTGTCAGGGGTCCTGGGGTGAACACAGCCCAGCATGGGATGGTATTGGCACTTTATATTCTCCTGACGCTGCAGGAATGTTGTGGCAACATTGTGACATTACTTTGGGACTATTTTTTGGGTCAGCTGACGGGGTGACTGTGGGGGTGTTCTTACATCGCTGTTAGGCCAGTGACTCCTGTGCTTCGTACTGTATCACGGCAAGTGCAGCGGCTGGGTGGGCATCAGGCACAGTGTGGGTGTGGTGTGGCCAGCTTGGCCAACAGCAGATGCATATATCTCGGTTGTAGCTTCAGGAAACTGTAAGGATTCGGAATGGAGCGCTGTAGGAAACACCCCCACGTATACACTCTGCTAAAACTGTGGATATACAAACAAACTGTGGCTACAGGTAGCAATGTTGTTATATCTGTCAGATGTAGAATTCCCATAATTCTTTAACTCTTTGGTCTTCCTAATTCTTAGCTTCTGCACCTGCCATTATTGTTCACTGGCAGCAGAGTAACCTTTCCAATCCCTGTCCATTTCACCAAACCACTGTTGTTACTAATGCTGCGGTGGCTGCACGGTTTCTCCAGCTGTGTGCAGGTGACAGTGCTGACGATGGTGACCTCAGTATGCCTGTCTACTGTCTTCAGTGTCCAAGTGCCTGCTGTCTGAATAAACGTGAAGGTGATAAATGTAAACATCTCTAAAAATGTATCATTACTTTTTAGTTACTCTTCAACATGAGCATAGCAGCTGAAAAGCTCAAAAATGAGGCACAAGTGTTTAATTGTGCAAATTCAGATGCAAATTATGTGAAAACTAGGGGAATGATTAACCAGGTAGGCAATGGTGCTGCTTCACTGATGTGGAAAATGGCAGGGTTACCATTTGTTTTGTACAGTGTACCTATTTATTACTAGGAAATGGTTCACTCATTACACGGAAGACTAGTTAAGGACGGGGCTGATTAGGGGTTAAGGTGGTCATAGTTGAGATTAGGGTTACACCCACAGGAATGAAAGGAGAGTCCCTATAAAGATATAGATACCTAGTTTGTGCGTGTATGTGGGGATTATGTTTGTATTACTATTATTGTTAAGTATTATTATTATATTGAGGGGATGTGATAAAAAAATAAAACCTGATGTTTTGACATAGTGGGGACCATTTTTCAGGTCACCGCAAAGATCAATGAATGCAAACGTGCTACCTGGGTGGCTGCTCCTTGGAGAAGGCTTGTAATGCGGCAGGACCGACGTGTGTCAGCCGGTATGAAAAGCTGCAAATGCACTGGATCTCTTTATTAGAGGGAAAACACACGCTTCTTTTCTCACAATGCTTCCTTTACTCCCGAAGACCATTTTAAGAGGAGGCTT
>JABFEB020000060.1:16605955-16630298 GCA_019775895.2 Stomatorhinus ivindoensis
CCGTGTGGGGACTGGGACAGTCAGGTTTGTTTTTCCCTATTAAAAAAGCTGGATGTTGACTGGGCTTCAGCTTCGAAGAGCAGTTCTAACTGGGTGATTTTACATTGCTGGTGTCTAACAGGAAACACAGGTAAATGGAAACCTGGGCCAAAGAGGCATGTTAGAAATCATTACAGTGGGTCTGGGGGAAGCTACTAAGGATGACAGCATGTGTGACAAAATGACCCATAGCTGAGCAGGCACCCGAGCCAGTAACACTTCAGATCCAAGCATCATGGGGTGAGACTTTAGCACTCGACTGAGGACCCATGGATGCAGTTTGCAAACATCTTTAGCTCTTTTGGATGCTGAAGATGTCTTGTTGAAAACAGATGTATTCTTCTCACAAGTGTGTGAATGTATGAATTGGCTTTTTCTTAGACATATAAATGTTTGTCGTGTTTTTATTGGGCAGACACTAGGTAAGAGGAACACACCTGAGTCATCATTCTTTCAAGGGCTTGTGTTATTGTGTAATATATTTGGCAATCAGCCTTGGAGCTCTGAAGGAGGTGTTTATTTGGCCTGCTTGGGCATAGCAGAAACACCCAGGAGGCACATTGGACATCATTGTTGCTTAGACGTCACAGGAGTCCCATAGTCTTTAAGTTGTATATGAGTCCAGGGACATTGTTCAATTAGGTTAACACTGCGTGTCTGTTATTTCACAATGGTCTGTGTTATCATGCAAAAGCAGCAATCAGGGGTTTTATTCTCCTTGTCAGAAACAACATGTTGAGAAGGTTCATCCCCTCAATGTCTTTGAGTCCACAATCAATCACCCCCTCCACCCCCGGGGAATTGACATTGATGTCAGCATCACTCAGTTGATTATGCAGCTTACGTGTGCATGTGTGCGTGGTTACTATGCCAGATCTAACAATTTGCTCAGTCCAAACCTTGAGCAGGGCATGTGAATGAGTACAGACCCAGGCCTGCTGCCATCCTGATTAGCTCCTCTGAATGGGATGTCAGGATGAACGAGGGACACTGTTAAATTGTGTCCCATCTTGGTGATGACCCCCTTCCCAACTCTCTGTTCCGGCCATGCATGAAAGGCACGTTATCATGAGGCTTCGGGGGTTGAGTTGTCAGTGGCCCCCCTGCCGATTTTTGTTGAGGGGTCCCAACATTAAGAAGGTTTGGCTAGATGGTCCAGATTAAATTGTATTTTTGTTCAGACATGACATTATGGGACAAGTCACATTTTATTTTTCGGTATGAGACAATCCCATGAATACAGCGCGAATGTTCTAGGTTTAAGACTATTAAACAAGGCTGGTGGAAGCCCCTCTTTTAGTACTCAGGTAAGTCCGTGCATTAAAGCACCCCTGCTGTGCCATCATAACTTGATAACATCAGCACTCGTGTTTATGGCTGTTTTTCAAAAGGCTCTGGACCAAAACACAGCTTCTTCCTCTTGTCTTTGTTTGCAAAGCAGTAGTTTATTGTGTTTCCATACGGGATCCTTCAGGCGGTCAGTGTTTTGCTTCTTGAGTCTTCAGCAAACTCAAAGTTTTTGGCTAAACCAGTGTTTCCAAACCAGTCCTCAGACTGTCTGGCAGGGGAGCTGGGAGGGAGCAAAATCATGAACTGTCTGGGGGGGTCTCGAGGACCAGTTTAAGAAACACGGGGCTAAATAATGTTTTGACAGTTTTCAGTGGGAGCTCATTCCAGGCTATTTTCTATAGCCAATAGCGCTGTTTTTTCTTTTTGTAAAAGCACAACACTAATGTGCCTTACATGCATGCTGAAGGCAGGTCATAACCTGGGGATGAGAGGCAACTTCAGAGATGGCTGCATCTTCTTTGCAAGTACAGCAGTACATTCCCAAAATGGGTGTAGGTATTTTGGCCTCTCCTGGTATTGACTAACTTCACTGGTGACACAAGCAAAACGTGTTTCCTCTTCCCTTATAGGAACTGCAGTACTACATGGAATTGTGATCTGTTTTGCCCATACACTCTTTAAGAATGCGACAGACCCATGCAGAACCCTGGGAGTTTAATCTGTAAAGGCAGCTCACACGTACCAGACAGGTGAATATAACATGACTGTGACTGCTCTGCTGACTCTTACATATGCTTCTCCTGGTGGATTAACACTTAAGCTGAAAGAAAAGTTTAACTTGAAGTACACTTAAAAATTTTTTTTTTTTAATGTGTTTCATTTTAGCAATATCAGATAGAGACACTTTGATGTTTGGTGTCATTAGCATCCTGAAGGTGATGATGCTAGCAACACTACTTATAATGGGCAGTCATGGTAGTGTTAAGATCATAGTGGTAATTCCAAGGAAATGGCATCCTAGCTTAGCACTGAGGAATATCACTGACCTGTTAGCCACCTCGTACTGTTTCCATGAGTGGTACAACCTTTGCTTCCCATTGGTGGAAGACTGTCTGTAGTACTGCTAATGTTGCTGTGTATGACCCCCACAAAGCGACGTGCTGAACGACGAAAATTGTCCTGTTCCCCATAGCGCCGGGAGGACAACCTTTCTTCAGTTTTGAGGATATGAGTAGATCTCTGCCCTGATATTGGTCCCAGAGCACAATGGGATCATCCCTGCTGGGGAAGGCTGCCTATCTGGGCCAGCTCTTGGAGGCCTGCATTCATGCCTTTGGTGAGTTGTTTCAGTTTGTATAAAATCCATTCACACTCCCACTTGGTTACTATTCACTTTATTACGGAGAGACAGTGCTAACAGTCAGTCAGGCCATGATAAGATCAGGAGTTCTATCGAAACACGAGTTCAGAGTAAAGAGTACTATACTGAATTCCTCTTAATCAGTGTGTCCTGTTTGCTGTTAACCATGAATCAGTGTCCATTTCAGATTTAATGAGCCATTCACAGCTTCGCTGTCCCAGCTGTGTGAGTTCTGCCATGCCTGGCTGAAGGTCCAGCGATCTGCTGTACATCCATTAATGCATGCAGGAGTCACCCAGAGGTTGTTCTCCCAAATTCCTGCAGATGACAGCGGTGACCTGCGGGGCTGTCAACTACCCCGGGTCATGTTGCTGATGCACCGTTGGTACGTCACATCCACTGAGCTGGCCGGGAAACTGCTCGCAATATATCCTTTGGCAGGGCAAGTGACCATTTAGGAAAAGGTTCATACGGCTGCTTCCATGTCCAAACACTGTTACGGGACAAGGCACTTTGGACGATTCGTAAGCAGGGCGTAAGTCTCTGCTGGGGTGGATCCAGAGAATCCCTCACACACGGTGTGCTAGCATGCTTTCTGACATACTAACTCATTTGTTTCCTAGAAAGTTCCATGAGCTTCCATTTGATCTCTCCCTCTCATAAAAACTACATTTTTCTTTTGCTGTTCTCAACTACGTCCAACATTCCCTTACATTACAGCGGAAACTTCAGTTGTCTGTCTTGTCAGGATTCCTCAGTCTGTGGTTTCCAGCTTTGCTACAGTACATGGCTAAACCACCACCTCTGTACCAGGCCAGTTCTGGATTGTGCTTCTGCTGTCTCTAAGTGAGAACTGAGAGGCTCAGAAGGAACCTAAAGCCTTCAAGTTACGAAATACTTAATCAATGGTTATAATTAAACATTTGTTCCTTATTTACGCAGGACCATAAAAGAGGACACTGTTGACGTGTTATCATTCTTTGAAAATATGAGTCGGCATCAAACACTGGGTAGACCTTAGACAGTGGCCTTGGTAGGTTGTGGGACTCTTCCCCAGGTATGCATTGATCATGTGTGAATTATTTTGGGGTTGGGAACCGTGGAACTTGTGCATGGTCCACTTTGCATTGTCACAGTGACACATAACCTTCTTCTCTGGTTTCTCTTCCTATAATTGTGAAACACCCAGTTCAGTTTAATTTGGCTGCTTGGTATTAGCTTGTCATTGCTGGACTGCATGACTTGAGTCACAAAACCTCCTTAACATTTCTCACGTATCGCAACTGCCAAGGAGAGGACAGCCAGAGGACCAGACTGAAGATCTGCTATCTAATGAGGTATAGAGCTGAGATTTTCCAACCTCCCCATTTTATGCACCACCATGTTGTGTTTTGTTCTCCGTAGTGGCCCTTGGCACAGTCAGGGTTTCGCAGTAACTGCTCCAGGGTTGTGCTTCACATGGCAGCGTGGATGATGTCATCTGAAATGAGCCGTGTGAGCGATTGGCCGCTCGCAGTCATGTGAAGCAGATGTATTGTTCGGCTGAATGCAGTCAGCAAAGAGGCTGTCTTGTGATTCATGACACGCACCCGGGCCACCTCGTTTGTTGACAACCACACTTGAGGTCGTGCTTGCCTCGCGGTTCCTGCCGCCGGCCCCTCCAGCTCTGTGCTGCTTCCATAAATTCTCCTTACTGTTGATTTTCAGGAATGTGAGATTATTTTTCTCACTAGCTTAAAAATCCATTTTCATTTCAGTTGCTATTTCATGGTAGAGTCCCTGTAAAATATTTTCTGCGCTACTTTGCTAACCCAATTCCACGCGTGGTACCCCGAAGACTGATTCCTCCAGTCACCATGTACCTTGACAAGTCCTTTGTGAGTGGGAGGGATTATTTCTGGAGAATTCTTTCATGGCTCACATAGCACAGTCATAGCTCTAGATATATTGACAATAGCTTGTCAATTGCAGGTGTCTATCTACCTGGTGATTCATCCAGCTAGTAGGCAACAACAAGGAATGTGGAGGCCTTTCCAGGGGCAAGTCCCAGAGCCTGATTTTATGGTGCCTCACCTATCTTCTATAACACCTGCCCAGGTACTGGACGGTGGAATTCCCAGCAGAATTCAACCTGGACCTGGGCCTCATCCAACTGACAGAGGAGTTCCGAGATGTAGCAGCCCAGCTGGGTTATGAGGAGCACTTCAAGCTCATTGACATCTCCACCATGTGAGGCCCATCCACGGCCATTGCAACACAGTCACACACAGGGATACGCAAATGCACTCACATAGCACATATTAAACAAATACCTGAATATCAAACTTTCTGGCTTAACCTTCGGGTAGCAAATACCATCCCAACAAAATTTAATTCTTGAAACGTTTACCAAACGTTACGATTAAAGTATGGAAACATTCAAATTATCCAGTTTTTCTGATGTTCCCAGAACATTACGCTACTACTACTACAACCACTACTACACTAAGACTAATAATGTAAGAGAGCGATAAGATAAATCTTTGTCATTTTCACTTGAACAACGAAACTGAAATGCAATCAACTCAATGTGAGGCATAAGAGTAATAAAAATATATAAAAAATATACAAAATGCAGTGATAAAATATAAAGATTAGCAATTCTATTTTGAATTTAAAGCCATGATTGCATTGGGATAAAAACTGTTTTTTATGTGTTTTGTCCTGATTTTCATTGCTCTGTATCTCTTTGCCTGATGGCAAAAGCTGAAAGAGTTTTTGTAGAAACCAATGGCAGCAGATAAAACTGATTTTATGATAAAATTGTGAAGGTCAAAGGTCATGGGTTCAAGGCTGGATGGTGTGTTTGCAGTTTGCACCTGGAGCACTCATGTAAAATAATATTTAAGTATAAACCAATATTTTTCAACATTAATCATGTTAAAAAGGTGTTCAGGTAATAATGTCACCATACCAACAATAACCAAAGTTTTATTAGAAGGCAAAATGTGGAAATAATGTTTCATTAACGTTACGGTCAGAATATTCTCTGAAAATCTGAGAAGACTTTTGAATAACATTAGCTAAAGTTCTGGGAATGTTCCTGTTAGTTAGAATGTGAGTCACCTGCAGCATTTTTGTTCAATAGGAATGTTATGAAAACTGCTGAGCTGAAATATCTGTCTCCAGTTCAGGACAGATGCTGAATATCCTTAGATTCACTGAATGGTATAGAAGCATGTTTGTTCTCTGCAGAGTGGATTCAGTGGCCACTTATTAGTTACACATCCTGGTTAATCGTGTGTCTGTCACTGAGCACATGCAGTTTGCAGACAGAGGTCTCGTGATCAAAGAAATTTTAAACATGGCGTGATTGGTGGTTCCAGAAATTGCGAAACAGCCACCTTCCTGTTATTTGCACACTGTCATGTGTAGTGTTTACAGGGAAGGGTGCAATAAACAGAAACATCCAATCAATGGCAATTTTGTTGCTGAAAACAACGGGTAAATGAGAGATCAGAGGAGAAGGACCATACTCATTAAAACTTAGAGGAAGCCATTCTCCTGTTTGGTGCAAAAAATAACAACCGTGTGCAGAAAGGCTTTTGCAAGCACACAGCTGAACATTAGAAGTGGATATAGAGGCAACGGAGGTCAGTCCTATTTGCCGCTACACGGTGCTGCCTGATACGATGAGTCTGTTAGCCTTTGTCACACTGTCACTAAGATGTTAGCTTCACGTCAAACAGTGGCAGATGAAGAGAAAGCGGCATGTCTGACAGCGTGTGCTGCACTCTGTGTTTGGCAGTCCGTCTTATGACTGGATGAGAAAACTGACCCAGAGGAAGAAGCAGCCGAAGAAGGGCAAGGCGTCACTTCTGTTTGACCACCTGGAGCCCATGGAGCTGGCGGAGCACCTGACCTTCCTAGAGTACAAGTCATTTCGCAGAATTTCGGTAGGACTATTCGCTGCAGTCAGTCGCGGGGTGACGGGTGTCCGTGGAAACGTTGACGTGTCGCATGCTGGTTTTCCACTGAACCCTCTGCAGCTTTGGCTGTTCGTTCTACACCTGGGACCTGAGCCAAACCATTTTCCCCAGAGCTGTAGCTCCTCCTCCTCCTCCAGCCATGGATGTTGATAAGAGAGTGTAACTAATTTAACATCTGGGGCTGTTTTTGTTGCGGACATTTCCCTGCAGTGTTTTCCTGTTTTTTTGCCTGAATGGGTATCTGGTCTTTCCCTCGTGTGGCAGGATCTGAGCTTTGGTATGATGCCATTTTCCCTTCCTTGTTAAAGGTTCATCCTTATGTGTTTTTTTTAATTGATTTTTGAGAATTTTTTTTCCAATGATGTTGACAAGCTTCCTGGTTCGTCTGAGTACTCCAGAAGGTCCAGGAGAGAACCTCTGAGCTCTCAGCATCTGCTCTCTCTGCAGTTCACTGACTACCAAAGCTACGTGATACACGGATGCCTGGTAGACAATCCCACCTTAGAGCGTTCCATCGCCCTCTTCAATGGTGTCTCCCAGTGGGTGCAACTGATGGTCCTAAGTAAGCTGACTCCACACCATCGCGCTGAGGTCATCACCAAGTTCATACACGTGGCCCAGGTAGTTCCCCTACTCCATCTCGCTTTGGTTAAACTGAAGACTATTATCAGTGTTATTCACATCCTACTATTAGTTTTGGGGTCGAAAATATGCTTTTGTATACCTTTTTGTTCCTCTTTTGATGCAAGAAGAGCTTATGGATTGCTCAGAGTCCAGAGAATTCATACAAAATTGTAGATCTCATTATTTTAGTTTTATATTAGTTTTTATTGCAGGCTTGTGTCCAGTTTGGGAGAAATTATATTTTTTTTCAAAGAACCAAATTAAGCATCTAAACCATTAGATAAGCAGAACTCCTTTAGAGACACAAATAAGACAGTAGTTTATTCTCTATAGAAGCCCCTATGAAAGCCATCTAAAAGAATACAACTAAAATATGTCTGGTTTGTCTGTAGTATAAAAATGGGGAGATACAGCACTTATTTTCCTTTGTGTTTGATGTCTGGTCATGCACATTATGCAAGTATCATTATTTAATGGGTCTTAAATGGGTTGGTGAAACATTTACTGTCCTGGAGAGACAAATATAATAATATACTCAGTGTTTATCTCCAGGCAGGCAGAGAATTCGCCTCAGTTAGGCTCTGATTTCACTGAAATTCAGAGACGCTGACCAATGGCCAATGGGTGCATCTTAGTCTTAGAAAACATTCAAGAGGTGTCCCTGTGCCAGGGTTCATATTTCTGCTGTGTTACATGGAAACCTTTATAAACATATTAATACCATATTTCTGGAGACAAACACATACCAGACAGCTAACATTCCCGTTGTTCTGCTGCTTTTGTATAAATAGGTTTTGCCGCTGGCCATTTTCTAGTTCACATCCCCTGCTCTCTAATGTGCCAAACACCTGTGAGCCCCCACATTCTGAAATCAAATAGACATTTCGTGAAACAGTCAAAAAGCCAGAGCAAACATAAATGTTAAACGTGAGCCGTGGGATCCTAGCATCGCCATGACGATCAGCTGGTGTGGAAGCTGCAAGCGCTGACTGGGCTGTTTCAGGCCTGCTCCCTACCTTTGGCTTTTGTTTTCAAAGGACTCTGACTGTAATTTAATCCTGACGTTTCTGACCTTTCCCAAGAGAAGTTCTGCACTGTGAATATGCTGATGGGAATGGGACAAGATAAGATATTTAATGATAATACAGATTTAAACATAGCTGGGACTGCCGTAAATATTAAACTACTGAAACATTGAATTGTCCAAGACTCGGAGCGAAAATGGTGATTAATCTTAATTAAGATGAATACTCCATAATAATCGTTTAAGATTCACAAAAAACAAGGCGCTACGGTAAAAATGTTTTTAATTTATCAATAGCTTTTTAGGTCATTGCTTTAAAAGCATCCTGGTCAAACCAAGATTAGCTAAAGGGTTTTTCCTATTTAAAGCTAGTTGCACCAGAAGTTGGGCTTAAGCCTCCCCCTTTAACGAGCTGCACCGCACTGGAGCTTCTTTACCGCTGCTCCGTGCTGCTCCTGGGAGCAGATGGCGTGGGAGGAGCGGCTGCTCTACCAGCTGTCCTCCCTCATGCTGCCTCCCCCCCTCCGTTTCCCTTGCATGCAGAAACTACTCTACCTGCAGAACTTCAACACCTTGATGGCTGTGGTGGGGGGGCTCAGCCACAGCTCCGTCTCGCGCCTCAAGGAGACGCTCCTGCACCTGGCGCCCGAGGTCACAAAGGTCCATCTCTTCCTTTGCTTCAGTTTCATTCTCTCTGCATTCAGCTCCATTTCTCCATACTCCTCATACTCTCCATACTCCTCATACTCTCCATACTCCTCATACTCTCCATACTCCTCATACTTTCCATACTCCTCATACTCTCCATACTCTCCATACTCCTCATTCAGCCACAGTTCATTGTCCCTCCCATTTGCTAGATTTTGTTTACTCTTATCCTACTTTAAATTGAATGATAAATTAGTTTCAATTCATGTTTGCTTAAGTTCGCTTTTAGCTTCTCATTTTGTGTGTATTTCTGTAATACCACCACGTGCATCCAATTCAGATCTGGAACGAGATGACAGAGCTAGTCTCCTCCAATGGCAACTACAGCGCCTACCGCAAGGCCTTCACCGACTGTGAGTGCTTCAAGATCCCGATCCTGGGAGTGCACCTGAAGGACCTGATCGCCGTCCATGTGGTCTTCCCTGACTGGGTGGATGACGGCAAGGTGAACATTGTGAAGATGCAGCAGCTCTACTTGACCTTCAATGAGCTGGTGTCCCTGCAGAACATGGCATCACAGGTGGAGCCCAACATGGACCTTATCTACCTGCTGGCAGTAAGTGTTACACCCATTACAAGTCCTGTGACCTTGTGAGCCATTTGACTTTGTGCTCCATTCAGCAACACTGCAACAATGTTCAGTATCATTTCTGTATCAATAATTTGCTTTGAAAAAGAATTTAAATTCTGAAGGGCAGTGTGTTTCATTTTCAGCCCCCACTGAAATGCTTATTTTACATCCAAAACATCACTTCTACCATGTTTCTGTAATAGGCCAGTGAAAATGTCCCCCATGTTCTCCCTTTCTAATAAAAAATGAATGTTCCACTCCACCCGCTGTGCGGTTGAGACATTAGTCAATGGGCAGAGCCAAACAAAAGCTGGTGCATTAATGACAGTCATGATTTCAGCACCTCTGATCTTTTCAGCTCTCTCTAGATCTGTATTACACAGAAGATGAGATTTATGAGCTCTCATTACTGAGGGAACCCCGCAACCCAAAGTCTCTGGTAAGTCAGCATGAAAAACATAGACTGCAACCTTTAATGTACTGACTGCAGTGTATTTTTCCCAATGAACATTGTTTGTGGTGAAGAGAATTCAGTGTACTGAAAAAAAAGTGTTTAACTCCAAAGAGAGCTCTGTTTATGAAAAGACATCCATCTATTCATACATTTTAAGGTTTTTTTTTATGTGAGTTCGCTCTTGGAAGCTAACTGTTCTGAGCTCAGTAAGATAAACATGCTATTTGTACTATTAAAGTGCTTCTGCTATTTCTTACAGCCCACCTCTCCCACCACGCCCAACAAGCCAATGGTCCCGCTGGACTGGGCCTCAGGGGTGCACACAAAACCGAACCCTTCCGTCGTGAACAAGCACATCAGGAAAGTGGTGGATGTATGTTCTCATATCTCTTCGTCACACCTTCAATCTGTCCTGTCTCCTGTCTATTCATCATTCACTTCCATTCACTTACCACACTCTGTCCTGTCTGTATTCATCCATTCACTTACCACACTCTGTCCGGTCTGTATTCATCCATTCACTTACCACACTCTGTCCTGTCTGTATTCATCCATTCACTTACCACACTCTGTCCTGTATATGTTCATCCATTCATTCATGATCCTCATGTTTTCTCCAGTTAATTTTTACAGCCCTAACAATGTAAACTGTTAGTCTGTGGTGTCAGTAGCTGTGCAATAGTGTCAATCCGATTGCATCTGTCAATCCATGGTACCTAGTGTATGCTTATATGCATCAGGAATATGTTGTCAGTTTTCTTACTGTAATTCTGTTTATGTTGATGCTTTCTTGGGCAGTCTGTGTTCAGGAATTATGATCATGACCATGACGGCTACATCTCTCAGGAAGACTTTGAAAGCATCACTGCAAACTTCCCCTTCCTGGACTCCTTCTGTGTCCTGGACAAGGACCAGTGAGTGGCTACACACACACACACACACACACACACACAGATGGTGTCTTGCTGGACAGGGATTCAAACCTGCAAACTTTCAATTACAAGTGCACTTTCCTAACCACGACATCGGGTGCGGTCTTTCTACAGTTCTACAGATTTGTTGGTTGTATGTTTGCATTTGTCCAGAATGGAGTGTATAAAAAAGCAATAGGATGATGAATCTTTACAGGTAGTGGTCTGAATGTTGGAGCTCTTGCTTTGGCCCTGACTAGAGTTATAGAGTGCCAGACCAGGCTGGGCTAGGGTGGCAGGGTAGGGGCGGCAGCCGTCTCCTAGCGATTGTGAGCTATGGACTTATCAGAACCAATGTGTCTGCTTGAGCAGGTTTGATCTTTGTAAGAAAGAGAGCCAGTGCAATGATCACAAGCACAGGTGTACTGAAAGCTGCTTTGGAATCTTTTTTGACACAAGTCTAAAGGAAAATATTGTTAATTTCCAAATATGGATTGTGTGTATATATGTATATTTAAATTTATTTCTTTAGCAGAAGCTTCTGTCCAAACCGACACACAAATGAGGAGAGCTTGGCATCAGGGAGTGAGCCAGCTAGCGTCACCTCTAGTGTAGTTAGGGCTTTTTTCAAGTGCCCAGCAGTGATAAATGTGCTGGGTGTGGGACCTGAACCTACAACCTTCTGGATATGAACAGAGATTCCTAAACTGTGGGCTGCTGGGCTACTCACCACAGTGTATGTGCCCTATGATGGACTGGCACCCTGACCTGATTGTACCCCAGCCTTGTGCTATATGTTGCATAGGATAGGCTCTGAGGTAAATGACTGGAAGATTGACTTGTCAACCTTTATACCAATATTAAGATGAAAGGTTTGAAGGATAAGTGCATTTCAGAAAGTTGCTATAATTGATATCTTTGATCAGTTTTCACAAACTGGATTTTTACAGAAGAGTACATATACTAGGCTGTATTGCATGAGAGGTCTAGTGATAAATATGTCAATAGGTTCATATCAGGATAAGCAGAGCAAAATGACACTGTGAGGAGTGAGTCTGGAAAAAGAAAGTATTTTCCCCCAAATATGAAGCTTTTCTGATGGTTCGGATACATGGTCAATTGCATGGCCAGCAGAAGGTACGGCACAACATAAAGGACAAACAGAGCAGTACTGCCTGACTGTATTCCAATGACTTCTATGTGCAGTGGAGTATTAAAATTGCATTCCAGCTGCCGGAGAGGATGCATGTCTATGTCTGGGAATACTTTATTTCCTGTCATGCCATCGCAATCTTGTTTTATGTCGTTCCAAACAGATCGCAATTTAAAGGAGCAGTTCTTGAAAGAGATATGCTTTAGAGAGGATTTAGTGCCGTCGATCCATCCAGGTCGTTCTGCTGCCTAGTTTTGGAGATATCGGGCATAAAAATGATGGTCTTCTCTTGAATATAATAGAGGTTAATGGCATTCTTTCTGTAGTGATTAAAGCGCCAAAAAATCATTTGAAAAATTCAAAAGTAATGTCCTTTACCAGAAATCATGAGCCAGTTACTGAATATAATCCACAGACTTTGTAGTGAGCAGTTTAATGTAGGAACTATTACCTTCTACAAAACTCCAAACACCAATCACATCACTGCGCAGAAGATATGACCATGAGCAACCCAGTGATTGGTAGTGGAATTCCACAGGGAAAATGAAATAAAGTTTAAGTACCATAAAGAAGTACCTGGTGCAGTGGAAAAGCACTTTATAGAGAGTGAATGTAGCTATGAGGAAGTCCTTTTGAATTATAGAACTTTAAAATTAACAAGTAATGTTACATGGCTATAATCAATTATGTTCTGTCACTGCATCGATGCAGAATGGTCCACATCCGCACCCTTACCCATTACCCTAAAATCTGGCATTCAGTGTTGGGTATATCAGTAATAATAATAATAATAATAATAAATTAGTATTAAACTAGTAAACAAAGTCCCAGATCCTCCCCTCATTCCTTTCTTGGCCTCTCCATGTCACCAGGGACGGACTTATTAGCAAGGATGAAATGATGGCCTACTTCCTCAGAGCGAACTCCCAGCTACAGTCGAAAATGGGCCCTTTGTTTATCCACAACTTTCAGGAGATGACATACCTGAAGCCTACCTTCTGCGAGCACTGTGCCGGCTTTGTGAGTCTCCGCAAGCCTCCCTCGCAAGCACACCATGGCCACCCTGCCCTTCATGTATTTACCTCCCTTTTTCCCCACAATCTGCTTGTCCTCTCATCCACTGACATTCTGTTGCTCCCCCTCACTTCTCTCCCACAGCTATGGGGCATCATCAAGCAGGGATATAAGTGTAAAGGTGAGTGCCGTCCGCCTGGTGCTGGGATCTCAGCTTCGCCTGCCTGCTGGGCCCTGCTTCTCTGTCTGCTGTGGTCTGTGCGGTCCATGTGGTTTTTACCTAATTACATTAACACCCCTTTGCTGGGGCCTCACTCACCATTCCTGCCTGTGGCCCATGTGACGCTTGGCTATGAGTCCCAGGTCTATCATTAGACTTATGCGAGCTGACTCCACATAGCCTAACACTTCTGCTTGTGATTACAGACGGCTGCCCCATATTTCATCCTGCTGTGCTACACTGTGCTGCATTACACTGCCTTTGTGCTCTTTTTCAGATTGTGGAGTGAACTGTCACAAGCAGTGCCGAGAGCTGCTGGTCCTAGCCTGCAGGAAGCTTCCGCGTGCCTCCTCCCTGGTTAGCGTGGCACCCAGCACCGCCGTTCACAGCTCACTGCCCAGCAGCCCCACCCTGCCCACATGTGCAGGTCTGTACTGTCGCACATACCTTTGGGCTCATGCATGCAGGTCCGTACTGCCACACATAGCTTCCGGCCCACAGGTGCAGGTCAGTACTACTGCAGGTAGCTTCGGGCCCACACATGCAGGTCTTGTTTCCAGTGCACGCAAGTCAGTACTGCTCGTGTGTAGTTTGGTGCTGCTACATATAGCTTCTGGCCTGCATGCACAGGTAACTACGATTACACTTAGCTTCAGGACCACGCATGCAGGTCAGTACTGCTGCATGTAGCTTCCTGAACATGTGAGCAAGTCAATACTGCAACACGTAGCTTCCAGCCCATGCAAACTGGTTTTATTGCTGCACATAGCTTCAGAACCATGTGAAGAGGTCAGTACTGCATCAGTTTTCGGACCACGCAAGCAAGTCAATACTGCTGCACATGTGTTCCGACTAGCAGGCTTAGATTGGTAGCTTCCAGGCCTCATGCATAGGTTAGTACTGACGCACATAACTTCCAACTTACAGACACAGGTCAGTACAGGCTAAAGTGGCTGACCTCTGTCTTCTTGCAGATGAGGACGAAGTGTTTGAGTTCCCCAAAGTGGCACCAGGAAGCCCTACCCTGGAGGCCCAGTCCATCACTTTGATGACTGGCTCTGCCCAGAAGATCTCAGTACGGCTGCAACGGGCTACCACCAGCCAGGCCACACAGACAGAACCCCTGTGGTCCGAGCATGGCTGGGCTCCTGTCGATGGGGGTTCACACACATTTCCCAAGATGAGGTACCGACTGCACAGCAAGAATTCCAAGGATAAGGGCTTTGCCCGCTGGGAAAATGAGGCCCCGAGACGATCCCGAGACCGCCAGGACTCCCAGGAACAGATGGAGAAGCCTGGGGAGCAACTGAACCAGGGGGTGTGCCCTGAGGTATACCTACTACCTGTCTGCATCCTATCAGTGTGTTCCTGTGGAGTTTGATTACTGTCTATGTTTATAGATCTTATTAGTTTGTCTTTTCATTACTTGTTTGTTGGAAATACAGATATTGTATGTGCACATTACCTTTTATAGTGGAAGGCCACACTGTTTCGTAATATGACCTACTAAAAATAAAAACAGAAGCTTGTGGGGAAAACAGGCAGAAACCTGTAATGGAGAATAGGACAAAATGTGCAATGGGTACATTTTGACAAAAAACATGTTTAGTATGAAAACCATGGAGACGACATCAATAAATTGCCCCCCCCCCCCCCACCCCCCCGACCCACCAACCTAGTCAGCCTCATTCTCTCATCTCTCATTTCACACTCAGGGCCAGTCGCAGGGATGTTTTTCCATTTTATCAGTATGACTTCACATTCTGGCATGGGTCCAGGAGCTGGACATCATAACAAAAGGCCATTGTACTTTGGGACACCCCTCGTTCTTTCCCAGAAAGGTGATCTTGGTCAGGGGTGGCCAACCCTGATCCTAGAGTGCCGATATGCAGCAGGTTTTCTATGCTACCTGGTCTCTGATGAACCACAACTGATCTCAGGCAGATTGTAATGCATCAGGTAGGATATAAAACCTGCTGGATACTGGCACTCCTGGATCAGGGTTGCTGGCCCAGGATCTAGATCAAGGATATATGGACAGATCAAGGAAGTACAAGAACAATTTAGACATTAATGTTTGCAACAGGTCACAGATGATTCAAGAAGACCAAGTATTTGGCAGAAAGACTAAAGGTCAAGGTGCTTCTTTCCATAAAGTCATCAAATAGGTGATAATGATTAAAATGTTGTTCAGCAAAAGCCATGAGTGTTATTGATAATAAATTTACAATATGTTTGCTTTCATTGTGTGTATGAGAAGGAGACAGAGCATGTGCTCTGGAATGGACTGGCCTGCAATCCAGGGTTTCTCCTGTGTCCTGTTCTATGCTTTCTGGAACAGATTCAAGGCTCACCATTTCTGAGCCATATGCACCAGTCACCTGGACAATCCAGGAAAGTTGGATGTTCAGTAAATCAGGGAATATGATTCATGTGTTATTGTCAGATTGACTGCAGTAATAACAATTACCCTGGTGCTGCAGGTAAAGTGTCAACATTTGTTAAGCAATTTGAACAGTGTCCATAAACCATTACCACTGTAATCACCCCATCATTGTAAACTGGCAATTCTCAGTAGTTCAGATTTATATAAGTGCATTGGACCTCCACACTGAACCAGGACCAGAATAGCAATCAGACCCATTCTTTGAGTTCTGAGCAGTGAACAGTCCCATGTTTGCATCTCTGTTGTGTCTCTAGGACAGCTGACTTGGCGCCCCCGTGGTCCACCCCCCAAACTCCCGGCCAAGGAAGCTGTCTTCATTGGGAGAGGTGCTGGCCTGCTTGTGGCCCCCTGTCCAGTAAGTTGGGATAGGCCAGAGTCACGTGAGTGGCGAGGGGCCTTATGGACTGCATAGACTTTGTTAGAAAAAGATGCTGGTAGCCATTATTTTGGTGTCCAAATGTAGATGGTTTTTCTTTTTCAGGAACCAATCTTGGTTCCCCAGAGACAATGTGGTGTGTGTGTGTGGTGCTCCCAAGTATCCACACCAAGGATCACACAGGCTCAGTGTGTGGACATGGGTCTGTGTGTATGTGCAGGCAAAGACCCCCATCCCCGAATGGAACTGGTGAATATAACGCTTGGAAAGTGTGGATTTATAAGATATAGTGAAATGAGAGAAAGTCAGAAAGATGGAGAATTGTGGGTAAAAGAATCAAGCAGGTACAATGAGGCTGATATGAAAGTGAGATGGAGGCAGAAGGCAGTAGATGCTAAAAAAAATCACTTACAGTATATATGTTCAACTGTGTTCATATATGTTCATATATCCATCTGGAACACAACAAAGAGGCACTTCCTCTCCTGTGTAACATGAAATTCCAAGCAATTCCTATTCTGGTTCATAACTGTAAATGTAATTCCATCCATCCATTTCATGTAACTACTTATCCTATTCATGGTCATGGGGGGGTCCCAGGTATGTCCCTGAGGCTTATGGGCACAAGGCAGGGAACAACTCAGGATTGGGTGCCAACCCATCACAGGGCACAAGGCAGGGAACAACTCAGGATTGGGTGCCAACCCATCGCAGGGCACACGCACACGCCATTCACTCACACATGCACACCTAGGGACAATTTAGTATCTCCAGTTAATCTCAGCAAGTTTTTGGACTATGAGGGGAAAACAGAGTCTCCCCACAATGACTTGGGGAGAACATGCAAACTATACACACATGGAGCCATGGTGGAGATTCAAACCGTGGTTGTAAATGTAATTATAATTACCTTTATTTGGAATACTGTTTTAATAAGATTTAAAATTGAAAATGTGGGGGGCCTGGGTGTAAATTAGTTAGGAGCAGATTGGAAGCACGATCCTGCTTTTGGCTTTGTTTGGTGTTAGCAGCGGAAAGGAAGAAAAGATGAAAATATTTACTGATATTTGAGCTGGAAATTATAAAGCTAATATATAAGAATGTGGTGCAGTGTAGGTTTGAATAGGTAATTTACTGACTAGGTATATACATGGGGGTGTCACTCACCCAAAGGTGACCTTCCACCTCTGACATCACTTGTAAGGTCAGTCTCGCCACCTAATAGCAAGAGCTAGCCTTCACAGCAGCCTTGACAAATGGAGCAACTTCCAGCTGGTCAGAATGATGTCAGCTGGGAGGCCGGGAACTGGAGCTTTTGCCTGATGGACAGAACAATCCGTCCCTCACCAAGGAGACCAAGATTAAGCAATGGACTGTGGCAACCTGAGATGGGGTCACAGGAGGCCAACATTGAGGATCTGAGGCAGCACCTTGGGAGCTTGATAACAAACCTGGATCAGGGGCACAAGCCAAGGAACCACCTTCCATCTGAACTCTTTAGGTGATGCTGGTCATCTCTGTGACACTTGTGGTCCTGACCTATGACAGAGTGGCAAAGGGGGCTGGGGTTGGGCTGGAGGGCACAGGCAGTGTCACCTTGTGAGTCTTGGATGTCCAGCCTTCCTGCGTTCCCCCGAGGGGTGTATCACAGCAGCACGGTGAAAATATGTCAGTAATGCATATGATGGGAAAAACACATGTTAACTTGTATTGATAACATTTGAGGAACATCCATTTATGTCTTTTTTTGTAAAAAGCATGTTAATTGATTTTACCATTCATGCTATTGTTGTTGTTATTATTATTATTATAGCTGGTTTACTTGAATCTTTATTTCTTAATAGGAGCCCATTCTGTACTGTGTTCTGTGTCTGTGTTCTGTGTCTCCCACCTGCTATAAGCAGACGGTGCTTTCGATGGCTGAGTCCCCTTCATGCTCCCAGCCCGTCCAGGGACTCAGGCCTCTCGGGAGCAATTGGCTGTAAAGTATTTCATTCCCCAACAGACTAGAGTCAGTCGGCACAGATGGCACACAGATGCCATGCTTGCAGTCAGTGTGCACTGCGGTTATGTAGCCAGTCATGTCCTTCACCTGATTTGATCTCATCATTGATCCAACTGTAAACATGAAGCTGTGGGTGACAATAACATGCATCACTGTGGCTCTCCTCCTGAGCAAGCCCTGCTACAAGAGAAAATGTATCTGACCTAGACAAACACACACAGATAGGCAGGCACACAGGACACCTCCCAGCACTACAGCTCTAGTCTCACTCTTGCTTTTCTATGGCTGGTCCTTTTTATTTAAGAAAGGAATATCTATATTTTTTTAGAAAAATGTTGAAAATACAAATAGATCAAATTTCATTTGACATGAAAGGTAGAAGTGTCTTTTTAAGTGTCCCAGTATTTATTAATAACATACTGAAATATAGGCACCATTACTCTTACACAGAATGACTTTTGCTTTAGTTGACGGCCACATTTGTCCCCCACGGGACACCATACTGTCTGAAGGGTAACTTATTAAGTGCTGGTGCCAGTGTGTATTTTATGTCTTTATCGTTGTTTTCCATACACACTGCCAAATAAAAAAAAATCTATTGCAACCCTTGAGTTGGTGCTAATATATATATTTTTTTTCCAGGAGTTAAAACTTATCAAAACCAGATGCGCCCCCCGGCATCTGAGGTAAAGTTTGGTACATCCTCATGAGGCATTTCATTGTTTGTGGTGAATTAACTGGTCAGTTTAAGTAAAATGTTATGCTAGAGATGTGTCTTTGACTTTCTTTCTTTTCGTTGCGCCGTCAACGATCGTAGCTCGTTAGAACATGTTGCTTCAGTATCTCCAAAATAAGAAACCAACAGCCAGGATCTGTGCGCGTATGCTAGTGTGTTTAATTTACAAGTTCTCTGTCCAGTGTTGCCAACTACTTTCAATGTCTCTGTCTAGTGCTGTAGTTCCCGCTTGTTTTAAAAAATCCACCACTGTCCCATTTCCAAAAACATCCAACTACAGAGCCCGGTCGATATGAGCTAATGCTGTATTCCACTTGCCCTCGTAACTCGTATTTCGAGTCGGATTCCGAGTTTTGAAGCCGGAAGTGACGACATGCATGCTCCAGTTTCTCGGAGATCCGAGAAATATCTTACACAGCACAGAGGATCCCAAGTTCAGAATCCAAGATGGCTGCGCCCTTTATCAACAGAAGGGAAAGTTGTAGTTTTATCCTGTTTAAGCACTACTTCTCATTTGTGGCTCATTAAATCGGTCGCACACACTATACCATCCAACTTATCTGTGGACATGTTGCTACGGAGTTTTAAACGTGAAGCACCGCGTGTAATGTGTTATCAAGTGATATTGCTAACAATGGCTACCAATTAACGGGGCTAGAATTGGATTTGATGATTAGTCGGAATATTTTTCGGATTTAAGGTAGATCGTGTTAATTGTAAAAGAACGAAGATAAAGGCCATTTAAACTGAGGCATCTTAAATTAAGTTGTCCGCCTAAGCAAAAAATGCTTTTTTTATATAGGTCCATGGTACTGCTACTAATGTGGCAAATTGAACGCATCTGACTCGGTTTTCCCGAATTTTTAGCGGATGTGCCGTAATCTCAGAATTCGAAAATCGGATCCCGAGGGAAATGGAATGCAGCATAAATCAGTATCGGTCGCTCTGTCGACTTGTGGATTCTCACCGCTCCAGTGGCGAAACTAATACCCAGGCCGAGATCACGAAAGTCATTTTCTATCCATTTTCGCCGCCTACTGGCCACGTCACAGAAGTGATCTAATTTGTCTGCGTAAGGTTTGGGGGCCTGTACTGCGAAGCCGGGTTACTGGCTTATCGGGGTAACTTGTCGGATTGAAGGTAGTCTGGGCGAAATGTAAGTGAACGAATATGAAGTCCGTTTAAACTGTGGTACCTTAAATCCGACAAATTACCCCGATATGCCAGTAACCCCGCTTCGTAGTACAGGCCACTGGTTTGCCAACTTTGGTTAGCTGGCTGGAGTAAGACTTTCAATTCGAGACAATTATGCACACGCATTTGCATGCATGAATGAGTTTTATTATCTTGTAAATAGTCTGTAGATTTTGCAAAACGTCCCCAACGCTTTTATTGTAGCTAATTTTAGGTTTATAGTGGAATAGTATAGATTTGCCGTAAGATGTCTTACGTGAGCGTGTCACGCCAGATGCGTGAGTTGGCAACCCTGAGTAAAAGTCTGAAGTCGCCATCATGATTGTAGTAACTGTCTGTATAATCCAGCGCTTGATGAAGTTGTTACCATACGGCTACAACTTCATGTCAAACAACGTAAGGGTATGTTGGCAAAGCGCAGTCTGGGTTTGTCATTGTGTCTGGTTTTATTCAAATCCAAATATGGCCTTAATACTTCAAAATGAACATCCAATAAACGCTACAGGTTGAGACCCTCTCATGTAATGACAGGCTTTCATTCACAAATCACTGCTCAAGAGAAGGCACAGGAATCAAGACTAACTAATCCTATATAAATATGGAATCGGATGCTGTAGTCAAACGACACCAGTGTGGCACTTGACAGGGAATCATGCAGAATCAGGATGAAGCCTGGTCATCCCGGTATTAAATCCTGAATGTCAATCAACGTCCACAGTGTATGTACTCGAAACACTGCACACTGTTTTCCATTTGCTGGACACGTTCTGAATAGTATTTGCATTAATACTGAATGGGAGACGTCATTTTAAAATCCAGCTGAGGTGTCGCGGCGGTTAGTAAAAGTTGCAGAGCATTATTAAATGGTAATACAATGGAGGTCTTCATGTTTTACATGCTGCATCTTCAGATTTCCACCGAAACATGAGCTCTACTCGACTTTTAATTTATGATTTTACTATACACAACACGTTTACTACTTCACGTAAACCTCGTTTTATTCTATGAACAATCTTTATGTAGAATCTCACTCTATCATCATTTTGGCAACGGGCTTGTGGGGCTTATCGCTGCGCACGCCTAAAATTTATGCACTTGAAATCCTAAAAATACTGGTCTATTTTTAAAACTAATGCGTTGATCAAATTATAATTAGTATATATGTTAAAAATGATTTAAATTATATCGCATCCTTTGCATCCATTTACACTATTTCGTATTAGTATATTCGCTCAGGCATATTTTAAGCCGACCCTGAGTGGTTCTTTGGGGGTTGGTATGGACCTAGGCATGCCAACTTAGCAGTGGCGTCAAGTTCGTACGTATGCGGTTTATTAGACTCTTTATGTTAATATACTGTTAGGAGCCTTTGATAAAATGGAAAACGATATCCTAGACTCGCTGGAAGATCTCGGGTAAGTGAAAAACAAAAGATTGCCTGCTTTCTCATTTTCTTGGTGCACTGCATGGTACGTACCTATATTCGCTGTCAGCAGTTCAGCTAACCTGCTGCTGTCTTGTCCAATTCTTAATTCCATTAGTAATTGATTTATGTGGGTAAATTATTCTAGTGCGTAACAATAAAGATAAAGGGTTCTCTTATTTTAGAGGTTGCGTTGTAGGTTTTAGCTGCTTTCGTGTCCGGTTGTCTTTATATGGCCAGATTGTACGAGTCAGTGACTAGTTAACAATAGGTGGCAGTAAAGTCGAATCAGTGGTTTGGGTGTAATTTTTTTAAAATAGAAAGACCGTATGCTTGTCATAGTAGTTTTCCGTCCTGTTTACAGTGCGTTTATCGATTCCTGGCTTTTCGTTGCAGGTACAAGGGCCCCTTACTGGACGATGGAGCTCTGGACAAGGCTGTCACGGCCGGGGCTGAATCCCCGGAATTCACCGGACTGTGTGCTTGGCTTGTGACTGAGCTCAAGCTGTATTGTAAACTGGAGGAGAATGTTCACGCCACGAGCTGTGAGTTTTGCACATGTGAACTGCTGTCCTGTCTTCCCTGGGGCTTCCTAAGCTTGCTTTGATGACAGTCCTGTCTTACATATTTATGCAAATCACCCATTAAGAACCTACATATGGGCTCTTTGGGGTTTAACGTACATTGTGTTATATACAGTGTTTTGGAGGGTTTTGTTGAATACTCTAATAATATAGAAAATATATAGCTGGCCGATGCTGTTTGGAATTAACCTGGTCTTAAGTATTTGACTTTCTGAGCCCATGCCATACTATTCCATAGTTATCCTATTGTTGTCTCACGTGTGCTTTTTGGTCAGCCAAGCCAAACCCCTGGTGTCTTCCCAGGTCCCACCGAAGCAGATGGGTTTCAGCTGGAGATGAGTGGCCTCTTGTCGGAGATGATTTGTCCCTACTCGGTCCTCACGACAGGCGACGTCACCCAGCGACTGCTGAACAGAAACAGCTGCTTGCTTCTCCTCAGTATGTGAACGGGACTGATCCATGCAGGCTGGAGTTTTTGTGCACCATTGTTCACACCTGGTTAATGATCCCATTAATGGAAAAAAAATCAAAATCCACTCTGACATTCTCTCAATAAAGATACTGAATTTTGGTGAGAGTCCAAAGTAAAGCGTCAGCTAAGATGACGAAGCAAAGAACACAGTCAATAAGGTCCTTAGCATATCTGCCCAGATATCGGCGTATTTAAAGCTATGCTGTGCCCGTTTCACAGTTGTGAATGTTTTTCTTGCTACAGCATTCCTGATCTCTGAGCTGGAGGCATCAAGGATGATCCTGGTAATGCAGCCTCAGAAGCAAGTGCAGGAGCAGGGGGGTAGTGAAGTCTTCATGGAGCTGAAGGGTATCTGTGTCGCCCTCGGCATGTCAAAGCCCCCCGCCAACATAAGCATGTTTCAGTTCTTCAGTGGCATAGAGAAGAAGGTAAGGAAGTAGCCTTCTAAGATTTGTGTTTCAAAAAACGGAGTACCGGAGGGCTGTGCCTCATTCTTAGTAACCTACATGGGTTCCTGTTGGTCCCTTTGTCCCCAGCTGAAAGAAGCCCTGTCCAAAGTGCCACCAACACACGTCGGAAAACCACTGCTGAAGAGGCCACTGGGACCAGTGCACTGGGTAAATGGCTTTACTCCGCAAAAGTCATAATTAGCAAATGATTTAGAAAAGACCTGTTTTATCACATATATGATTAATTTCTTATAGTGTGTGCATCCTGAAAATAGGAAAATGTTTTGATGTACAGGAGAAGGTTGAAGCAATCAACCAGGCACTGGTGAATGAATACGATGTGAGGAGAAAGATGTTATTGAAACGTCTTGATGTTACTGTCCAGTCTTTTGGCTGGTCAGAAAGGGCCAAGGTGAGACATACAACACCATGATGACATCTCATAATAAACCACAGCTGCCACTTTGTCTAGTAACATTTGTTTAGTATTTATACTCATGCTTGATTTGAGCAAGACTGCCCATTTTTATGGATTTAATAGACTGTGTTTGTACAGACGTCTTTGTCACCCTTTGGGAGTGTCCAGTGTTGCTTTGCATAACAGCCTGATCAACAATGAACTGAACACTGTGACTTTGATGCAAATTGATGTTAATGTTGCTGGTCAGGTCAGGCTTGTGTTTCTTCTTGTCCTCTCCCATAAGGCACAAGCTGAAAAGCTGGGCAAAGTATATCAGCCCCTACGTTCGGCATTGGCCAGCAAGACCGCTGTCTCTGTGGCCCATTTGTTTGCAGCGCGAGAGGACCTTTCCAAAATCCTCCGCACCAGCAGCGGGAGGATTCGCGAGAAGACGGCCTGCGCCATCAACAAGGTAGCGTGTCATTTGGTGATTAAAATCATTGGAGTTAAACTGAAATTGCTTTCCACCCACAGTAGCTGATTACCCCCCTCCCCTCCCCCATCAGATTCTCATGGGCCGTGTCCCTGACCGAGGGGGTAGACCCAACGAGATTGAGCCACCCCCCCCAGAGATGCCCCCATGGCAGAAACGACAAGATGGACCCCAGGGAGGAGGTGGACAGCAGTTTGGAGGGGGTGGCAGAGGTGGTGGCGGTGGCCAGGGGGGGCGTGGAGGAGGTGGCCAAGGTGGCAAGGTTCAGGGGGGTTGGTCAGATGGAGGTCATGGAAGCTACCAGGAAGGAGGTGGCCATCAAGGAGGTGGAGGAAGAGGAAGTTATGGTGGTGGTGGTTACCAGGGTAGCTTTCAGGCTCCAAATTACCCAAGAGGAGGCTATCAAGGTGGAGGTGGGGGGAGCTATCA
>JABFEB020000060.1:16637992-16667301 GCA_019775895.2 Stomatorhinus ivindoensis
CAGTAGTGTGTCTGTCTGCGGGGAGAATGTCAACCTTATGGACAGATTTACCTACCTCGGCAGCGACGTTCACGTCTCTGATGACTCTTCCAATGAAGTCAGTAGATGGTTTGGAAGAGCATGGGGGGTCATGAGGTTGCTGGAATGGGGTGTGTGGCGCTCCCGATATCTTTGCAAGAGGACGAAGGTCCAAGTCTTTAGAGTCCTGGTGCTCCCTGTCTTGCAATTTGGCCGTGACATGGATTCTATCCAGTGACCTGAGATGAAGACTGGCCTCCTTCAGTACTGTATCTCTTTGGAGAATCCTTGGGTACTGCTGGCTTGACTTTGTTGAATGAGCAGTTGCTTTCAGCATATGTTAATATTACCGCAATACATTTCTTTTCTGCTTTGTACTATTGTATTCTCCTTTAATTGAGAAAAATCAGATGCCGTTTTTATAGGTGAATTTAAAACGGACTTGTTTGGTTTAATGTAAATATGCAGTTTCATTCAGACAGTAGCTAATCGGGTGCAGATAAGAGCATAGGATTGTAAATCAGCTTGGCCCTAGTCCTAGAATTGCCCACCCCTGGCCTGAAAAAATCAGCTGTGCTGGTTCCCATGTGTGACTTAGTGGTCACACCAGTTGTGGATACTGGTTGCTGGTTTGGCTTTAGCAGGCTGAGGTGATGGATGCAGCTCACTGAACAGGCCAGCTGAACCCTTCCCTGTGTCTGGCAGAGGAAAAGCAAAGGCGAGTTCAGGAGGAGGAGGAAGAGGTGAAGCAACTCAAGAGATGCCTGACAGAGCTGGAGAACCACCTAGCTACATATGAAGCTGGCAACCAGCACCCTCCTCTGGTAAAAACCGCTACAATCTAACCAGTCTGTGGTGCACCTTATCTGAGAAGACCAGAGTCTTTGTGGCCTCTGGTCTTTCATGGGGAAAGACATCCTCCTGTTGTGATTAATGCCTTTTTTTGCAGGAATCACATACCCTGGCAGAGTGCCCACTCCCTGCAACCCTCCAGAAGACCATGGTGCACCCCCACTTGCTCAATGAGGGTGTAAATGGCAGCGTGGCATTCGGAGCCAGTCTTGAGCCGCACGTAGCACCCCAGCCGCAGTGCACTCAATCCTGCGGTCCCTTCCCTGTGACCACTCCTTCTGAGTATTCGGGTTATAGCTGTATCCAGTCTATGCCGATGTGCTCCACGGAGGAAGGTGTGGCCCGCTCCGCAGCCAGCCCTGCTCCTGAGAGTTCCTCCCAGCTGCCAACAAAAGGAAACCTAGACAGGATGTCCAACCAAATTCTGGGCTTGCGTGCTCCAGCTGGGAGGACAAATAACCAAGAAGTGGCCTCGGGCCTGACTGACTCTGTCGGCCAACCTCTTAGCACATGTTCCCAGGAGAGCAGGAGAGAGCTGTAAGCATCGGCTGTTTCCGTCATAGCAGTCGAGCATTCTGTTCCATATTTCATCCTTCGTATTTTTAAACTGCTTTCATTTGTTTGCAGAGATTTTTCACAGAATGACGACCCAGGAATGGTTGGCAGCCGTGAGTGTGAGTTTCCATTTTCATGGCCTGTTTCCTCGTGTTTCTGATGGCAGCCTTCTACTCTCACTTTTTCTCTGCACATGTTTCTCAGTCTGTGTTTCTGTCCCACAGTGTCACATGGGGGGACTAGGAACGATTCCTGCGCAACTCCCAACGCATGCTTTGGACCAGTCCAGTCCACGCCATCCAGAGTACAACCATCCCCCACCGTCAACACCCGTGAGGCCTTGGGTGAGCTTTGGGGAACTTGACATCCGCTATCCCTTTCTTTACTTGGTTGACCTGTTTTGATCCTAATAGCATGTTTACAGTAGAGGACAGGTGATTTTGAACTGTTTTCACATTAGGGGTCAAGAGTTGGTGCTCTTTACAGTGGGTTGGAAGGGGGGGATCATTTCAGAAACCACGAGCACAGGTATGAGAAACCATCAAACTGATCCTCATCCCACCACGGCTTCCAGATGTGATCATGGACATGTTCCAAGCCCCGCCCTTCATCCAGGATGGCCCCTTCAACAGTACATGTCAAAATGCACTGCAGGACAGCTTTAGAGGTACTTGTCCAGCCAATTAGTGGCACACAGAGCAGGGAGAGATGCTGGGGATGAATGTATAGTGGGTGTGGCCTAATAGAACAGCTAACCGGAGCTAATTCTGTGTCTCCCAGTGATAAATGCCACTGCACTGGGAAAGAATCCTGCTGCTGTCCCGTTTGCCATATTTCAGGATGAAAATGACAAGAATGAGAATAAGGGGTAAGCCCTACATTTAAGTAAAGTTTTGTGCTCCTTGTCTCACCAACATCCTCAGATCCTCATTGCTTTGTCTGTTTTCATAGGATACCCTTTGGGGCAGAGAAAGCTCAACAAGCACGTGTGCTGGTGGAGATACCTGTATCTAAAGTGGTGAAACAAAATGTAAATAAGTGCGGGAAACCTCATCTGATGTTCTAAAGTTGGCTACTCAGTGAGTTTCAGTGAGGTGTTTGCTAACAGCCAGTGTCACCGTAATGCCAGGATGTTCCTTTCGGTGTGGAGTCCATGACGGATGACAGCACGGTGTGGGGTCCACGTTACAACAACACCCTGGCTCCCTGTCCCAACACCACTGGGGATTTTGCCCTTCATGCTCCTCTGGTTTCTACCCCTTTCCATCCAGTTAGTTCTCACTCCTGCAGCTCAGTTACAGATGACGGTAATTAATGTTTAAAAGAAAAATAATAAAGATTTTGGGTAGTGCAGTAAGGTGCCTTGGACTGACTTTCTTTCTCTGGTTCTTTTTGATAAAGAAAATGGCCAGCATACAGTCTTTTTTTGCTCTGAAGAAAAGACCTCTCAGTGTCTGTCCAACAAACTCAGGTACCTAGATGCCAGCTCTTCACTCTCATGCCGTAACCAATGTTGACTGTGTTGTCAGTGTATTGTCCAGGTGCTGACACTCTATGCTCTACCCCCAGTCCAATTCTGGAGGAGAGTCCCGCTGAGGAAAAGGACCCACTGTCATTGGCTGGGTCCTGCAGCGCCCAGGGTACCATCCTTGTTGTGCAGCACACCTTGGCATCTTGCACTCTTGCTGAACCACCGCCTGCTGCGCTGTCCTTCCCAGAGCAGACTTTTGGCCCCGACCGTGCCACTTCATCAGCAATCGCTATGCATGGATCTCAGGGAAATTGGGATGTTTGCATAAGTCCAGGCCTGGTTTCTATCCCTGAGCCTGACTGGTTTCTCTCCAGAAATCCAGGGTGTACCCCCATGTCAGGCATGGTAAATCCTACAAGTCCCAGAGAAGCCCCTCTGTCCAATTGGGACTTACCCAAAAGGACAAAGGCTGCCCCCATCTCCAGTTTGGTTCTGCCCAAGAATTCAGATTACGGCTCTGTGTCAGATGTTGTCCTCCCCAAGCCGGACTGGTTTT
Source organism: Stomatorhinus ivindoensis (assembly GCA_019775895.2). Taxonomy (NCBI): domain Eukaryota; kingdom Metazoa; phylum Chordata; class Actinopteri; order Osteoglossiformes; family Mormyridae; genus Stomatorhinus; species Stomatorhinus ivindoensis. The sequence continues at coordinate 16,641,445 of JABFEB020000060.1, forward strand.
TCACCAATAGCCCAGAACGTTCCCCAAGGTCCAAGACTGTCCTGCCAAAGACCCCAGAACATGCTAACATGTCCAACTGTACTTTTCCCAAGAGCTCAGAACATGTCATGTCAGGCTGGGTTCTTCCTAAGACCCCAGAACTAATAACAAAGTCACAGTTGGAAGTACCAATGAGCCCAGAACCAACACCTTTGCCAAACCAAGATGTACCGATGAGCCCAGAATCAATACCTTTGCCAGACCAAGATGTACCGATGAGCCCAGAATCAATGCCTTTGCCAGAACAAGATGTACCGATGAGCCCAGAACCATATAATCATAAAGGTACCTCTCAGTCCAAGTCGGTCCTGTGAGTGATGTCTTGCATTGACATCTTATAGATAGTCAGTCTCTCTCTCTCTCCTCTCAGCCACACAGCTGGTATCTGACCCCTGGGATGAAGTCCTCATTTCTGGGCTCCTCTCTGCATTACCTACTCCACTCAGCTCCTTCCCCAATTTCTCCAGCTGGCACTGCAATGTCCCCACCATCTCGCCAAAGATCACTGTAACATTAGGTGACGATACAACTGACCTTTTACGCTTCCTGCTTTACAGCAAATCTTGTAGCAGAAAAGCTACTTGCGTAAACTATAAACGGTACAAGATGTTTGTGTCAGTGTTACAGAAATATGGGAAGTTGATGTTTTGCCACTTATAACCAGCTCCCTAATTTTAAATTCCTAGGTGAAGAATCTTTTCAGGTGGATTGCATCCTTGGAGAGGGAGCCTTTGCTAAGGTGTACCAAGGCAGAGATCTTGCCAGCTCTAAGAAACTTGTTTTAAAGGTGTTTACCTTGAGGTTTTGATCAGACCATTGGCTTCACATTGTGCTGTGTATTGACTTACCCTGTGGTGATTGATTTGTGCCTCTCCTCAGGTTCAGAAACCTGCCAATCCCTGGGAGTTCTACATCAATAGTCAGCTAGACTGCCGCCTCCCATCCAGCGTGCGCCATCTTTTCAGCAGTCTGTACTCTGCCCACACGTTTCAAAACGGCAGCGTACTGCTGGGCCAGCTCCACAACTATGGCACACTATTGGTGGGTTTCACTGTCACTCAGTTTGAAATGAAGTAGGCCTGCAGGATGTATGATGTTACTGTTGACATCACGTTGTGATCATCAATGAATTTTGCTAAGAAACATTTATGTCGCTAGAAAGCTTAGTAATTTCGCAATTTGTGATTTATTTATTTTTTCCTTTTCCAGTTTATATAGTATGTTTTAAAAATTAGTCTGTTTACTTTCATAAGCTCTGCATTCATAGTGACTCGTCCTTGCTGCTGCACTCACTCAATCTTTCTGGCATTTGTGAGTGCCAACACACAAACTATTTTGTACCTGTTGGCATAGATAGGTTCTATTTGGCTACAGTTTGTTTTGGATAAATGTTCAATGGATTAAGGAGATTCAGTCAGTTGCGTCAGCACTGAAAAGGTTTTCACACTAATTTATCTATAGATGGTTACAGTGATTGATAACTGAGTGGCTCACAAATTAAACTCTTTAATTGGACAAACCAGGTTCATGATAGATGTCGATTTATCAGCCTTTCTGGCATAGCTATGTAACACGACAGTCCCAGGAGGCTCAGCAGCAGGGGTAGCTGATAGCTTTGGTCTCTACTTCTCTACAGAATGCTGTGAACCTGTACAGGAACACAAGCGACAAAGTGATGCCCCAGCCACTCGCCTTGTACTTTGCAGTCTGCATCCTTCAGATTGTGGAACACCTCCACAGCATCCAGCTCATCCATGCAGACATCAAGCCTGACAATTTCCTCCTGAGCGAGAGGTGGGCAGGCTGTTATGCATCTACCTCCTGTTCTACTGTGACTTGAGCCCCATTGAAATCACCCCTGGTTTGATGTGTTTTATGTTGCCGTCTTTTCAGGGAGTCCCATCAGAGCAGGTTAAGCCTCCTTAATTCCACTGTGCTGTTCAATTGCTATAATTGCTGTCACGTCCTTGATGGGCCTTGTTCCATGTTCTTTTGGCTTTAGGTTCCTTGATAACGAGTGCTTTGAACCTGACAATTTGGATCATGGATTGGTATTGATTGACCTTGGGCAAAGTATCGACATGAGAATCTTCCCAGAAGGCACTGCATTCACTGCAAAGTGCATGACTTCAGGCTTCCAGTGTATTGAGATGTTGAGCGGAAAACCTTGGAATTACCAGGTGGGGACTGCCTGAGGGGCTGGGTCAGGCAGTCTTGGCACATAATGCCTGTTTTTTCTTTGTCCAATCAGATGCATGTGTTCACAAAATCAGTTTGATGGAGACATTGTCTGTTTCAGACGGACTACTTTGGAATTGCTGGCACTGTTCACTGCTTGATTTTTGGAACTTACATGAATGTGAAGAACAAAAATGGAGTGTGGATGACAAATGGGATTTTTAAGAGGTACGTTTGTTTCCCCATTCCCTAAGAATTCATCGCCCCGGTTGATGTGAATTGTACAGACTTGCCAAGTCTCCCTCCCTCTGACTCTGTAGGAACCCCCACAGTGAGCTTTGGATGAGATTTTTCCACAACCTGCTAAACGTGCCCAATTGCAGCTCACAGCTCTGTCTGCGCAGCTGGCAAAGCCAACTAGGTGCAGAGCTGCAGAGCAACTATGGCAGCAAGCTGCGTATGCTCAAGAAGCGGCTCGTGGGCCAGCTCCTCGAATGCAAGCGCAGTCCCAGATAAAGTCCTGGGCTGTTTGGAATGTGGGTCCCCTGAGTTTGCAAACCCTGTAAACAAATAGCAGTGTAATGCTTTGTAAATTCCTTTGATTGCCTTGCAGTTTTTAGAAATGTTTTTTTTTTAATCTGGTTGGCTCAAATATGTAAGAGACTGGCAGAAAAGTACTGTATTTTATACAGTTTAATACCTTGTTTCTAAAGGCATTTTTTGTCGAATAAAGCTATACAAGAGATACAGTGGTACCTCAGTTTTCAAACTCATAACTTGATTTACTTAAAAGTCTAACCAACCAGTTCAAATGAAATTACCTAGAACTCGATCTGAATCTCAGAAGACAAACCGTGAGCGCCGACTTAAGATCATTTGTACCCGCGGGGAACACGCGGCACGTCTCTTGGTGGGGAAAAAAAGGTAAAGCTTCAGTCTCAGCCTCGCATTCCCTGTGATGGCACCGTACATGTTTACACTAACTACATATATTTAAACAGTAAAAATACATATAAACGATACGGTAATTGTATTACACATTTAAAAATAGATTTCTTATTTTAATGTTAACAATAAATCATTAATACATTTAATTGTAATATTGTCGTGCCGAGTGGGAACCGAGACCGACACATACGTCAGGGTATCGGGGAATACGGGGTTTAATTACAGGTAAAGCAGGTAAAACGCAGACGGACATTAGAATGACTGGACTGGGGAAACAAACTGATGCCTTGTCCACACATGCACGGATATATCTTAAAACGGTGTTTTCCTCCACCGTTAAAAAAAATCCCCATCCACACGAACATTGTCTTCTAAAAAAATTCCATCCACATGAAACCACTAAAATGCGCTGTTAAAAGCATGTCAAACAACAGGCGGCATTATAACTAACCGTACTACCATGTTAGCCTGTAAGTCTATAGAGAGGGCACCACTTCTCTATAACAAAGCTACCATAATCCATACCATCATGGGCCCAATCTGGTGTACAGAAACTCTTGCCCATTCTCCACCCTTATAGGTGGCCCTGATTACAAGAGCTGTTATTCCGATAATAAGTGGATTTTACTGGTTATCTGCAAAAACGACCAAAACACTGCAGTTGCAGATACAGAAAGTGGCTCATGGATGAACCTGGATTAAATCTGGTTTGGTCTGGGTTAAACTCATTACCGCACGTTTTCTTAATTAAACAAGCTCAGATATTTACAATACCGTGACAGCAACAAAAATACACTGACGATGTCCTACCTAAAGATCACCACAAGGGAGAGCTCACACATTCAGTCGTACTGAACACTACAGTAGTTATGCGGAAGCGCAAAGTGACAAGACCGTATTATTAAAATATATTTTTTTCATTAATGTTAATGGGTGTGCCCAGGTAGTTCCGCCTTTGGTTTCAGCTCCTTAAAATTAAATTAAATTTTTAAAAGTTACACGCCAGCTCCGAATGCGGTGGAATACCACACAACCGAACATGGGTTTGCTGCTAGCATGCTGCGTTAGATGGCGCTACTACAGATGATTACATAAACACTAGGCTCTTCCGACGCGCATTTCCGGCGACCAGTAGAAAAGCGGCGACCTGCTCGGCCATTGTCAACATCGCAGTTTACAACGGTGCGAGTTGCGATTGCAACGTACACTCATTGTTACATAGGGGCTTCTGTCACCAGTGAGTCCGTTCGCTTGGAAATGCAGTCCTGCATCAGTCTGAAAACACAGCTATCCTCCATTCTGGATATAATGACTAAAGCCGCAGTGGCAGAGATAAGTAAACTTATTAGCGAGGCTGCTGAGTACGCGCCGGGATTGCACCTGGAAATGACTGTGAGTGTGAATGACGGTGAAGCGCTGGGGAGGAGATCGACAGTTACTCCCATTGACATTACGACGGTGAGTGTGATCGTTGGGCAATCGGTAAGACTTTGGTACGTTTTGGGTGATGCCGGTGGAGGTCCGATGCAGTATAGTGTGGATCCATCTACCTTACTGGACAGATCAGTGTTCCGAGAGACTCGCAAAACCGGGTTATTTACTAGTAATGCGACGACTGTGACTAGTAACATCGCACATGTGATTATGGTGTTTAAGTTTTTTTCATGATAATTTTAATAACGTAAATGTAGTACTTCAGCATCCCTCTATCCTTTATGGAGACAAACATGTAAAACGACCACAGAATATTTATGTTGGTAATTACGAGTTGTGGTGTTTAACAATTTGTATGAGGAATTGATGTTAAACCTATGCGTCCATATATTCTACATACGGTATGAAATTATTTGGAGAAGTATGAATGGTATGTTGTTTTTTTAGACGCAGGTAGCCTCCATCATGGACAGCTTATCCAAAGATGCTGCAGATAAAATCTTCAGACTAGTTGATGAGAACTTTGCCTCGTTGCGCTTGGAGGTGTCCCAGAGTCAGAATGAGAACGAGTCTCTGAGGAAGAGGTTGCAGCTGATGGAGAGTGAATCGGTGACAACGCAGGAATGCCGACGGGAAGGGGGAAGAGGCGGGTCGTTCCGGATACACGGCTGCTGGTTGAACTCTGATCTCTGTCAGACAGCCCAAGGTGGGTTGCTTGGGAGTGAAGTGCTTTGTTTTTGGCCTGCCCGAGTGTGAATAAATATGAATAAACTGTGATCAAGGAACAGCATGTGGAAAATGCTGGAAGAATAGCGTACACATTTCCAGGTCCAGTGTTCCTTTCTGCACCTATTTTCATTTTAGATAACCCTGTCATCAACTATGTTTTTGACGGGATTTTGGAGGTGGATTTGTACTGTTATTAGGGGTCCAAGCATGCATTAATTTGGCTACGTTCACACTGCCATGCTGAAGTGAGTCAAATCGGATTTTTTGCCTTAATGTGAGACATATCTTATCTTTTAAGTGCTGTGTGGACACGCAAATCTGATCTTTCCAAATCGGATTTGTGCCACTTTCATATGAGGTATTAAATCGGATACGTATCCGATTCGCGGCCATGCGACCTGAATGTGAACGCTCGGATCGGAATTCATGTGGCTTTTTGCTTATACGCATGCGCTGACATCAGCCTGTACCGGCAGCGCAAGAAGGTAAAAATGGAGGAGAGCTGCGATAAGTCAGTGGAAGGATGGAGAAGGTGGGGATTTAATTGATATTTGGGGAAATTAATCTGTTCAAGCTAAACTGGAAGGAACCTATCGTAATAGAGTAGTATTTGAAATAATTAATAAAAGAAATGGCACAGCGCGGACACGAACGTGGCTACAATGCCAAAGAAAAATTAAGAGCCTGAAGGAGGCAAAAGACTCGAATCAGCGCGGCGGTCATGGCCGCACAACGTGCCAATTTTACGACCAGCTTATATCCCGTGTAAAGACATATCAATGTGCGCATGCGGAGGACCGATGCGTTCACATTACAGTCAGGTACAGGTCACTTGTGAATGTGAACCGACAAGATAGACAAACCCGATATGAGCAAAATGTCGGAATTGAACGATGTGGCTAGCAGCGTGAACGTAGCCTTGGAGAACTGAAGTAATGCAAAAGTGACTGTAACTAATTACTAATTTCCAGTAATTTGCACAGCACTGCATATTGTTCTTCTACACTTTAAACAATGTGGGAAATGGAGACCATAAGGTGTAGAAACAGCAAATTTGGGGAACTGGGTTATTCAGGCAAGCAAAATAATGTCCATGGGCCCAACGGTGGTGCTACAGAGCAGTATTTTACATAGTTCAGCAAATACTTCTGTTATCTGTCACTGAAAGACTCTAGTTGACTCTGGTGTTTGTCGGAAGTTCCCCGGATAAGGTGCACTCCCTGGCTCTGCCTCTTTCAGAACAGGAGCCATTATTCTCCATCAGCTCTGATGAAGGAGGACCTCCAGCCACATGCTCCGGTGACGCTCCCCTGCAGCGTCCAGCTCGGATGGAGGTCGGTTTGTGGGTTTGGCGTGCGGGCTCCCCGATCCATGCTCTCTCCCGCTGTGTCAGTCAGCAAACGGCTTCTCTTTGATTCTCCCTGTGCGTGTCGGCTACTGCTGCCAAGAGGAAACATTTGTGCCAGCTTGAAATGTCAGAAACCCCTGACTTTTTCTGAAGCTTTCCCTCCCGTGTCCTGCTGTTAACATGAGCTGCCATCTTGGATTTATCATGTCTATCGGTATTTTTCTGTAGCTGTTCTCGAAACCATGTACTGCATACAGCATGTTGCGTAGTTTAACCACTATGTAATGTATACTACGTACTGGTAGTCAGTGTAGTAACCAGTATGCCAGCTTTTTCGATAGTTTTATAACATGTTTCATTTGTTCATGACCCCCCCCCCCCCATGAGCCTTTAAAAGCCCCATTCGCCACAGAAAAGGCATTTAAAACAGTGTTTTTAAACCAATGTGCTGCAAAGTACTTCTTAGGTGTGCCTTAGAAAATTTTCAAATTCTACAAAAAAAAACCTATTACAAATAAAACTATTAAAAGAAAAACTAAACGGTCAACTTACCTAAAGCATCATACTGTATGTGTTAAGCCCCGTGTGTATTGAAGGGACAGGTACATTGAGATGTGTTGTCATTTACATGACTGAATAGAATTACAAAGGCAATCAGGGCAAACAACTCTACATACACAAATTGCAAACAAGTGTAATACAAGATTAAATTACAAATCATACATAGGGTACATATTAACAGGCAGTCAGTCCTAGATACATTAATCAGAATGACAGTGACATTCAATTCATCCTCTTGCAGGCTGTGCAAGAGGGCAACATTTGGGGTTAAAAGCCCATGTCCTGTGTGTATATCTGAAAACTAACTAACCTGTACCTTGCCTATGGGGAATGTAACAAAGAAATGTGAGCTGAATGTCAGCTAACTGATTCATGCAGAACGGCTGACTTGTTTCGTCTAGTTAGTATGACACTGGTTCAGTCTGAGCTTTCCCCGGTGGCCATTAGGTCTGCCGTTTTTTTTCTGAGTTAAACAGTAAATTTGAGACTGTGATCTGCCGCATTGCATTATGGGATGCAGTAGACTGGTGGTATTTTCAAAATCCGTATGACATCTTTGGCATACTTCAAAATTTCATATTTTTTGAGTATTGGATACGACATGCTACATTTTGGTCCTAACCGGTATATACTAATAGTGTAGTATGCGGTTTCCTGTCCCTTTATTTGCCTGTGATACTTTAAATGGCAGTTAACAGGTTTTATTTGCACTTCTTCTGGATTCACTGTGTTTGTATTCTCTTTGAGGTTCAGGCTATTTGATTCACCAGACGGCCAGGTAACGGTTTCAAGTAGCATTTCTCAGCTGATGTGATGTCACCCTACAGGGGATAACATGTGAGCATGCACAAAGTTTATTCATTTTGACTAATCCTCTCAGTCCCTGGTTACAGTGTGATGACAGGGAAGAGGTCTGGCTTGAATCTTCTGCCATGAAAGAGGAGAGAGCCGGGAAGGATTTGGCTGAAGGGGCCCTACTGGGACAGCTGAGCACTGGCAGAGAGAGTGAGTGCAAAGGCAGCAGCGGTGGCTCAAAGAAGCCTGTTCCTGAAAGCAGTGACATCCATTTGCTGGATGTGAAAGTCACATGTTTATTCCCACCATTCCTACAGATGGTGTGGAGACTGAAGCTGAAGCTGCAGAAAGAGAGGCGGGTCCTCCGCAACACAAGAAGCCGGACACAGCCTCTCGAAGCCAAGAGGGAATGGCAGGTTTAAACATGGATGAAAATGGAAATATCCGGAACGGTAGGGTGAAAGTATAGAACGCTGGACAAGTCTACAGAGAAGAGAGACGGTTCATGTGCCCCCAGTGTGGGAAGACCTTTGGCAGGCAAAGTAATATGAAGGCACACCAGGTGGTGCACACGGGCGAGAAACCGTTCAGCTGCACGCAGTGTGGGAAAAGGTTCACGGCCAAGTGCAGTTTAAATATGCACCACTTAATAGTGCACAAAGGAGAGAAGCGATTCAGTTGTACCTACTGTGGGAAGATTTTTGGTACTCTGAGTCATCTTAAAGAGCACCAGGTCACGTACAAAGGTGGCAAGCCATTATCCTGCACTCACTGTGGGAAGAGCTTTCCTGTGAAATGCAGCCTTAAGGTGCACTGGCTCAGTGTTCACAAGGGAGAGAAATGTTTCAATTGCTCTCGCTGTGGGAAAATCTTTGCCAGGCAGAGAGACCTTAAAGTTCACGAGCTCGTCCACACCGGGGAGAAACCTTTTAAATGTGTTCAGTGTGGCAAGTGTTTTACAGCGAAGCGCAGCCTCAACGTGCACCGGCTGACCGTGCACAAGGGAGAGAGACTGTACAGCTGTGATGTATGTGGCAAGAGGTGCAGTCAGAAAAGTGGACTTAAGATGCATCAGAGAGTTCATACCGGCGAGAAGCCCTACAGCTGTGTCAAATGTGGGAAAAGCTTTGGCAACAAAAGTGCACTTAATATTCACCAGAGAGTTCACACTGGTGAGAGAGCTTTTGCCTGCGATGTATGTGGGAAGTGTTTCAGCCTCGCACAGAACCTGGCCAGACATCAGTGCATTCACACTGGCGAAAAAGCCTTCACCTGTTCCCTGTGTCAGAAAAGCTTCACACAAGCCAGTCACCTGAAAGTACATCAGCGGATTCACACTGGAGAAAAGGCTTTTGTCTGTGACGCGTGTGGGAAGAGTTTCAATCAGAGGAGCGCGCTCAAGACTCACCAAGCCATTCACGTTGGGGACAAACCGCACAGCTGTGTTGAATGTGGCAAAAGCTTCCGCTCTGCAAATTATTTGAAGAAACACCAACAAATTCACACGGGAGAGAAACCATTCAGTTGCGACATATGTGGAAAGCTTTTCCGCACAGCAAACAATCTGAAAACGCATCAGCAGATTCATTCAGGGGGTAAGCCTTACAACTGCAGTGTCTGTGGACAAAGTTACACTTCTGCTAGTTACTTTAACACTCACTTGCTAATCCACACAGGAGTTAGGCCGTACAGCTGCAGCGAATGTGGGCGCAGCTTTACCAAGCAAAGCAGTCTCAACTTGCACCAGCGGACGCACACAGGGGAGAGGCCGTTCAGTTGCAATGTGTGTGGAAAGAGTTTTAGCGTAATCCAGAATCTGAATCGACATCAGCGTGTCCACACGGGAGAGAAACCTTTCAGCTGCGCCATATGTGAAAAGAGTTTCAGCCAAGCAAATAATCTTAAAGCACACCAGCAGATCCACACTGGAGAGAAGCCTTTCATTTGTGACAAATGCGGAAAGATCTTTTCGTATTTAAGAAATCTCAAAGAACACAAGTGTATTTATGGTTAAAATAAATGTTTCCCCAATTTCTAATGTATGTGACCTCAAACTACGGAATTTCCTAGAAAACAGATGCTTGTAAGCAGTGTTTCATATGGGCAATTCCTGTTGCATCTTGTACCAACTGAGAGAACTGATTATTTTTGCTAGAGATTTAGTTTTGTAAGCAGATATAATCAAGAACAAAAGGTGTAATTTTTCAGATTTATGTCATTTATTAAACATTTTCCAAAAAAGGGTTTTGGAGTCCATTTATATGTTGCCTGTAGGGAATAATGTTACACATTTTCCCAGGACTGCACTGGCAATAAAAATCAGCCCTGGATATCGGGGTCGCCTGTGATAAATTTTGTGGGCCCGCAAATGCCGGGTATGCCAGACGGCTATTCTAGCCCCACCTTTTCGTGGTAGACCACTGGTACTTCTTTACTGTCAATGCTCTATTTAGATTTTTAACCGCTAGGTGGTGCTCAGGAGATGTAAAATTTAAACTCGAAGTAATGGGTTGTTATGCCAAAATAATGACGATAATAAAATTATTCAACTATAACGCGTAAATTTCAATTTATTATTGAATATTTCTTTGTTAAAAAGTGTGTCTCGCTTTCCAGCATATGAAAGGAAAAGCAGCAATCGGTCAGTTTGGAATAGTTTTTCATGATAGCCAGGAGCACGACAAGTGGTAATAGTACCCAAAAAGAAGTTAGATTTTTGCAGGAGGTGGTAGTGGCGAGATATCCAGCAGGACTGTGCATTGCTGTGAGGATCCTTATAACAGTGTCTGTAGCGGGCTAATTTAAGATACTCTTCATTGGTTATTCGATTGAATTCTGTTCAGATAGTCCAGGCAGTGGCTTGGAAGCCTCGTCCCCCCGGTAATCCCTCTGAAGCATTTACCGATGTTTCTATAAAATGCTGCCCTCACCCTGTTAACCCGCCAGGTGGCAGTGGTTGGCTCGGCAGCTCTCAACCCTCTACCTCGGGACAACAACCACGACGAAGAAGAAGAAGAAGCAGCTGCAATAAGGACAGTCTGCTTATGGTTTAGCGCAGACTGCGACCCGTATCGTACGGTGGCGCAGGTTCGTTTAAAGGGCTGTTCAGGCGTATTTCGCAATCGCATGTAGGGGTGTACTAGCAGGGAAAGCAGGGCACAAGCAGATCCCGCTCCAGCATGAATGAGTCGGATGGACTGCGCTTCAGGAGGCTGAACAGACCTCAGATTATAACAGATGAGTCTCAGGAGCACCATCACAAGAGTTCAAGGTGGCGTTCTCTAAGTGTATTGTTAATAATCTTAGTTGCATGTGAATTTAAGGTGCTGTTAAGTACGATGTGACTAAACCAGTGGTGCATAAAAAGGAGAGCTTCAGACTGCTCGACTTCCCCGAAATCTCAGGTGTAAATGGCTGCTACCGCGGTTCTGGGAAATTCTGCCAGCCCTTAATTGCATGTTTTTGTATCACTTGATTCGGATGTTTGAGAAAGGTTCGCTCTAAGAAAAAGCAGCTCGCTCGTTGTTGCGGATGCGTGTGTATCTGGTGAGGGACGATAACGAAAGCCCGAGTAAACAGACTGCGTGCTGTTTATGGCGCCTTTGGGTTGTCACTTTTGCCTGTTTTATAGACACTCATGAAGCTCTCCGGCAGAGGTGAAACTCTTCCATTAATATCACGTGAATCTTGTCCTAATCAGCCTTCCTTTCCTCCAGCACCTACAGTGGAAAGGTTTTCCGGGTGACCTTTCTGACACTGGGGGCTATACTGCTACTCCCCGTGCTTGCCATTGTCCTATTGCTGGAGTCTCCTATCCAGCCCGAAGTCCTCAGGTTAGCTCCGCTGCTTTCTCCTCAATATTTCTTCCATCACAATGTCAAAGTTTGCAATGTCTGGCCTGTTTTTGTCCAGCTACACAGAGGACCACACCTCCCTGCTCAGATTCTCAGGGTTCACAGATTAACAGTAATATACGCAACAACAGGGTTCCCCAGTTCATGTCATGGAGGGCCAGGCTGCATCACAGGCTGCAGATTTCCCTGCTCAGACACACCTACTAAACCACGCAAGCAAGTTTACACACTTCTGGTTTGGTCACTTAAGGGTGTAACAAATTTCTATAGCTTCTTGTGAGCAATCTGGATTGTGCAAGTGCTACTCTTAGTTATCAGGTCAATAGTTTTTATAAAGGACTTGGTAAAAAAAAGCCAAAGACCAGCTGTCATATGCATACACTTAAAAGTGAATCATTCTTGGGAAAGGACTTTGCCTTACTCTTACTCTCTAATATAGAAATACCCTCTTAATACCATACTCCAATTAATGAAAAACTCCCTTCGCATTCTGAGACACTGCATTGTGTTTTTATATGTAGATTACTTGTGTTTTGATGTTGAATCCATACAAGTGTGACATGAGACCGGGGTCACAGACGGTTTCTGAAGCTTGCAGTTGTTCTGTAAACACCAGTGACCCATGGCCTATTTCAGAGGCGTCCTTCAGTGGGTCCACGTGCTCCACATGGTTGCGTTGTGCAATAACAGCACTGACTGTGCTTGGGCAGCTCTGAGATCTGAGCAGGAACCTGTGAGCTGTGCACACTAGGAGATGTAGGTCCTCGTTTGTATTTGTAGGTTGGCGTAGGAACCCGAGGAACACGCTACCCTGTGTTGTTTAACATGGGAATGTGAGCTGGACTGATGAGCCAAATGATCCATGCCTGAACCTGAAGGTGATTTCCCTTGTTCCTGGTCCTTTCAGCCTCAATGAGCCGCCCCTCTTGGCGGGCTGCTTTGAGCCCAACCTCAAGCTGAGGCAGGCTGAGAGGCTGTTTGAAGACCAGCTGGTTGGGCCAGAGTCCATCGCCAACATTGGAGGTCAGTGGGATCAAAGAGTGTGTGAGCGACGGTGCTCCCAGGGGTGGTGTGGTGGAATTTAGTGGACACGTGGGATTGGTGGCCCCTGGAGGGTGGGACTGGGGACAGGTCGCATCCACAGTCTGTTCTAGTTTTTGGGCGTGAGCTTGTGGTTTTTCGCTGCTCTGCTGTGGCGCTGACATTTCGAAGCCTGTCCAGCGAGTTGACTTTGCCTCTGTGCGCCCCGCCCCTTGTAGATGTGCTCTACACTGGTACGGCTGATGGGAAGATTGTGAAGATTCAGGATGGGAAGATACATGTCTTGGCTAGATTAGGAAAGCTGCCCTGTGGTAAGAGTGGGACCTGGCATCACAGGTTAAACATGTCTATTCTGTTCCTGTTCCTGCCAACCTGTCTTTCACAGTGAGCTGAAAGCACAGTGCAGCAGTGCTTCTTCTAATATAACCCTTAGAGTCACAGTGTTTTCTGATATGATAGTTCCACTTCGGAGTCACAGCATTTTTCTGTACCTCCTAGCATTTTACTGTCTTACTTATTATTGTTGAAAATCAGCAACAGTTTATGTCAGAGAAATGTCATTTCACTCCATTAACCACTGATGTTTTGTGTTCTAAGGTTCCCGTGATGATGAGCCAACGTGCGGGCGACCCCTTGGCATCCGCGTGGGGCCCAACGGCACCCTGTTCGTAGCGGACGCCTATCTCGGCCTGTTCGAGATCAACGTGGCCACCGGTTAGTTCGTGCGGGGTAACAGGAATAAGCACCCCCTCGTGTAGTCCAGTTCATTACCTTCTTATACCATTTACTTTTATGGCATTAGATGGTTACAGGATGAGATGTAGCTGCGTGATGTCAGGTTGGGTTTATGGCGGCTAGTTTTGAAGGATAATTTTCAAGGAATCAGATTCAGACATCTGTGAAACTGATGGTATGTATTCTGAGGAATAAATCAATGCTATTGTACTGCCCTTGACAGGTAGTTGGATATAATGGCGATATGCTGTTGTATGCTTTATTAGCTTCTATTATGGCATCTTATTTTTTTAGATTTAAAACAATGTCCGCTGGACTTTGCGGGTAGAGGGAGGGGTGTCACCCATCGGTTCTGTCCCCTTGATGCTCAGGCGAGGTGGATACCCTGGTGTCAACCAGGCAGGTGGTGGAGGGGCGGAGGTTGTCTTTCGTAAACGACTTGGATGTGACGCAGGATGGCACAAGAGTGTACTTCACAGACTCCAGCAGCAGATGGCAGCGCAGGGACTTCCTCCACCTTTTCATGGAGGCGACAGCAGATGGACGGTAGGGCCCAGAGACCCCTGGTGCCAGACCCTTAGACATGGTCTGTCTAACTGCTTATTAATGCCACTGGTCAACATTCACATACAGGAATTGGAGCTGAATAGAATATTACAAATAGACAGATTTGATAATTCATAAAAATAATGTCCTGCAGTTCTGCTAGATGAGATGGAGAACATGCATATTTGCACATATGAGACATGCATGTGGGCTCTGTCTTAGACTCTGGCTGACGTGCATGTACCCGCAGAGTCCTGGAATATAACACCGTCACCAGGGAGGTTTCCGTGCTGATGGAAGGCCTCCGCTTCCCCAACGGAATCCAGCTCTGCCCTGACGAGGAGTCTGTGCTGGTGACGGAGTTGACAATGGCCAGGATACGCAGGTAAGCTTGGTGCCTTGTTAGCCGTTAGCAAAAAGCAGCCCGTCATTCACTGCCCACACCAATCAGGTCAAAACTCCCACAGGTCAGCTGTACTGTGGTGTAGCGGCTTGTCAAAGGGGCACTTGTTCTCCGAGTCTCCTGGGGAGTCTGCTCCCCACCCACTCCGAGAAAAGCCAGTTAGCGTCAGATCAGTTCCACACTAAGCCATAGAATAGGCCCGAACCTATTGTCCGCCTGCTCTGTGAAAAGAGGCAGAATGGCAGATGTCATAAATACTCTATTTTATGAGGACCCCTTTTCAGAAATGCAAGTAGCAGTCATTCTTGGACACGAACCACAGCTGCGTTTATTGTTTTCCCTTTGCATGCATCTGTACGGTTACACTCATTGCTTACTGACTTCATCCCTGGAACAGATTACTGCTCATGTCCAGATTTCCACGGTGACCCCTCACTCATGGCTTTCCCAGGACACGCTGTTGTGCATTTTGCTGCATTAGGCAAGGCATCTGAAGCCAGCGTTTCATAATTTTCTGCTGTTGGTGTAGTGGTTGCACCACTGCATGGCTTGTGGCCAGACCGTTAGACAAGCACATTTCCCTCATGTTGCTGAATATACTGAGCCAGACTCATCCGCAGCCTTCAGAACTACTGCCTGCGCTAATGATGCAGGCTTGCGGTCACCTAGGCAACCGAGGCTTTATTTAGCCGTCGGTGTCCTGTCTAATACCAGTGAAGGCGGAGCCTCCCACTGCGGAGAGAGGGGGAGACGCTCGTTTTCCCATTCCAGCTGCACCCGGTGCCTATTTGTTTTTACCCCAATGTGTCCTGAAACAGTTCTCTCACTCACTGGTAATTCCCTGCTAAGGTCTAAGGTTCCCACCTGAAACGCACAGCTGTGAGAATGCGCTGGCATCCCGCGGGGGGGCTGTCGCACGCTGGAACATTCCCGGAGACGCTCTCGCTTTCACAAAGCCCCTAATTACAGGCATAATTATATCCGCAGGGCTGTTCACGAGGGACCTGCCAGATAGGAGAGGATGCATGTGTATAACCACTGCATTCAGGAGCAGCCTTCTGCTTTGCCAGAGCTAAAACCTGTAAAGCCCCACTGTCAAGTTACGAAAGCCTTAACATTCATGGCCCCATTTTGGCGTTTTTTTTTTTTTCTTCTTTTTTTCTGTGCTATTTTTACGAGTCAGCAGGGACTGTGTGGCTTCACCATGCCGTCCAGAATGTTTGCTCAGATAAACGTACCTGACGTTACCTGCTCTTTTTTTCCTCTCGGAATATTATAAGATTAGTCCTGCAGTGCCTTCATCTTCGTAAGCCCAAAGTCACAGTGACCCCGGATCCCGTCTCAGGAGACACGGGGCATGGAGCAGAGTGCACCTTGGATAGGATGCCCTTTTGTGCAACTGTAGCCGCACGCATCTGCAAACCTAGTTTGTCTCTTGGCTTCTGTTTAGAGTCCATGTCTCAGGCCTTAACAAAGGGGGAATGGACACCTTTGTGGACAACCTGCCCGGTTTCCCTGACAACATCCGGCGCAGCAGCTCGGACAGCTACTGGGTGGCCATGTCGGCTGTGAGGCCCAACCCCGGCTTCTCTATGCTGGACTTCCTCTCCCAGAGGCCCTGGATCAAAAAACTCATCTTCAAGGTATGGAGCGGGGAGTTACCAGCGCTATACCGGCTATACGGTATATGGCCCGATCGGTGTCATGGGCATGCGCACACAGCCGAGGCATTGCCTGCTTAGTTTAACTGTGGATGCAAAGTGAGCAGGACTCCATGCAGTGAAAACGATACAACGATCGCAGTGAGCTTCAGGAGCCACGACTGGGATTTTTAATAGATTTTTGCGATGGAAAAAAAATGCACATAAAATGCATTAGCAGGCCCAGTCACTGAAAGCTAAGTTAAGGTGCAGGTCCAGTCGGATTTCCTGCACTGTGTTTAGAGTCAGCCAGACAAACACATTTTACAGAAAGAATACAATGGAAAGATCATAGTTTAAATTGTGCCCTTTTTGTTTAAGCCCTATTGTAGAGGCTAAAAACAGATAAACACAGGAAGTGGTTGTTTTGTGACAGTTTCTGAAGATGGCCAACAGAGGGCGACAACAGAATTATTAAACACAAAATGAGCAGCATGAGTTAAGTATGTGATAGTTGACTATGTGATGTATGGATCCATTCATCCCCCTTATATACTGCTTATTCAGTACAGTGTCACAGTAACCTTGGAACCCATCCCAGGAAACACAATGACAAGGAGACAGAACAGATTAAAAAAAATACCCTCCTGTGCAAATTAATTGAAAAAAGTCGTCACGTTTATATACAGACAGACTGACCATAGTTAAGATGGACAACACAGTCACATTAATTCATACTTATTGCCTTGGGTCCGGATTTAAGTCCAGGTGGATAAATAAAAATTGTATGGGAATAACCCAGGATGGGACGCCAGTCCCATCACAGGGCACACACACCATTCATGCCTAAAGGGGAATTTGGCAACTCCAATTAATCTTAGGATGTTTTTGGACTATGGGGGAAACCCCACGTCTACACAGGGAGGCATCTGAACCCCAGAGCATTTACTTGAAACGTACATGGAGAACTGAAGCAGTCATGCCACCCAGCTCTAACCCCATTCGAGCAGGCCTGCTAGTCTGTGGACACAGTGCCTCCTCTCTCCATCCACTCAGTCATACCATCCAGGTCTAACCTCACCTGAGCAGGCCTGCTAGTCTGTGGACACAGTGCCTCCTCTCTCCATCCACTCAGTCATACCATCCAGGTCTAACCTCGCCTGAGCAGGCCTGCTAGTCTGTGGACACAGTGCCTCCTCTCTCCATCCATATGATTTGGGTGTAGAAAGCTGGCCATTTTCCCAGCAGACTCCACTCTTCACAGTGTGGTCTTTCTGCCTTCACAGGGTGTCATCCTTGTCCAATAAAGTTGTTTCTCTGGCTTCCCCAGCTCTTTAGCCAGGACATGGTGCTGAAGCTGGTGCCCCGGTACAGCCTGGTACTGGAGATAGCCGAGGGGGGGGCCTGTCGCCGGAGCCTCCACGACCCCCACGGGCTGGTGGCTGCCTACGTCAGTGAGGCTCACGAGCACGATGGACATCTCTACCTGGGGTCTTTCCGGTCGCCATACTTGTGCAAGCTGGATCTCAGCCAGGTGTGACCCCCCCCCATGTCATGCTTCAGCTCAGACAAGGACTGAAGAATAACACTGGCTAACTGTGACGTGGCCTTTGGCTTCCTGCTGTTCCCCTTCTCTCCCCTTGTAATGTGATACCCAGACTGGCTGTGTGTGTTACCCTGACGACCCACCGCTCTTCAGTGTTACGCTTACACTAGTTTGTATTTCTCAGTATAACTCATCATTTTCTGGGACGTGGAGGGACCATTTCTGACACCATTATAAAGCATAATTGCTTTTTCTTTAATGACAGCAGCTGGCAGATTTTGTTTGCTATAAATGACTCTAGTGATCCGCAAACATTTCTCCGAGCAGGACGTCTGCTTGTCTAATAGACACCTCAGACTAAACAGAAATAAAAGTTACAAATTGTCGGGTTAAGTGTGCATTTATTTCAGCAGGTTTTGTTCGCTTATGGAAAAATTTAGTTCCGTTTCATTTTATAAGAAAATGGGGAAATAAGTATGCGGAAGCTGAAGTCAGTCTGAAAAGTGTGTGGCTGGGGTGGTTGGGGGCAGATATGGTTTCTATTCCACAGGCAGCTAAATGCAGCTTTTTAACCATTAAAGAAGGAAAATCTAAAAATCAACCGGTTGAACCATAACATAGCGATTAAGAAGCTGAAATGGGGAGCTGTAAAGGTAAATTTTCACACTCCAACTCTTAGGTTGATCTGGAGTAGAAGTGCTTGTTTACAGCAGTGAAGAAGTCAGGAGAATGTTTCCGAGTTAAGCCGGTGTGCTTGAATTCACAGCTTGAGGCTAGCGGCATGACAGCTAGTTAGTGCTGCTTGCAGACGGTGCTAGTGCCTGTGGTTTGAGCCGCCTGCTCAGTTAGGGGGTGTGAAAAGGCTTCTTGCTGCATTTCCTGCAGCACACAATTGTCAGTCATCCATACACCAATTCCATTACGTAAGCGCTTTCAGAAATTCAGAAATTACACCAAGTTAGGAAACAAATATGCCTGGCAGTCAGGTCAGGATAAAATCAAGAAGCGGTGAGGAATTTAACGATTTAATTTGGGGGGGGGGGGGTATGGGGGATGAGTCATCTCAACTGCAGAAAAAGTGGACTTAGTCACTGCATCAGTTTCAGCACATGGTGAGTGCGTCTGTGTGGGGGTCCCGCTACGCTGAGTCAAGCCACCTTACTTCCTCCGGGCAGCAAGCGGCCGGGCGGGTGGCACACAAAGGTCGTCACTTTGCTCCAGTGCTTCCATGGAATGGCCCACACTTCAAAATGACAGTTGAAAATCTGAAAGGTAGAACACCCATCAACAGTGCCTGCCTGCCACATCTGAGCAGCAGAACTATAGGTGGAGACACCAAAGGCAGCACAGCAGATGGACCATTTGCTCTTGTGTGGGACAGCCAGCATTTCCCCTCGACGGGGTTCTAGGAGGCTCACTTGGACCCTACCTGCTGGAGTGCTCCCTCAGGTTGGAAGGGGCATTTGTCAAGGCTGGGTGGAGACATGCTCTTCCTGCAGATGGTGCGCGAGATGGTCACCTCCAGAATATACTTGACACCCTTCACAATCTGCAGTCAAGAGTCGTGGTTTTTATTAGATATGAGCCTGCTGTAGGACAAGTATGTTAATTTAACAATATTACCAAGTTCTATTGAATAAGAAGCCCAAAGATGTGCAAACAATCCAAAGAGCGACACCTAACGTCAAAGGCAGCTCTGCTGGTCAGCACCTTCACAGTTAACATGTTTGCATACGTTGATTTCATAGCTCTATGTCTGAAGAACCTTCTCCTACCTGTATCTGAGCAACTTTGATGGCATACACCCTGAAGAAGAATATGTCATTGGACTCATTGTTGAATGTGTACGTCGCGACCAGCACGGCATTTTGAACCCCTGGGTCATTTTTGCTGATGTTGTGACTTGAGCCAGGGACAGGTCTGTGTTTAAGCCCAGCGAGAGGGAGGGTTTCTAGAAGAGGAAGGACACATGGTATTCCCCCACATTCACTGGAAAACTGCTACTGGTAAGTCACTGAATACAATGGTTGATTTGAGCCACAGTTTTATGTCTACAAATTGCAGGACGACCGCAGTACTGTGCAGACTGCCCTCAAGCGGAGTTATTCTTCTTAAAATTAAAATGTTATCAAAATTCAGTTTTATCTGAATTCAAAATGTTGATTGTTCTGAGAGTTTCATTCTTCCAGTTTTGACCAAACAGCATGATGAACTACAGGATGTGTGTCGGTCCCGCACGCGGACTTAATGAAGCTGTAATTAGCAGCACAGTTCGCTACCAGTTCAGTAACAAGAAGTTCTGAAGTGCAATTATTGCAGAAATAACCCCCCCCCCACACTTCACTCATCTGCAGAGAGAAGGGCTCGACATCCCCCTTACCCTGGGCTGAGGATCCGGCCAGCGCGCTGAGCAACAGGAGCCAGTAAACTGCGCTCATGGTGTGGAGGAACGATCACAGAGAAATCAGAAAGCGACAGGAGAGAGAGCAAGATGTGATAAGCCACCCCGGACCTGCACCTCCCCAAAGGCAGCGTCTAGCCTTCGTGGCGTTTCATTAAAGGAGACGCCTGGCCAATTGGCTGTTTTATCATGCAAGTGCGGCGTATCCACCAGAGAGTCCGGAGTAGTAATATACCATTTACTCGCATTCCGCATGCAAGCAACTTAGCTCTTACTCGCTCTCTAGAGATTCTTATCTTCTAAGTCCAACCAGTCCTGTGTAACCAGCGTTGCAGTGTGTTGAACATCAATGCAAGTGTGCGCTAAAAACTAGACAACCTATATCAACGTTGTATATAGTCACATACGTTCAGAGATTTTTCTGGAATGCAGCATTTGTAATATTCCTGTGGGTGAACCTAATTACTAGCAGAACTGACATATAAAGAACGATAAAAGATCCTCAACATATACACACGGTATTAGTCGGAAATATTACAGCGTTTTAATATTTTCAAGCGGTTTTCTAGTATTGTTTTAGCATTGGGAGTATTAAAGCAATGGAGCCGTGCCACTTTGACGTACATAAATTTGGTGAACAGAATTAACTCGATCAGAAACGTACTATTCAGACGCTTTAGAAGAAAGTTTTTTTGTATGTTTCTACCCACATCCTGAGTCCAGGCGGCTTATCGAATCTCGACTAAAACCGCAGATATATTCAACGCCATTTCCATGTTTATTACGATACTTTAGCAGAGTTAGACCCATATAGTAACAGTTTAGAAGCTTGATGTATTTTCATTTGTTGACTAACGCATCTATTTTAATATGTTAAATTATTTAGTCTCCTTTCATCTATAACAACCGTCAAATGATTCCAATGAATCCATAATTTTGCTTGATTAACATTTCATTGGCATCATCTGTTATACTGGTGAAGATATTGGCCTAAAGGTTAAAAAAAATAGTTCCTGAAATAAATAAGCTTCTATGTGACGCTGGAGCACTATCTATTGCGGTGTTAAAAAATTATATACAGTGAGATTCATCCATCCCAAACACAGTTGAAAACCAGGAAAGGTATAAAATATAAAAATATATATTAATGCAAATCATGCCAAGGGTAGAAACAAATTATGCGGAAAAACTAGGCTAAATATTTGCAGTTGATGTCACCACGACATTTAATATGATTATAATCTAGCATCACAATCATGCAAATAGCCTCGGTGTTTGATAGAGAAACAAGAAAAGATAAAAAATACCAAACGAAATAAAGATATAAATAAAGCTGTCGGATTGGGCTACAAAAAAGACCAGCAGGTGGCGTAAGATGATCGCTTACAGACCGCTATTCCTGTTCCTATTCCTATGTAAATCTGACGGAACCGACAACTAAATAAATACCAGTCTGAATTTCGGGAAGCTTTACATTTGTTGCCAATCCCTATATATGAACCATTTTAACGAATATATACACATCCCTATGCACTGGATAATAATTTGCAGCGTAATTTGCATACTAGGCTCTACCCACCGGCAGACTTTGTTACTGGTGTGTTAAACATCCTAAAACCTGCGGAAGTAATCATCTGTTGGTTTTACTGAGTCTCTCCCAGAAACTGTTGCTTTAAGATATTAGGATTGAGAGTTTGAGAATATTTCTCATTAAATGCATGGAAGGCATTCTGTCTGTCAACTAGACTCCCAGGAAGCATGCTGGCTAGTTTGTAAGGAAATAATGAATGTAAAAGTACAAAAAATGTTTCATTTGATTTTAAAAACCATTCTTCAGGTCTTAAACCTCCACAGGGGGTAGGTAAATGGTGCGGTCTAGACTGTATCCGGATACCATACAGCAGGTTTGCACACTCAGTTGTAAGTAGAATTAGTCTAGCATGTGGTCATCACCCTCCAGGCCCAATGCAGTTAAATATGCCCCTCTGAACTGCAATCTGCATTCAAAATTTAGCTGCCATGTACAGTACAGGTCTGTTGTACGGCCTTCCTGTCCTAATGCACAGTTCTGTTATAATTAAGGCTGTCTGTCTGTAGTTCTGTGAGCAGTTGGGCTGCTGCAGACCACATAATGCTGTCAGCACCAGCCTGTCCATTTGGAAAAAGAACAGCATTACCGCTTGTCATTCCTGTGACGTTCCTTCATGACAGGGGCACCCAGAGTGTGATGTCTCACTCTGAAAACCCCGCCTGCCATTTCCTGTGAATTTCAGACAGGATTTTGTAACCTTGGGTGTGCTTTACCTTCTAGGGTTAGGATTCTAACCTGAGTGACATTTAATCCTCGTGATTTATCGTTTGGAGACAGGAAACATGGTCACTGATGTTCACATGTCCTGAGGGGTTTGAATGCCTTTCTGTAGTTCCTTCCAAGGAAGTGGGGATTCCCATGCCATCACTGGGAGAAGACTTCTCAGTAACCTGCCTCTCGACGGCAGCTAGATATGCTGAAGCCAGTGATTTATTTCCCAAAGCAACTTTACTCATGGCCAGCACAGCCCAAGTGACAGGGGACTGTGCCCATTGGGGAGGCAGGGACAACCGTCCCTTGATGCCGTCTCATCAGCTGACCATTATATCAAAGATGCAGAGACTTTTTCTTTCCGGCCCAATGCTTTAGTGTGTGTGGATTATTTAGGCGGAAGGGTCTTTATAAAGAGTTGATATAGATTTTTGGAAGTGGCCTGTTCAACTACACATAACCTAGCTGGCATTTCTTTCTGATGCCCAAACTTTGTGATGGCATTACTGTGGGAATAATGAGCAAGGCTTTGGGGCAAAAAAAAACTATTCAGATAACTAATAATAGGAGAGTTAAACAGCCCAGCGGTCCGTTCTGAGGTCCAATTTGACATGAATACGTCAATCTCGTCCCTGTTCACTCCCTCCAAAGCTGCATGTGTAGTTGCATACCTCACTATAAGGAATTTGCACATGGGTACATGGTATAAAAACCCTGCTAGTGAATCACAGAGCAGCAGTCCGATGTTTATTATTTTCCAGTGTCGCACTCTATTTTCCCAGTGTTTTCTGTTTGTTGTATATTTTTAGCAGTAGTGCATAGATCCCCTTGGGCCTTCCTGACATTTGTGTTTCTGGTGAGGAGCCCATTTTAATAACCCACCAGCCATAATACCATAATCCATGCTCCTCGTGTTTGCAATTAATCACCCCCCTTGCCGCTGTCTCAAGTGCTCCAGGGAATCTAGTACGATGCTGCATGGTGGTCACGCAGTGCATCAGATCACACTGAAATTACCGCTTTGGCATTTTCCCAGCAGTCTTCCGGGCTTTGGAAACCTTTTAAGCAATGCAGTTATGATGTGTGGATGGTCTGATATCTGAATTTTTAAATACTCTATGGGATCATGAACACAGCTCCACGTGGCATTTCAGCAAACGTGGCGTCCATGCTGGGTCACTTGCTGCGTTACATTGTGCTGGACGGGAGAATTGTGTGACCACTGATGATTAGCGTGGAAACTCTTCAAATGATACTAGGATATTTTGATGGATTAGGATGAAATTAAGCGGCCTAGAGGTTTATTGGTTGTTTAGTTAGGACAGATGCATTCTGTGAGGTGGCACCCTGTGATAGTCCCACGTATAACACACTGGACACCTTGTGCTTCTCCCTTCTAACCTTTTTCATGGTTGCATGGTGCCCCGTACTCAACCTCTCCTTCCATGCTGGCCGAACTGACTAGATACCTTGTACCCAGCCATTCTCTTGGTCGCAGTGTAACAAACATGGTTTTGCCATAAGCAGTCTCTGCTTATGATTTGTCCATCTCTTGATCATAAAGATCGAGCTGTAATCCAGAACGCGTCGGGCAGACTGTAGTTCAGCTGCCCACTCCGTACCCGTAGCCGCTGACCCTTAGAGCAGCATATGTTCTCCAAATTACTGGTGTTAATCACAGCTGAGCGGGAGTCTGTCTTGGGTGCCGGAAGAAGGTCTCACCAAACTGAGACTGGACATGCGGGCAGCGCTGTGCCTGTGGGCTTCTCTGGCCTGAATCTGTGGTTGTACACTATATCTGACATTGCTGAATTTCAGAAAAGTATCACGTGTGTTTATGTTTGCATTTCTGTATGTGTGGTGCTGGGATTCCACTGCGTGTTTACTCCCATTATACAGGTTTTTCTCTGGTGTAAAGCCCATTCTTGGAAGCCCTGGGTTTTATCACCAGAGACACTGACTTGATTAAAGTGGATGGATCTATAGATGGATGCGTGTTAACATTCTACTTGAATGAACAGTTTATGGCTGTGGTATATCTGGACAGCATCAGCTACAAATGTTGGGCCACTAGTGGGATCTGTTCGTTTGACCATCTCGCCACTTTGTGATCCTGTTGCTTTTGGCCGTCGGTGCTTCGATCTCGTTCCTTCACCATTTGTGGAGCCATTCCAGACCTTGGACTCACACTGACAGATTGCCTTCTGTAGAGAACAAATGAAGGCACAAACTGATCCTTTTAAATGTCCTCAGTCAGTCATAAACTCCCAGATTTGTTCCCCTGGCCTGAGAGTGTGTGAGTGGGGCTGAGAGCCCAGGATGGACCTGCTGTCTTTGTGCCCTTGGCTGAACTGGCCAGGATGGATGTCCATGTTGGAGATCAGGCCATCCAGTTCTCTTTGCACTTCCAAATTGGCACATTGGATCCAATTTCTGGTGTTTAGACCTCGAGGAAGAGCCTGAGGCATGTGCCCCACAAGGCTTCAGTCCACCATGCATCTTCTGCCAGCTTGAAAACTTCTAGTTATGGAGTTGGCTGGCTTCGGTTTCCAAAAAAATTCTGTTGTTGGACCCATTTTTTTCAGCCCCAGAATGCAGTACAGCTTCATGAATCCTTCTCCCACAAAGACCCGGCTTTTTTACCTCCAGGGCTCATCATTCTGTCTCACTGATATTTTTATAGCTCATTACTCTTTTTTTCTCACATGAAATGTAATGTAACTTTCATAGGAAGAAATGCAAGGGTTCACACAGTTAACAACTGATTAGGGCTGATTAGGTAACATATTAAACCGTAAACATGTCTCTAGAGAATGAAGATGCTAGCAGTACTGCACTTCCAGGGTAGAGGCCAACGCACAACATGATTAGCGTCAGTGGGTGAAGGGTCAGGTGTGGCTTTCACATCCTCAGCAGCATGGCCTGCGCCTGCCGCCCCTTTTATTGCTCAGTACCTTGTTGCACAGAGAGGTGGGAATGGGGCTACTGGGAGTGCACTGCAATTAAACGGCAGTATCTGTGCAGCTTGTATGTGCATTATGAATGGGCACAGATGGTGTAAGAATGGGCTGCCCTGCTGCGGAGGAGATTTCCAGGTAATCATCTGAACACTGGTCAGGTAATCAGAGATTAATTAGATAGTCAGGGCTCTGCTCAGTGGGCGCTGGCTCCAATAACAAGCTGACAGGAGAAGGCTGATGGAAATGAACGATTAGACATGAAATGGAATTAGAGAACAAGAGACGCGGTCACCTTCCGCTGGTGCTGCAGTAACAGGCCTTACAATATGCTAGCAGGATGTTCGGGGCTGTTTGGTGTGATGTGCAGGGGCTGTTTGGTGTGATGTGCAGGGGCTGT
>JABFEB020000060.1:16678516-16709209 GCA_019775895.2 Stomatorhinus ivindoensis
ACAGCCAATAGCAGCTCAGGCTGGGAGTGTCTGCCAGCAAAGGAAGGGCGTGGACTCATCTAGCACAGCCAATAGCAGCTCAGGCTGGGAGTGTCTGCCAGCAAAGGAAGGGCGTGGACTCATCTAGCACAGCCAATAGCACTTGGTCACTCTGACAACATGTACTGTTGCCTGTATTCCGCACAACCTCTTGGGCTCTGCTTACCGCCTCGTAGTGAGAGTGAATTTTGATTTGGGTTAACATATTAATTACATACATCTTGCAGGAAAGGAGTATTAAATAAGTACAGATCCATGGTTCTGTCTTCTTCAGCACCTGTTCAGCTGATTTACAGTCTACAGTCTTAATCTACAAGAATTTTTTTTTTTTTTGGTTTAACGGATGTTAATATTGCACGTCATTTCCATGGTAACGGTGATTCATGAAATGTACTGCATGGGCACACGAAATGTGATTTCCTGAAATCAAAGACACACAGAGACAAAGACATTGCTGCCCCAATGTCCTGGTCTTAATGAATAGCAATATTATAGCTGTGAGAATGTACTTGATAAAACTGATCTAATGACGCTATGTCAAAGTGGCCTCCTGAAACGGCATCCTCAGCCCTCCTGTGACAGGCTTAGAGCCTCCAGCCACCATGTACTGAATTAGTGCTTGGAAGATGGATGGCGGGATGTGTCAGCCTCACTTTAGTTAAAGAATCTGAATACAATATGGATGGTCCTTCTGAGGGACAGACCTGTAACCCAGTTAGTTTTGAGTGTTGGGTTTGCAGCAGTGACTGCAGCGCCCCCCGGAGGCACTCAGCAGAGATCTGTGAACAGCCGACGCCAATCTGTGTGTGAAGGATCCCCTCTCCACTGGTCTGTTGCTCCTCTGCTGCCCCTGGGGAGCTGCTCTGCACATACACAGCATGTGCATTAGCTCAGTATAGCACCTTCTGCCCTGCGGCCCCGTTTGAGTACCACTGAACTCCAGGCCGCACTGGGCTGTTCCACCCTGGCCTTGGCAGCCATCATTTCTGGCCTTACCAGCTGGTTCTGCCATCTTTTAGCAGCACTGAGGTGAAGCTAGGGCTTTAAGGGCTGGACTGCAGTGCTGCCCTCTGCTGGTGGCACATGGCTGGCAATAATGATTCACACAAGCAAGTCCGAACGCAGTAGACAGACACTGTAATCCCCATACAAAGCAAACTACTTTATCGAAAATTGAAATTGCATCTTTAAATTAATTGAAGCTAATATTTCAAAATTTAAAAGGCCATAATCTTCTTAAAAGGGGAAAGCAAAAAACGATTTCACTAATACGCAGAAAACATAATTCTTGTCTGGATGCCATGGAACAAAAATAAATGAACTAATTCTGACCGTTGTTTGTGTGTTTAGTGTGAAATTCCATTAGGGTGCGCTGACATTTATCTGCTGTAAATCGGACCAGCAGCAGCAGGTGTCCTTGCCAAGCATGATATTTCGATGTGATTAATCTGGCTTTCTTGGTAAAAGACAAACCAAAACAGAAATATCTGCAAAGTCTAGACTTGTAGTCAAGACTACCTAAACCAAGACCAAGACACTACCAAGACCAGAGGGTATCAAGACCAAGACAAGACTAAGACCAAGACTGAAAAAATGAAAATACTGACATCAAACACTGTAATCAAACAATATAAAGACATGCGCACATGCCACATGAATCATACAAACTACAAATACTATATACCAATACAAACTGCACATCAAATTGTGCATTAATAAGAATAAGGACAAGTGCTTAAAAGATTCTGACATCTTGATGTCTGCAGTGGCATGTGATTACACATTTAACTAACGTTTAACTAGTGCTCTACTTATTTTGTATGAATAACGCATATTTTGATTGGAGGCTCGCCAATGTCTTAATCACAACAAAATGCATGTATGTCATTGATTGGCTGCATTTGAAGGGCGCGAAAGGCAAAATAATAATAATGTTGCGTTATTGAACGTTACGTTGTGTGTCGGGGATACTTTTCACTCCAAATCTCCCGACCACTATGTTGATCTGAAACAGCAAGACCAAGACAGGGAGATCAAGACCAAAGACCGTCGAGACTGTGACAGGACCAAGACCACATAAAAGTGGTCTCGAGACATCCAACTCTAGCAAAGCCACATAGCAGGTACTTGACACATCAGCTGAAAAGACAAAGAAGGACTGGCAGGACCTGACTAAAACCAAACATGGCACAAATCCTTTACCCCGTGATCCTGGACATTACACACACTATCCAAAATAGTGAAGTTCCAGGTGTTCTGTAACAATTGCGAAAATTAGTTCATAATTTTAAAAAATCATGGCAGGATCTAAATATAAAATCAGTGCACTTTCTCCTTGTCAATTTTGAATCCTTTACCAACAATTTGCATTGGTAAAAATGTCGGTCCAGCCATCCATCTTCTAGCTGCTTCTCCTAGTCAGAGGAACAAGCGCTAGAACTGTAAAAAATACATCTGATGATGAACAGTCAAAGGTTGTATGATTTAAATGTAATGTAAGCAGCTAGAGAACTTGCTCTCCCATTTGTTGCTCCTCCTGCAGCAAGCACAAGGAATTCTCTGCTCTCAAGTGCTGTCGTTTTCCACTTCTGAAATGCCTGTGACAGCATCCCCAGGACTCCCATCATGTTACATGCCCAGTGTTCTTGTCGTGAGTTTTCTACACAAGCGTGGAACACACCGTTGTCACCAAGGATACCGCAGGAACATGTCACGGGCGCTTACCATAGCACAGGCACAGCAGACATGCTCTGGAAATCGGTGCACAGGTTCAGATGCCGGATCAAAGCGCTGGTGATCCACACAGCGTGCGGATAAACTACAGTGGCCTTCATATTGCTCTCCTGTTTCACCATGATATTTTTTCTTGCAGATTGATCACGACTTTCTTAAGGCTGTAGAACAAGCAGTGCAATGCAGAAATTTCCAGAGGATCACAGAAAAACGCGGTGATGGGTGCTGACTGCTCCAACATCCAGCGGCACTTATGAAGGAATACCAGGAACTTTTACAGGGTCACATATTTCTCACACACAACAAATGGCAAGAGATGGAGGGAGGTGTGTGCTGTGGGGTGTGTGTGCTGTGGGGTGTGTGTGCTGTGGGGTGTGTGTGCTGTGGGGTGTGTGTGCTGTGGGGTGTGTGTGCCACATGCTGCCACCCTGCCTGTCTACACTGGTGCAGCAGAGAGTGCGGCTGGCATTCCTTCTGACACCCTCCGCGTGGGCGGTCACTGGCCCATCCTGGGTCGAGAAGCTGCCCATCGCAGAACCCGGTGCTTCAGCAATGACAGAACAGCAGCATTCTGGTTACTACTCAGCCTCACCTCTGCTTTAGCTTTAGCCTAGAAATGAAAGCCTGAGATTCTCTTTCTGCCAAGTTCTCAGTCATCATCATTTCCAGCCCTGACCTTCCCTGTTATCGCCTTCCCTGTGAGCTTCCCTGTCTTTGGGAGGGAGACTCGATTCTCTGGCATGTGCACAGATGGAGGGGATTACTGCCCTATTTCGCTGCGTCCCCCCCCCAACTGTCCAGCTGATGGTACCCGTGGCAACAAAGTGACGAGAACGAGAAGATGCCATTCTTTCAGCACACCTGAAGCACCACGGGTACTAATGTGGAGATTAAGCCTAGATCCCGGTTCTGAGAAGCACCTTTTCCAGTCAGAAATGTTGCCTTTGCTGCTTGTATGAGGATGATTTTGATAAATCAGTATCTGTCCAGGTTGATGGGGGGGGGGGGTCCCATGGCATGGCCCAAGGATGGCTTATACACCCTGACATTTGATCTGACCCCCTGTGTGTCATACTGTATCTTCTGAATTTATGTTTCTGACCTTTGGAGGTCAATTTGCAACCGGACAAGCAAAATCCATTTTTAAAAAGCATGAGTTTGTTTTCACTTCTCAAGCTGTGAGGTAGGACCCAGGCTTAGGAGATTAGACAGAAATGTTTGGAGCGCATGAACTGTCCCCCCCTAAAAGTGGGAGAGCATGGGGGAGGCAGCAAAAGCACGGGGTCGGGGGGGTGCTGGGGAATGGGCATAGCTTGGAAGATCTTGAGATCTTTGCATTAGGAAATATCTGGATGTTGCAAATTAGCTAGCTTCCTCTTCTCAGCTCTAATAAAACTTGAATGTTTTTGTTACTTATAACAATTTTTTGTTTTTTTTTTCCATTTTGTTTGCTAGTTTAGGGTCATGGATACCTATTAATATTAGTAGTAGCAGTAGTACTAATATTGTCATAATTAGGTTCTCTGACCCATTTTCCTGGGCAGCTCTTTCATTGGCCAGTAAAATGAGGTCATCCTGGATAACTTCCCACACCCCTGGGAGAAACCACGGAGTAGGCAGACTGCTCATTGCTGAGTACACACAAGTTTTTCCTCATTTTATGCTGATAAAAGTTTTTTTGTTTCTTAGAGATATTAAATGCTGTAGGGGACGTCCACCACGTCTGGGTGAGCCATAGTGTTCTAGAAAAGGGTTCTGATTCTGAGTGTATTTCAAATGAATATATTCATGCTTGAATATATTTATGTTTTTCTTATGCTTCATTGCTAAGAGTTATTGAATGTTCCCATGTCTCGAAAAACACAGTTAATTCAGTGCCCTGTACCAGTGATGAAGGGTTTCAGCATGCAAAATGATCACCGACAAGTTGTTCTTTACAGAGAGGAAACATGTTTCAGTATAATTACTTCAGTAATTTAAGTCTACCTAATTAATTACTGTCAGACTAAAGTTATTAACTATAGGTGAGGTCAGAATCTCAGAAAGAGGGAAATATCCTTTCATCCATTTTCTGAAATTGCTTGACATATTCATGGGGGGGGGTTTGGAGCCTGTCCTGGAGGCTATGGGCGTGAAGCGGGATCAACCCAGGATGGGGTGTCCACAATCTAAGAAAAGTAAAGACCTGTGATTGAAAGTAGAAGATTAACTGGAAGATTCCCTCCCCCCCACCTATCTAGCAAACCACATGTGGAGCAGGAAACAGGGTGTGACTCCCTCCCTCCTTGAACCAGGGGCCCTGGCAACCCCCCCAAACTGAAGCTAGGAGAAGCCCATCCATGTAACCAGCCTCCTGAGACTGCTGGGAAATGACACGGCGGTGTGACAGGACACTGTTTACTGTCCCTGAGATGCTACGACAGCCAGATTCTGCGCCGCAGCTGGTTAAGACTGGACATCACAGTGCTACCGGACCACAGGGTCTGTTTTTTCAGTGATCTGTTTAGTTGATGGAGTAGATTTGTTCATGAGTCTGCAGCACGAGAAACTGGTGCTGCTATCTGGTAGAATCCATACATAAGTGCAAATGTGATTATTATTAAATAATTATTATTAAATTCAGCCATAATGATATCCTTTAAAAAAAAAGTTTAGCTCTGTGTTTCCCCCAAACCTATTCATCAGCAGTTTGAATATGGACTGTAACAGTTTTCACCACTATAGCTGCCAAATAATACACTTAGTAAGGAAATATGATTAGTAATGAGTCTAAATTAACTGGGCAGATGAGAAAATGCGGCTTTCATCAAGGATTTGCCAAATAAACTGCCACCACAGCAAAGTCCTTCAACAGATTATACGTAAACAAAAAAATGATTTATTTAAGTAGCCAGAGTGGGAAACATACGACACCTTGTTTAATGTTCCGTTCGCACAGATTTCAAGGTCACCTCCATCTCGCACACAGTGTGATTTCAGCTGACCTTCGCCACACGGAAGACGTGCGGAAAGCTTGCTAAATGCTAGCGGGCTGAATAAATATAATGTGTGCCTGGTGGAGCTTGCCTGGCACCCAGGGAGGCCGTTAGCTAGCAGCGCATACAGTGGCCTACGCTCCCTCACCCCCCCCCCCCCAGCTGAGATACTGTGTAAAGAGCTTAATCTCCACGTGGGAGTGGGTTCCAGAAGCAAACGATCAGATTATGCACACAGGCTTCGTGCAAACAGATTGTGTCACTCGATTTTGGGACACTCTTTGTTGGGTTTTTTTCCCCATATTTCCTCTGCCGATAAGAAGGATAGGATGTGACACATTCAAGTACCTACCCCAGGGCTTTTGTGGCTGATTAACAGCGCCCCCTAACCCCCATGTTACCGCAATATAAATGTGCCTCAGCCATCCCGCTTGATGGGAGAGCTGGAGAAAAGGTATATTATGTCCAGAAAGTTCCCAGAGTGGTTTTATGAGTCTCGCCTTTTCTTCAGTGGAAAAAAAAAACACAAAATATGATTTCAAAGGGATTGTATAGCAGATGTGGAGCTAGAAAGCCTGTTCTTCGCCACACAGGAGAGATACTGTATAAATGTGACGGGACAGCCTAAACCCTTGAGTGTTGTGGGTGACCTGAATCGCCCCATTGAAGTATATCTGTAGCCCTATAATCTACAAACTGTAAGTTGCTGTGGGTACAGGTGAGTTCCAGTTATAGAAATAACGAATGAGAACAGAAGGAGAAGCTGCAGTGCCGCGCAGCAGTTTGCATGCAGAGCAGCGTAGCAGTTGCACGGACGCCGCTTGAGAAACGTCTCCATCCTGACAGTGCTCCCAATAAACATGACAAATTGGTCTGGCTGTAACGGCTGGCTTAAAAAGCCCCAGTGTTTTTCTGTGGCAGCATTTCAAAGCAGGACAATGGCAAGCTGGCTTATTCCTGAGGAGCCACAGTGGTGCAGATGCTTCTACCTACTGCTGCTCTGACTACTGACACGCCACTGTGCATCCAGTTAAGGCTTTTAATGGTTTAACTGGAACAAAAACTAGCAAACACCTATCTAGCATATCTGTAAAAACCTACAAATCAGGTTTGCTGTAAGTCTGAGCGCTAAATATATTCCCTTTGGCATTTCACCTTAATTGAACTATTTTATTTATTTATTTTCCCAAAATTTGCATCATTTATTGTGACTATCTCACATTCTGAAATCGCAGGTGATTCCCTGCTGTAAACTGCAGCACTAATTTAGTATTCTTTGCATCCTGCTTGGCAGCACCCAGAGCAGCTGCCTTGGCTGCTGACTGTATTGTCATGCCCAGGTCTGCAGCTGGATATTCAATGAAGCTGAGCTGCGACTCATAGCCAACATGTGACATGGTCACATGACACTCTCGCAGAAAATGAGAGCGACACAGGGATATGGGCCATAAAATTTCATATTTGCACTTTGCCCTGGTGGATTGTCACTGCATACGGCACAATTTGTTGTACTGAACCATTAATGACTGAGCTCAGAAGGTTCCCATAACTTCCAGTTCAGCCAGAGCAAAGCAGATAACTGGAATCATACATAGTCATAAGCATCCCATCCCACTGAGAAAAGCCTTTAAACATTTACAGACAGCACCAACACCAAGAGCACATCTATCTCTATCGCTGTTTTACTTTGGAAGATGTAGTGGGGACTGGCTGTTCATTGGCTCCCAGGGTGATGGACAGTGGGGACTGGCTGTTCATTGGCTCCCAGGGTGATGGACAGTGGGGACTGGCTGTTCATTGGCTCCCAGGGTGATGGACAGTGGGGCCAGACATGTCCGTGTGCTGGCGGAATAGGCTTTAGCGGGTTGTCAGCCGCACCGCTCATCACAGGGGTCAAGAAGATGATCTGTGAAGTGCAGGCACCTTGCAGGTAAAGGGACTTCCTCTGCCTATCTAGCATGCTGATTGGATGTTGCACTTTAAAGGACAAATTTAATAGGAGTTTTATACTGGACCAAAAAAAGGCACAAGAACCAATTAAAATCCACATGACCTTTTGTGCCATGAATGGTATGTGTGATTGGAAGCTGGAAATGTCGTTCAGCTAGGAAACAGCTCTTTGAATTTTTTATTCACAAGGAAACCATTGCAATGCAGAATCAGATCTACAAGTCGACGGTGGGGGAGGCTTGTCTCATGGAAAACATGGAATAATATTTGCAATGTTTAGTGTCCCAAAGGGCCTCCACAGTAAAAATATTTCTGTCAGAATGCAGTTTAAGGATTCTAGAAATCCTCATAGTAATTCGAGACTTAATTTAAAAAAATGCAATGGCATTTGCCTGACATAAACCAAAAATATCTATCCAAATTAAATATAAATAGAAATAAATAGGGTTAAGAAGTGTTACATAATCAAACCCTAAAAGAGGGCATTTCTTCGTTTTAAGAAACCAATGACAAACTTTTCAATCTGTTCTAAGATCTGTTTGCTGATAAACATGTGGTAAGACCGTATGTGGTATGTAAAGCGTAGGGCTAAGATACATAGTTAGAACATGTTGAATAAATAAATAGTTTTGCTGCTGCTACGCTAATGTAGCATCTGTTAGTATAATATGCTTCATTTGTGATGTGACTCCATTATAAACAAATCGCTGTGGAGGAGAAACTTGCGTAAATATGCACGCTACATGTGAGGATCAGATTACTTTTGCTGCACTGGAAGTGGTCACACTGGGAGTAAATCCTCATAGTGAAGTGTGAAGTCTAGTGACCGGACAGAGGAGAGAGAGGCAGCTTCCTACTTGCTTGCTTTGTCAAGGTGGAACGTCTTTCTTATTACTCAATGGTGCAAAATCCCATTTTCAAAATGAGATTCTTTTTATTTGAATGGGAACAATTGTGGGATAAGGTGCATTACCTGTAACTCAAATTAATTGTTCTGGTTCCTGCCACCTCTTCGGGGGTGCCCTCTCCATTTCTGGGATCAGATCTCCAAGACTTGATGCATTTTGTGAATGTGGTGTGATTACGTAAATAATTTAATAGCCCTAAAGCATGGATGGTAGGATTTTTTCCCCTCTAATGGGTCCTGCTTGCCTGATGCCTCTTGCAATGCCCTGGTTTTGTAGGGGGATTGAGTTATTGATTCCCGTGGGTTGAGTGGGTCTGCCAGTAGGCTACATGTCAGAACGGGGGAATGAGTGATTTGTAGTCTGATTGTGGAGCAGTGCCGCCCAGCATGGGGGGTTGCACAGGAATAGCTGGGTGTAGATCAGCCACAAAGCCCCTATCGTCAGCAGACAGATACAGAATACTATTTCCTGAAATGATTCCAGTCATGAAACAGTTTCCTGGGCTTGCGCTTGGAATGCAGATGGCAAAGATCCTGACCAGAACAATCGAATGGAGGATGGATGGTTGGATCTTTGCTTCTTCTGCCTCCAGGTAATTTCAGCACAGATTTCTTGCAGCTTAGCACACCTCTACTCTGTGCAGTCTGGTTCTGGTCCTGGAGGGCTTCAGTTCAGTTAGCTTTTTTTCAGGCATTGATTTGTGTCATTCCACTGAGGAGCTGCTCAGGTGCCTGGCCGGCCAATGTGGAACCTCAAGGTGTCTGTGCCTGTCCGGGAACATTGCGTGGAAAGGCTGCCTCCTGGGCACACGCTGGGCCACGTGTATGTGACCCCATGCCTCTCCATATCCTTGACTAACTCCCCACCCTCCCGATGTTAATGCAGCTTAATGTTGCCATCAACCTTGGCTGAACATTGTTGCATCAACGTGGACAATAGGGAGAGAAATCTCTGTGTTTGGTTAGTATTTGACACACTGAGTTTCCTGTCACAAGCCTGTTGACTGTTGGAGCACAGGCTGGGGGTGGTGGCGTGATGAATGACACGTTTTCGTGAGGGCGGCGGTGGGGGGCGGGGGGAGGTTTCACTGACAGGCTGATGACTTTCTTTGGGTTCAGACAAACTCAGCTTCTACCATGGATTTGCCAATATGAGACCTTCTGCTATTATTAAACTATAGTACCGTTGTCTTTGCTTGTCAAGCAGTTCATAACTAGACCAAAATAGAGGTTTGTGTTTTTATTTCAAGGGCTCTGCACACAATGAGGTTTATATCAAGTGACAGGAATGCTTATGATGAAGGTACTATCTATGGTGAGACTGATGCTGTTCGGTGTTCTAATGGGGGCTGTGACAGTCCAGAGCCACAGAGACATCATCCTTCTTTGACATATCTCTTTGTTGGCGGTTTAGGAAACAGTCTTCAGGACCCCCAGGAGGGCCGCCAAAACCCTCCTGCTGCGTCACGGCGTTTCCACATTGCCACATCCGGGAACAGCTGCCCATTGTTTACTATACGGACATACATGTCCCATGAAAAAACATAATGCCACTGTGTTTGGGGACACAGTTTGCCTTTTCCTAACCTGGGTATTGTTCCAAAACCAGTCAGAGGTACGAGAAAATAAATACTCTGTTCCCCTGGCCCCAGAGGGCCAAAGCCATGCGGCACTAAATAAACACCCTGTTCCCCTGGCCCCAGAGGGCCAAAGCCATTCGGCACTAACCTCATGGGACAAGTAGAAGGCGGCGATGCCCAGGGGCCAGAAACAGCAGAGCATGGAGAAGACACTCAGGCCCAGATGGTCCCTGGGGGGCATCATGAGGAAGTTGTCCTCGCTCTCCGTGTCACTTGAGTACTCGCTCTGCGAATCCACAAAGAGAAGCACAGCAGTCATCTTGAAAGTGAAATCATGCATTGATTAAAGGCCAACTTCACTGTGGCTTACCATTAAGCAGGACCATACGGGTAGGTCACTGTCCTATGCCCTGACACGACAGACCTCGATAAAAGCAGGTAAACATGAAAATGTCACACTCGCCCAACATGCAGCAGAATTTACACAGGTGGAGTCCATGCCCCCTCTCCACATGTCCAGAGCCACACCTACACAAGCCTTGCAAATAATGTCTAACGCCGCCCTTGTGCAACGAATAATCGACCATTGAATTAATGCAGACACATATTAATCATAATCTAATTTCTGCATTTGGCTCGCAGTTAGAGCAGAGTGGTTCCTCATCTCGCTATAGGATGATGTGTCAAGCGTCACTTATCTACTGGGCATGAATTTATTTGTGATGCATATCAAACGGCACAGCGACATGCTGCGGTTTCTGTCTGCCCCAATGACCCCGCCCCCGCGCCCACCCCCGCCCCTGGGCGGATGGCTTCCAGTCTCATCACGGCATGATGGACCTTTGGAAGGAATCTGTTCTTGGAGGGAGGTCTACGGGCGCCTCTTGCCTGATTGGGCGCCTTCTCCACCTCCCGCCTGCCAGCTGGCAGTTTCTCGTAATCTGGTCATTGAGCTTCTCGCTGTGGAGGACAGGGGGGACGAATTCGCCATTTGTGCTCACGTTCAGCCCATCTGTGCCGTGTGGGTTACTGGAGTAACAGTTGCTGACGTGAAGCAGCAGCCCTTTGAGTACCATTAAAAGGGCTGTCTTTGAATGGAAAAACCTCTTACAGATAACTAGAACCCTAACATAAAAAATAACACGGATTTCAGGTGGATCACACATCCAGTGAGAAACGTGAACCCATGATTGGACAGCCCCTCTGGGTTAAGTGTGTGAGGGAGTTCTTTTATTGGGCATCTCTTCCGCCTGTTTTGACGCATAATTGTTTCGAGCTATGTCTGGCAGCACTGTCCACACATGTCACACGCTGCTGGTGGTGAAAGGCAGGGATGACAAAGTCCCTCCCCCCAAGACATCATGAGATGAACTGGGTTCGCCCTTGCGAATCGCAGCTCGTCCTGGTGTTTCCATGTCCCTTGACAGCTTGCACTCTCTGGCAGGGCCTCTGCCACGGTGTGGCCCTCCGTCGAGGGGGACCTGGTGCATATGGTCATGCCCAGAAGGGCATAGCTCTCGGTGCCAGGCAACCCACTAGAGTCACTCCTGCTTTCCGCAGACATTACTCCCCGTGCTGTGCCCAGAAAGAGGCTCTTTGGTGGGAAAGCAGGTGGGATATGATGGTGGGTCGTTTTGGGCCTGGAATTCTGGGTGCAAAGCCGACGTTTCACGGCACCCTGAGGGAGCGGGAAGAGGATGTGACAGCAAACGGGCTGAAGGACGGAGGAGCAGGATAGGGGGGGGGGGGGGCAGGTCCCTAGCAAGTACTGGAAAGAAGTAAGGAGCATCTGAAGAGAGGCCTCAGTGTTTGTGACACACAGGTTAGAAAACACACCTAATGGTCAGATAATGACAGTGGTGTGGAGTCCTTTCAACACACTGCAGGTTATTCATCTTTATCTCTAGTGGACATCCCCCATAAAATGAGATTTATGTAACCCCATGATGCAGAGTGAAGTTAAGCACATTTACTGGTTTAAAAGGACAACTTGGCATTAAGGGGGTTAGATGAGGATGGTTTCACCCACCAAAAAGTGTATGGAGAGCCACCCCAACAGATTCTGGTGCACAGCCGTGTCGGGATGAGCCGGAGGATTAATCAGAGCCATGGTTCCATGTGGGAGATGGAGCGGGGCCCTGTGATCGGGGGGGGGGGGGGGTGTTTGAAGTCCCTCCCTGCCATTTTAATGTATGAAATGCTCTGGCTTGAAAAGACCCCAGCTCATTTATAATGCATGAAAAGGGCGAGCCTGGAGTCCGCGGGAGAGCGAAAATATCGACTTTCCGGCGGAGAACAGAAGCAGACCTGGGAGGCGGCGGTGCCAATTAAGCATGCCTTCGGCCCTCGTGATTTGTGGCACCCAAAGAGGGCACCGGTGACGCACTGTTTGAAGTGTGCCATAACACAACTGGCTGCAGATCAGACTTCCTGGGCTCTCTGGCGTTTCCCTGCCGCCGCACACCCCGCTTTCCTCACAGTGCTGATCCTGTGAACTGCTAGGAAATCCATCCAAAAACAAACAGTAGCTTCTCTCTGAATGTGAGCTCAGAACTTTTCACTCCCAAACCAGCAACCCACCTCCAGCTCCTGGAAGTCATCCTCATCATCCACATCATAGGAGAGGGTCTGGATCTTGACGTCCTCGCTCGACAGGTCCAGGAACTTGCCGTCAGCGAATACAAGGCCCTCCTTGCCTGCAGGCGTCAGCTCCTCGATGAAGGTGGTCTCGCAGCAGTCCCCGTCACCCCAGGCCTTCAGCATGTTTTCCGAGCAGAGGATGAGGTTAGGCCGAAAGTGGGGGTCCACGGCCTGAGGCAGGGATCCAGGGTTCAGAAGCTGGGGGGCTCGGTTCTTATCCTGCTGGGGTGGCAGGTTGACCACAACGTGGCCCTGGTACTGCGGAGCTGAATACACCGACACCAATCCGTCTTTGGCCTCCACCATCAGGTTGCGGGTGTTGATGAGCCCATTACGCTGGGGCCCCACTGCCGGCTCCCCGCCTACTCCGCTCCTCTGCACCGGCAGGTCCTTCTCCTCCGGTGGCCGCTCCATGGTGCCTCCCTGTGGGCACACGAGTCCCTACCTGTGTCCCTTTCTGTCCTGTTTCGTCAAAGCAGCCTCTAAATAGGCAGAGAGAGAGTGGAACACACCACCCATCAGTTAATCAGGGAGAACCAAACACCATGTGACACTCATACACCCCCCATATAACATTTCATAAATAACAAGCCTATTACATTCATAAGGGCTTCTGGGAGGTTTTCACTGCAAACTCCCCACAGATTGGTCAGGCTTATCGCTCCACTGTTTAGTGGCTGTCACACTTGTTAGCCATGTAGACTGAGTGTCAAAGGTTTGGTATTGATGTTTTGCCATTTCATTTCTGTCCCAGTCTCCATGGAGACTTACTGTGGTGTGAAACGACAGGAGAGTATTTGCAAACGTTCCCTAGCTCTCCCATTCCCAAGCGATGCTTCAGTCGGTGGCAGGTCGTGTTTCTGGAAAACACACTGGCGTGTGAATTATTAGCCAATTTAATATTGTGTCTTACAGAAACATGTCTAAGATGTTGTTTATGCATTACGCCAGAATTAATGCAGAAAATTAGCTATAAATTATTTTAAGGCATTTCTGAGAGGCTATTTATAGAAAAGTAGTACAGAATGTCAGTGGAAAGCAACAGAATGAGAACTGATGAGTATCAGATGGATTTAAACAAAACGTAGGGTGAAAATCACATGCGCCTACAAAGTTAAGCGTGAATACCAGACATATTACACAGAGCACGGGCCAAATATCATACACGTATACATGGAGTTCAGGGTATTATCATAGATGTCTACATAGAGCAGGTGGAGTGGTGGCTCTGAGGCTATGGATCTATGCCAGCAGCAGGAAGGTCACTGCTTTGAATCCTGTGAATGCCGGGAGTGATGCTGTGAAATTGGGCCCTTGAGCAAGGCCCTTAACCTGCTATTGCTTCATCCTGGGTATGACGTTAATCTACACCCAGCCCTATAAGGAGATCCTCCATCTTACAGGGAAAAACTTGGGGGTTGTTGGCAGGATTGGCACCAGAAATACTCACACTGGCCCATTTGGACTAGTGTGATGCTGAGGTATCACCCACTGCATGGCCTCATTCAGGTTCTCTCCCCTGAGGTAGTTTGTTCTGTGCTCCTTGTCTCTGCACATTATGAATTTTATACATGAAGTGCAGGGTGAGCGTCATGGCTGTACTGAAGTCAGTGCCATGCATGGTGTCTGTAACATAGACGTTAAAGCCTCACTTTGCTTTACTAGTTGTGAAGTCTTGCTAAATAATCCAGTGGTGGACCGCGCCCCCCCTCCCCCAAGCCCTTTGACATCATCAAGGTCACCTCTCCTCTGTTTACTGGCCTCTGCTGTCTCCTATGCCCCCCCCCCCAGTCTGCCCTGATGCTGTTCAAAAGGTTTGTTTGCTGCGCAGCCTTATCTGCCCAACTCTCCCACTGATGCTAAATGCCAGGAAGTTTGTACTCTCTGCCAAGTTCGGCGGCGCATCAGTGAGCTTCACAGCGCGGCACCCTGCCACAGGGAGGCCTGACGGGACACCCTGGCCGTGTGGACCTACTCCAGGTCTCACAGGAAGGGCCAGGGGAAGCTCAGCCTTAAGCGTGTGTGTTTGCACACGTGTGCCTTTCTGTGAAGGTTCACTTCAGTACTCTTTTGCTCGAGTCATTTTAATTCACGCGGTTGAAAGCGACTATGTAAAAGGTATTACAAACGATTCTTCAGCAAATATGCTGAGCTAACTTGTATCAAATGGCCAAGCATGCATGGTAATTGTATTAGAATGAGCTTGTCTTTCCATATCAGCTTATTGGGGTAATTAGCATTAATAAGACACTAAGTAGAATGACCTGAAATTACATGAAACATTTCAACTTCTCAGTTAAAATGGTAAGGAAATACTTCTAACACGGAGCAGGTGTCTGGAATGGAACCCTGTCCTGCCCCTTCAGTGTGCCTGTTCCCTGTTTGTCTGGGAGGTATTGCTGGTCATCCCGTACCCTAAAATCTTACAGTTTACTTATTTTCCTGTCTGCTGCATAACTTAATAAGTTAAGTGGTTGGCTTTTGTGTATTTCCCACTTTTGTTGTGGGTTCAAGGCTGGCCAGAGTGTTTATCATATATTTGTGTATTTCAGTTACAGTTCCTTGTTTTTGCTTCCTGTTCTGTTTGTAGTATGTTCAGTTTTCCTTGTTTTAGAGTTCCTTGGCGTTTAAACTTTTCACTATTGGTTAATTAACCTCTTCAGCTCCTCGTTGCCCCTAGTTCTTGTTTGTTATGCACCTGTCCCTTCTTAGCCCTTGTTATCCCAGTATATTTGTGCCTGTCCTTGCCTGGTTTCTTCAGTCAGTCATTGTAGTTGTTTCTGTGTTGTAGCAGCATTTGTTCCGCATTTGCTGGTGATCTGCTACATTTTTTTTCTGCTGTTGCTCCCTGCCTTAGTTTCATCATTTACCTGTTTTGTTTTGACCCCTTTTTCCTTTTTTTTTTAACACCCGCATGTTTAATATCATCAACTGGGCAGCGGAAAACAAAGAAGGCAATTAAACTGGTCCCAAACTCTTAGCTGATTGTTTAATATCTGGCACAAAGAGCAAATGGGCAACTGTGAATTATGGTGGAGGATCTGTCACTGCTCTTTAATCAGTTGATATGTGTTCCACTAAACAGCCTAGATATGAAACTGACCCACGTTCTGTTACACAAACTGATGCTTTTAAGGTGCCTTCCTCTGCCAAAGTATTTCTTGCAGAAAGAGTTGATGATATGAGTTAGTAAAGTACATCCCTTTTGCTCTCATTAATCATTTGTCAGCTCCCAAATAATGCCTTATAAAGTCTTTTTAAGCGGACTTGGTCGGTTAGTATTTTAGAGGGATAGTTTTGGGGTTTTCTTTACATGGAAACTGCACTGCTGGAGTTTCCCAATTTGGCTGATCAGAGTCTATAGGTTGATCATGAATGTTTGTGCAGGGCAGCAAAATATTTCCACAGGTACTGGAATGGAAAAAGTGACCAGGGTGATGGCTTGTGTGCGATGGATTTGTTTCTTTTCCATTGTTGTTCAATGTCAATCATCAGAAGACCATATGACAGGTACAGCTGCCCCTACAGATTTGTAAATTTGACATTCGCGGTTTCGGTTATTCACATTCGTGGTTTCGGTTATTAATTGGCCATGAACAATTAAAACGGGAATATGCTTGCATCTTGCGGAAAGATCACAGAAACATTTAGGTGACAAGTAAGTCAGAAACCACACTGAAAATGAGTCACATATAATCACTTAATATTAATGTTACATAATGTTTGTTAATGTAAGTGCATACTACATCTTTAATATTATTACATTCCTGGCTTGGGTATGCCACGCATCTTTGTGTTACACACTCATGTGTTAGCTGTCTTTGTGATCACAGAATTTGGCATTTCTTGTAGTAAATCCAGCATTTTTCATAATGGGTCCAAAATTTACGTGTGTGTGTATATATATATATGTGTGTGTGTGTGTGTGTGTGTGTGTGTGTATAGGAACTGAGGTTAAGGGTGCCCAAGTATTATTCACAAATTCTCTGGGATCTTCCGCCCCAAATCCTGGT
This sequence comes from Stomatorhinus ivindoensis, assembly GCA_019775895.2. NCBI lineage: Eukaryota > Metazoa > Chordata > Actinopteri > Osteoglossiformes > Mormyridae > Stomatorhinus > Stomatorhinus ivindoensis. The sequence continues at coordinate 16,695,354 of JABFEB020000060.1, forward strand.
GAATGTGAAGTGTGATTGTATACGGGTATGCATGCAGGCTATTAAACCTGGATAGAGCACAGTTTGCATCATAAAGGTGAAAGTGAATAGTCGTCATTGAATACACACCACAGCATATAACAAAATGTATCTTCTGCATTTAACCCACATGTGACATATAGCTAAATCAGCATCCGGCACCCATGAGTGGTACGTTGTGGAGATAAACAGCATACATGCCGATAGTTTAAATAGGTATTCTGTGGTATTTTATACATCTTGATTACTGCAGAACATGTTTTAAATGGAACCAGGATTTCTGTCTAAATAATTATAGGCTACAACTTAAGTAACACTTCCAGACCTGTTGTTTTGTTCTTGTTAGTAGAATTGTATTTCTGAACATTAATCTCAGTTTTGGAGACCTAACACAGCATTTATATTTGTTACATAGGATGTTATTCTGTATTTTATGGTATGGGAATTATGGAAATGTTCTTATTTAGTCACAGTTTTCTGTATTGTGTGATTTATGTGTAGACACCTGAGTGACACAAAGTGGATGTGCAGTAGAAATCGGTAGCCTACAAGTCGGCCTGAGATGGGTTTTTAATGGAGACTTATAAGACAATTACTACTTGCTACACACACGTCGTAACTAAGAAAAGAAATAAAAGCGAAAACGGCAGCTGAAATTGGAGGCTGAGCTGGTACCTGTGTGTAACGTGTAAACTGCTGATTTGAGTTAGTTATTATAACCCAGAAGATTTAAATGGCTTTGCAAACCTCCGGTGTCACTGTAATTAGTGGTTAGTTTGAGAAAGTCGCACCTGTGGGCGAGTCCTCGGCACAACACAAGCAACGGTAATAAAATACCAGTTTTTACACACGGGCAGGCAAACTAGTGTAAGCAGGAACTCTTTTGTACCTAAATGACGAAAGGTTCATGCTTATCATTTGCAGCATTCATTCGCAGATCTATTTAGACCGGCTAAATCACATCATTGTTTAATGTTTCATGTATTTGACGGTTAATTGTTCGCTGGTCTGCGTTACTACTCTCCTTGTGGGTCGACCTATACTGTGGCACAAGTTCTGTATAATTCTAATATAATTATTGAGTGACCAAGATATTCCTACTTACTTCACAATAGACGGCGATTTATCAAGTATATTAGTCTTAAAATATGTGTCATTGGCCCAATATGTCATACCATATTTAGCAATCTATTAAAAGAATAGTATTGTTGTTATTTTATACCATTTACCATTAACATATTGATTATTCTGTGCATTATATTACGCGTAATCGAATTAGATTTCTCTCAGGAAGACACTGATTAAATGCACGACCCAATGTCAGAATCCCATGTTGGGAAGCAGGATTAGTATTTTTGTTCTGTTTGATATCGTAAATATTTCACCTGTCTGTAGCCTGTATAACTCATGCAGTCACTGTGGAGCACTGATGTCATCTTGGCGCATTCATTCAATTGCTTTTCAAGTTCGTGATCTGACTAAATATTACATTTACGCTTACCTTCCAAGGTGAAAGAGCGCTCTGCGATGAGTATCCCCTGCCAACACATAAACCCTCGGCGGCAGGACAATCTGGGTTTCCCCCGGTTACGATCTTCTCTCGATGTCCAGTCTACACCTAGATTGCATCGCAGGCTTTAAAATAGTTTAAGTCTCCCAAGCGTTCTGGCCCGTTTATGGATTATATTTCGAAAGAATTGTACCTTAATACAAAAATATTAAATCACATCACTAAGATAGTATTTGCCCTTCAGCAACAGCCTTTTAGTCCCACGCTATGCAGAGGGAATTGCACGTCCATCTCCTCTCGGTGTAGATGTATGCATGCGTCTTTTGGAAGGACAGACGTAAGGGAGACGCGCAGGGGGAACGGGATAGCACTGTGTGAGCCTATTGTAGGCTCATTCTCCCGATCGAGATTCAGTGAGTCGAGCAGCCCTCCCCTCGGTCCTAAAGAACACACTGTGTTATGCAGGACGGCCATTCCCTGCCACTTTCTTCCAATACAACTCCGTCCTTGAGCGCCAGGGACTCCACATCCTGATACAGCATACGTTGCACGCGTTATTTTTTTGCAGACCTATAACCAGAACACTCAGTGGAAATCATGCAACGCCTAAAAATAATTGATGATATAGTTATAGCGTATGTTGATGCGGATACCTTTTGGAATGCTCCCTACAAGTAAAATTAATTTGTTTACTACCCGCAATATCGAAACATACAGCAGGGCGACCTTGACTACATGCACGGTAAGCATGCTTTGGCGACAAAACGGTCCTGATGTTGCGGGTAGCGCTCCGTCTTTGCGGCTAAAGCGCTGAGATACCGCCCCCTTGTGTCGATGTTTAGTAAAGGTTTGTGAGCTGAGAACCAGGGCCCGGTTGTTTAGAAGTAATCTGATTGGATTTTAGCTACCGGATTGAATCAAGACTCCAAATAGGTCGTTCAAAATAAAAAAAAGATTATGAAATCGGATTAAATCATGTAATCTAGTCTTGGTTTTGATTTGTATCAAACCTTAAATATGTGTTGTTCAAAACTTTTTAGAAGGATTGGAATACCTGATCCTGGCAAAAAGTAGGATTCATAGTGGATTTCAAGAATAAAATGTAATAAAACTTTAAAATTTGTCAAGTAATACAGCATTTGTATCATGTACTATTTGTTGTTGGTCCAATGAGGGGACTGACTGTTTAAAAGAAATTGAAAATAAAGGTGGATGTTTGTGTTATTTTATTGTGCTATTTTCTGTCTCTTCAAATAACATAAAGTAACCCCACACTGGCTATTCTACCTGTTGTTCTTTACATAGCTAGTAGTGTACATTGTGCTATGTTGTCCCAATTAGAACATTGCTAATCCAGATTTGGTAATCTTAAAAATTTGTATCTGGATCAGGGTGATCCAATCCAATGTTCTGACACAAACGTAGGATGGATAACCTGATCCTGGATAGCAAAACAGGGGATTTCCAAATAAGGATCATTCTAATCCAGATTAAACTTTTTGGACAGCTGGGCCCAGGCACCAAGGTCTAGTTGCTCAAACAATTTAATCCAGATCAAAGTGATCCGGATTTTGAAATCCCTTGTTTTGCTGTGTAGGATCTGGTAAAATATTTTACTTTTATGATGGTTTTTCAAAGCAACACTGGATTGGATCACTGTTATCCAAATACAGAATTTTCAGGATTACCAAATCTGGTTTACCGGAACTTTAAATGGAACTCACAGTGTAGCCTATTGCCTATGTAAGAACAACAGGCAGACCAAAAATACCAGTAGCCAAACAGCCATCACGTGTTTAACGTGGAAGAAACAGAAAACACCACAATAAGCAAACATTTTCCATCTCATTCTTAAACAGCCAGATTCCATTTCAATCTCAAGAATAAATAAATGAATGACTGAAACAAATAAATAATATTTTCCCCACATGTGCACTGTGGTTATTTTTAATAATTAAAAAAATGTCCAATAGTTAACAAAACAAGGAACATTTACAGCTCTTCATTGGTACAGAGACCAGCTCTTCCAAACTCTGCTTTTAGGAGTTAGATTTCCATTCTGACTTTAGATTATTGTAGTTGGGTAAGGAGGATTTGTATCTTTGCCAGATGAATCTGCACTTCTGCTCTTTCAGTTTGTTGTTTAAGAGGCAATTCATAGGCTTCACCATCCATGGTTTGGAGAGTGCTTACACTTTCTTTTCAAAGGTTCAGTTACAACAGCTGGCTCTACTTGTGAGGATCCACCTTCTTCCTCAACCACTTGACAGAGATTAAGGACAAATATTTGCTCTACATTAGGAGGACCAGGCTCACCCTCCTCTATAAATGTGGGCTTACTATTGGCTTTAACACCATCAATTCCATGCACAGCTTCTGATTTGTCACCATCAATAATGTCAAATATTGCAAAGTGGAAGCATTTAGGAACAACAGAAACTCCACGTAAAGTAACAGAGCAGAGGTGCTTAGTGCATAAAAGTTGCCATAAAAGTCGCCAACACTCTGTTGCACAATGCAAAGCGTCAGGTGAAGTGATGTAAGGTATGCAGCTACTCGACTCTGGAGCAGTGGAAACATGTTCTTTGGAGTGATGAATCACACATCTCTGTCTAGCAGTCTGATGGACGAGTCTGGGTTTGGCGGATTCCAGGAGAACAGTACTGTAAACTGGAAAATTTGGTGGAAGAGAAATACTGGTCTGGGGGGGTTCAGGGGTTGGGCTGGGCCCCTTAGTTCCAGTGAAGGGAATCTTAATGCTTCAGCATACCAAGATGTTTTGGACAGTTCTATTTTTGGGAACAGTTTGAGGAGGGTCCTTTTCTGTTCCAGCATGAACATTCCAGTACATCTTAGAAAATGGTACAAGTAATTTATTTCAGCTACAAAGGCTAAAACAGGGATGTCCCACATTTCACAACCTATAATGTACAGTATTCCAAGTAAATGGCACAGGAATTAAGGTAGCGGGTATGTACGGAAGTATTACAAAAATGAGCCTATTACATGATCAAGCATGAAAGGTATACACACAAACATGTTTGCTAATAATAATGAATACTTTATTGATCCCTGTGGGGAAATTCTCTTTACACCTCCCCCAACTTGCTCTTTGTAGAGTAAGATGTCTGTGAAGGGTAGCCACCTGTTGGGGCGCCCAGGGAGCTGGGGGTTAAGGGCCTTGCTGAAGGACCCACAGATGACCTTCAAGGTCACCAGGACAAACTGGTGACCTTCTGATCACAGGCACACAGGCTTAGCATACTGAGCCACATGCTGCCCCCATGCAGCAAATTATAAATCTATGTCTGTTACTAACCTAAATTGACCTGGGAATAAGATCCATTGGATCATAACACACACAGTCCATCATTCAGGTGATTCGGACCCTCTTCCTCTCTGTGTTTTGTCTTCAGATATCTTGCCATTTCTTTGTCCCATTGAATCTCTCTCTCTTTTAGTTTAATTATTTTTAGTTTCTAGCCACACATCATTAGATAGATAGACAGACAGACAGACAGACAGACAGATAGATAGATAGATAGATAGATAGATAGATAGATAGATAGATAGATCATGTTTGCAACTATTTATCAGGGTAGTAAATGTATATTTTTTCAGAATAAACAACTATTTAACATTAAAACATATACAAGTTGAGAGGGACATAATGAAAACTGCAAAGTATTTCTTCTGTTCTCTGAAAAGTGACTGATCTCTTGTAGAATGGTTAGATGAACACCACTTCAGCTCCCAAACCTCTCCTCAGGGGCAACCAGGCCATTCCATGTATCCATTCATCTATAACTTCATCACTAGCTCACTCAATTAATTAATTTAATTCGTTTAAAAAGTCAATAAGGTATTGATTAGCCATGAGAAGTGTGCTAGTGGTCAAGTAAAAAATACACAAGTGAATTAGACGGTTGCTGCAAATACTGGGGTGATATTAGGAGAGGTTTTAAAATGGTTAAGCTGATGCACTTTGACAGATATCACAGTGTTACACCGACATGAAGATCACTTAAACTGTCTTTTGTCTGCATAAGACTTTTGCACAGTACTGTACATGCATAGAAGTTTGTTTGCAGCACATTAGCAAAGGAACATTTGCACAAACACATACTGTAAATGGAATAAAGACTAACACAATGTAACCGAGTTGTATAAATGCATAAGAAAATATAAAATAAGAAGGTTGTGTGTCCAATTTATGTTATATGCAACAACAAACCAACCCATTATGAGCACCCCCACTAGATAGCCGCATAATGTGCTTCACGTGGGAGTTGTCACGTTTTGGCTTGTTGGTGTATAGATATCTAGCATGTTTTAAAAGCTGTCCCAGCATGTGTTTTGGCTAGAGGCGGTGAACAGCATGTAGAGACAAGGTGTTGCCATGCCTGACGGCAGCAAGCCGGAGGAACATGCCAAAGGCATTAATAAAGTACTATCTAATCTCTAATCTCTAATCTTCCTAGATTGCATGAACAAAAAAGATCATTATAACCCCCAATTTTGCCAGTTTCATAAATGCACTTAATCCAGGATTCACTGTGTGTTTGCATCATGAATATGATTTGTTTGTTTGTGCATATCCATCCATCTCTTCCTCATCAGGGTAATGGGGGGGGGGGGGGTTGGAGCTTATCCTAGGCAGCATAGGGAATATGCGAAATTGAAAGGACAACACTGGGTGGAACACCAGTGCTTCACAGGGCAAACACACTATGAAGCGTGTTCACCTACAGTAACTGCAAGTCTTTGGATTGTGGAAGGAATCTGGAGTAAGTGAAAGAAACACACAGCGTGGGAAGAACCTATAATGTCCAGGCGCACAGAGCGTGGGTGGGTTTCAAGGTCCCAGCCCAGGAGCTGTAAGGTAATCATACTGCCACAGTCCTGCCTACTCACCATATCCATGTGTTTTCACAAACATCAGGTGTTTCTCAATACTGAGAATGCAAAGCTCAGCTTCGGCAGTTATCTTCTTTTTTATAGGTCTCTCTTTCCTGGAAAAATCAGGCCAGAAAATCCCTCACTTAATCACACCCAGTTTACATTGTATTGATTGGCTCATTTGGGATAAGTAAGGTCAGCTGGGTGAGCAGTGGAGATACGCTCTTGGGGAATAATGGTGGTGCGTTTTAGTGCTGGGGTCACAGAAGCTTTATTTTGAAACTATTTCTGTGTTAATCCGTCCTTTTAGTTTAGGCTGCTCTGCTTTGCCTCCATCATACCACTGTGACAGATCTGACCCCAGCAGCCCGCCATACCCCCATTGTCCATGAAGCTGCCCCCGCACGGGTGCCCCTTCAGCTTGTACTCTACCAGCTTACCAGCGGTGCCTAAATAAATATGTACCAATGACACGTATTTTATTGTGTTACGTTTTCGTTCACTCGATTCTTTAACTTTCAAATAAGTAAAGGAGACACAGAGAATAAAGCTGAAGGAGAGGTCAAAGTCACATTATTACTGTGTCGATAGAGCACATGCTAAAATGGCACCAATGAATAGCAGTTCAATTTGAAAAAATAATACAGTTCAATAAACGGGTAGAGCCTGGCAAGGAAAATCAGCAATCTTGAGAGTGCCGGGTAGCTCAGTATGGTTTGGGATCTGTGTTTGCGTCTGGAAGACCATGGGGCTGAGTCATTGTATCACTGCTCGGCCCTTCAAGTCATAATCAAATCAAATCAAAAAGGCTTTTATTGTCAATTCCCTATATGTTCATAACATATAAGGGAATCGAAATGCTGTTCCTCTCTTATCTTTGTGATACAGTATAAAAAAGTATAAAGCATAAACATATGACATAAGATAAATACAATAAAACTAAAATAAGTGAACATTTATACAGTATACAGTACAATATACAATATACAGTCAGTAGTGTAAAAGCAGCATAAAAAACAGTAACAGTGATGCTTTTAATGCAAAAAGACAGTTGGAAGGTAGCTTACTTGGTAGGTAGTGACTAGGGGAGGGGGCAAGGGGGGTGTTGGTGGACAGAGTTCTGTCCCTTTGTTTTCCTCACTTAAATGTCACGTTAGATAAAGGAGTCTGATAAATAGGTTAATGTTAATGCAGGAAGGGTCTCTTTCACTGCCATTTTCCCACCCCTTACGTATGAGTGTAACAGACAAAGCTCCAGAAATCTTTGAGGTACTTGTTCAGAAATTTGAGCATTGGTAACGTAATGTAGATATATAGTGACTAGTGCATTTGACTTGTGATTCTGTGTACAGTAGATTACCAGGGTGTGTGTGGGGCTCTTGTACCACACGGCGGGGGAATAACAGTCTGTTAATTGGATATGTTAGATCACCTACAAAACTACTAATAACAACAAGGATCTGTTAGCCAGCGATGGGTTTGCGAAGGCCTCTGCTTTCGTGACCTGAGCTGCACTGCACCCAACCCCCTCGGAACCTCTTACCAGTGGTGGGCCCACGGGAGGGCAGGCCCATGTTCTACTTTCAGGCTTTGCCTGGGGCCTGACCATCAGGTGCACACCTATGAGCTCCCCCCAGGCCTGGCTCCAGGGCAGGGCCCTAGTCACCCCAATATGAGCAGGTTCATATTGTCCTTCATCTTATCCTTCGTGGAGGGTTTCCACTCTAGACCATGGGGCAGACCCAGGACATACTGGAGAGATTATATCTCTCAGCTGGTCTGGGAACGCCTTGGTATACCATTGGTGGAGCTAGTGAAGGTGGCTGGTGAGAGGGAGGTCTGCGCATCCATGCTTAGACTGCTCCCCCCGTGACTGACCTCAGAAAAGTGGCAGATAATGGATGGATAGACGAATGGATGGCACCTTATCAAGATTAAACACAACAATAGAATAACACCAATAGAATCCAATAAAATCAAAATAAATACAACATAACCAATAAAATCAGACAACAAAACAAAAACTCATGAACATTCAGGTAAATGGTTTCAGAGTGAATATGCAAGCCTAAGAGCTAAGTAGAGTTGGGTGTTGTCATCGTAACAGTGGAATTGGATGCCATGATGACAGAAGATGCTGCCAAAAGTGAGGAAGTAGACGATGAAAAGGAGTGACTCTCAGAAATTAACCCTGCCAAACTTCCTGGGAAACTACAGAATTCACACTGTAAATCCTTCCACTGAACAAACTGCCTCCTTACAGTATAATAGGAAGGGAACCATTGGTGCACAAGATCATCAACACTAGGCCGACATTTCAGGAGAAATCAACTAGATTGTAGTGGTTCGGAAGGGGATAATGCTTGTAAAGTAAGACTGAACGTGGACGGCAACTACCTTTTCAAGGATTTTGTAAATGAATGGAAAGTTGTAAATAAGCCAAAAATTATTGAGGCCTTTGGTGTTTGAGTCAGATTTTTTTAGAAAAGATGTGACTGAGGCACTTTTTACAGAGATGGGAACTGCATCAGCAGTAGGATTGTAGCAGTTGTCTGTTGTCTTTTCTTTTCTTTTATGACATCTGCAAATTAATTGCACTACTTCTATGTATTTGCACTACACGGCATACACACACACACACACACACACACTGTCATGATCCTCCCGTCCGAGCCTCATGTGTGCCACGCCCCCCTCATCACCTCGTGTCTGATCCTGATTGTAACCACCTGTTGTCAATTCGTGCCTGCCTTCCCTGCATGTATTTAGTCGACGCCTGTGTTCGTCTCCCCAGATCAGTCATCTGTGTCATTCGTTGTGCGTATGTGAGTACTGCCCCGTTTTCTGCCCGCCTGTTCCGTTTGCCTGCCCTACGCCCCCGTGCTGTTCTCCTGCCCCGATACCCCCATTAATCCCGCTCCTCTACCCGTCATCCTGTCTCCTGCCCATTTCTGTCCGCCCGACTCCTGCTCGACGTGACACACGCACACAAAATAAAATGTATATTTGTATGTTTTTTGTATTTATTTTGTATTATGTTGTATTATACTATGTTGTTGATGTTATACATTATTTCTTGTATTTGAATTTATGTGTAACACCATTGGGTACCCAAGGAAATCGGTGTTTCAACGTCTTATGTACTTGTGCATGGATGTGTTGACAGTAAAGAACTCTTGAGCATTTATTATGAGGAAAATGCATGGCAAGCAGGCCTTGATGAGGCTTGTGGATGTAGGACCTAGTGGGCAGGTGGAGGAGTTTAGAGATGTAACATGATCTTGCGAGTTTATATTTTCACAGTTTGTTCTGAATGTCGTGTATGAGAGGGAATGAGCACCAAGTGATGTAGTGGGCTGGTTTCACCACCAAAGCTGTGCAGTTATGGGAGTTTGCATTATATAAGACCCATGCAAAGCACCTGTGCCGATTTCCATATATACAACTGTATGTGAAGTAGGTGTAAAAAAAAAAGTCCACTATGATGTAACTTATAATAGCTCAGTTTGCCATACTCAAGCATTAATTATCTACAGAAATATACATTTACTGTTTCTGTTTATGTGTATTTAGTAAAACATTTAAAGCATTCCTGTAACACTTATCCTATTATTTCAAAGAGATTTTTCATTTTGAGCCCTGTATTTTGGCAGGTGTTCTATAACTGTATTCTATGTTGCAACCTGTGGACGTAAATTGTGTAGTTGATTAGTTTACCTTCCAACCTCTTATCCAGTACAGGGTTGTGGTGGCGCTAGTATAACCTAAATTACAAAATAAATGTTATCTATAAGTCAGTTTCTCACAATCTCATCCAATAGATAATGAATGGATTTACATGACCCTGTTGGGGTCTCTGGGTGAAGGTTCAAGGGGTTCCGTCTGGAATGGTGAAATTAAGCAGAATATAGATATGGGCTAGGAACTATACTCTACCTCAACCAGCAGATCTATTAGTGACTAATAAAGAACAGTTTGTTTGACACACATTTAACCTCCTGAGACCACACCCATTCTTTTATGTCTATAATAGTGGACATATTGTTTTGCATATATCTTTTCACTGATGTAAGGAAACATATTTATTCCTGTTGTACACTAAAGAGGACATATTGTGAAATTCAAAATAAAAATCAATTTGGAAAAAAATCTAAATTGTAAGATGTCTTATTACTTCCAAAGACAAAACAAAAATGTAAAATTGAAGGACACTTTCTTCCTGGAGTCTCAGGAGGATATGAGGATATATTGGCCCACCGACCGGTGAAGTAGTCACCGTTTATCTCTGCTTGTACAGCGCGGCCTCCGGACGCCAGAGGGCGGTAAAATTGTGAGTAATTATTTTCTAGCGAAGAGGACGGAGTCGGTCCGCCTGTCATCGAAAAGTCCCTAGTTAGTATCGGACGGGGTTGGGAAAAAATACGTCCAGGCTGGGAAACGACAGTTTGTGGCGGAGAAGGAAACTCCATAGACTGAGGGCGAAAGTAGAGACGAGGGGAAGAGGCTCTGCCGCTGGAGGTAGGCGAGACTCGGCACTGAGATCCGGCGTGCTCGTAGGCCGCACAAATTCTCAGGTGCTTCACTGTTTGCAAAGATAACCGCCCACTGCCCGGGCTGGACTCGGTCGGGGGCCGTGGCAGGTGAGGGGTCCCTGAAACGAAGCGATGGGGGGTCGGGGGTGTTGCCCGTCCGCGCAGTCCTTCGGGGGTTTGGCCGACTCGCTCATCTGATGCAATCGGACATCACAAGCCTGGCCTCGACAGGCTGTCAGATGGGCTTGCGTGCCTGCCTGGCACCCCTAAATCGGAGTTTATCTAGCCACCTCTGTCAGGCCGCTTCATCGGGACTAACCGCTGGCTAGTTAGCTAATGGATCGGTTTGCTGGTAATCTGGCTGTGCGGGTGCCGGGCTAAGAGGCCCATCGAGGAGGCCTCTGCGGCAAGGTGGCTGTTAGGCTGGGCGTAAATTCAGCCTCTAAGGGTTTGCTTCTGGTTGTTCCAGGCCCCGTTGCTCTGTCAGCATGATTGGAAAAACATTTTGGGCATTTATTTAAAGTTATGTGATTCGTGCTTTCCCCCCCCTCTTTTCATGTTATAGTTTGTGGTTTTTATTTTTTTAAAAACGCGGCTGTATTGTTCGGTTGTAAGTTTGTGGCGATTTGATTTAGAAAACTTCAAAAAACAGTTCGGTATCGGGTAATGGGTGTTCTATTTGGACTTGATTGTTTAGAAACTTTTCTCAGAAGTAGAATCAGTTTATGTGGGTTTCTTGTGTTTTGTGCAGCTAAATTTCATTTCGGGGGTGGTGAAGCCTGTCACCTGTCACCTCTGAATTGACACGTTGGCTGTCATTAACGGCCCGCATAAATCGCCTGTACCGATTTGGGGGCTTCGCTGCTTGTACTGTATATGCTACGTCGAGCTGAATGAATTCGCGCTTGCATGTCCGTGTCCATGTACTTCCCGGGTAAGTGTAATATGATCGCGTGTGTGGCAGGGACGGAGTTTACGTTTCATACCAACTATACAATTTCGGTCAAAACTACACAGGGCAAAAGTTTTTACTTAAACTGTACTCGAGAATGTACCCTTCTCACTGGCCTGCTGGGCTATAACAGCTGAACTTGTGTGTTTACTTCTCTGAATACCTTCCTGGCTGTACATATTTTGAACACGGGATGTACGGTTCTGTGAAGTGGGTAAAGGTTCGGTATCATCACGCTGATTTTCTGAGCATGCTAGGCTTGGGAGGCCCAGTGGGAGGAACGGTGTCCTGGAGTTTCGTTTTTGGTCCGCCGCACCAATCGATGGCTGTTGGAAAAGGGGGAAGTTCTCTCTTCGGCTATGTTCGAGATTGTTCGACACGGTTTAGGTCATTTCCACCGGACGTTGGACTTTCCAGAAAAGTCGTCCGGGGTGTTTTTTTTCCAAGTCTGAATGAAAGCTGCGATTTCTGGGCGGGTTATTAACAAAGGCTACACAGAGGATTTTTTTAAAATAAAAGCTTATTTTGAAACCGTCTAAAAGCCGCTCCTCCTGTGGCCACGCGGTCCACTTAGTGCGTGCATTTTTGAAGTCACTTCAAGTTACAATTTTATAAAGTTACGTCCCTGTAAACAGGTAAACGGGCCGTTCGACAGAGAGCTGGGGGTGCTTGTGTGCTGTGTCCGTGTCTTTAGCTTGAAATCGTATTATTAAACCTTGGATCATAATTTCAGTTGTTTTGAGATTGATCCATACCGTATGACTGCAGACGGTGAGATCATGCATTTTTTCTTAATGCCATGTCATGCAACAGTTTGCATGTGACCCAGTTAAATTTGCATAGCAAAAAACTTGAGAAGAGCCCTTTGACATGCTAATTTTCCCATCAAGTCGCACTAGCCTAATTCAAATAAAATTTCTGTAGTTATACCGTTCACGTAGTTTGAGATTTCAACTTCCTAGACCGTCTTAGCCTAAACATTTTTGCAAAAAGTGATGCTGCTTTAGTGTGTACTCTACTGGCCTGTTCGTATAGTACCAGTGTGACTTGAACCACATAGCTGGCTCTAAAACTGAGATGCTGCTGAAGGGTCTCATTATTTGCATCAGGTGTGTTAAATTAGGGCTGCACCTAAGCTCTGCTGGATGGTAGATCAGTCGTCTTCTGAATATAATTGGACTGAATGGCATTCTTTCTGCGGTGATTAAAGCACCAGAAATTTAATTTGAACTGAAAGCAATGTGTCTTACCAGAAATCATGACTTGGTTACTGAAGATAATCCACAGGCCTTGTTGTGAGTAGTCTCATGCAGAAACTATTTTCTTTCTACCAAATTCCAGAAACCAACCATGTCACTGTGTCTAAGATGGCACTTGGTAGGGTTGGGCCGATGTCTTAATTTGCATTATTGGTTATTGCGGCAAAAGTATCTAGCTTATTGATAATATCTAAATGTGATCACTTAAATCAAAATGCAATGCAGAACATACTTATTTTTTCCATCTTAACTGTATTTCTAGTAAATGCTTAGGTAATAAAGTTTACAGAAATAACCATATGATGTTTTATTTTAAAGAAAAGGTCACAAAGTAGTGCTTAAGAGACAAAAAATCGTTGAGTTAAATGGTGCTTTTTAAAACATAAATACCAAATAATACATTTACAAAAGTAAACATAATGTATGTGTTCAGGTGGACATCAGGTCATCTATCCTTGCATAGATTATGCTGCTGTTGTGCTTTACAAGTGTTTCTTGAGGCACTTTCCCACTGAAATTCAGGAACCTAATTTTGAGTTCCTGGGCCGTCTCGACCAGGAACTTTTGTAGCTCCTGGCCACTTTGGTGTGTCGCTTTCTCACTGCACAACAGGAACTTTTGTAGCTCCTGGCCACTTTGGTGTGTCGCTTTCTCACTGCACAACAGGAACTTTTGTAGCTCCTGGC
>JABFEB020000060.1:16709309-16736060 GCA_019775895.2 Stomatorhinus ivindoensis
CCTTAGGCTACACGAGCTTGGGATATTCAAAAAGCTTGTAGGTTCAACTTCACAGTGGATTTTATAGGAAACTGCACAACAGGAACTTGGACCTTAGGCTACACGAGCTTGGGATATTCAAAAAGCTTGTAGGTTCAACTTCACAGTGGATTTTATAGGAAACTGCACCCCCACCCCAAAACTAGGGTAAACATGTTATATTGTTAGCTGTTCGTTACTGGGGAACTGATCGCAATCATAACATATTTGTATGACCTGCAATATGTTTATAATTCATTGCTAAATCTGGCCAGCAGATTGAGCTTTCATTTTTGACCTAATAAAAAATGATGTAATGTTACTCCACTAGCAAGTTTCATGACCAACACTGGCGGTATTAGACAAAAGTACAGTGGTACCTCAGTCCTTAAACTCATTAGAACTCGAATTTCTTAAAAGTCAAACCAACCAGTTCGAAATAAAATTACCTAGAGCTCGATCTGAATCTCAGAATTCATGAACGCCAACCTAAGAACTTATACGCATGGGGAAATGAGGCACGCGGCACGTACGTCAGCGGTAGCAAAGGGTAACGCTTCAGTCTCAGCCTCGCATTAGCTGTGATAGCACCGTGCATGTTTACACTAGCTGAATACATGTATTTAGTAAAAATATATTTAGACCAATAATAGACAGTAAAAGTAATTATTATATAATAAAATACATTTAAAAATAGATTTATTTTAATATGAATAATAAACCATTAAAGTGTTTAATTATAATATTGTTGTGCCGAACGGGGACGGAATGGAAACAAAGGGGCAGACGTCAGGCTATTATTGGGTAATACAGGGTTTAATTCCAGGTAAGGCAGGCAAAACGCAATGGGCAATACAAACACCGGATTGGGGAAACTGAAACGCGGACAAAATAGAGGAATAATGACAACAACTAGAAACAGCTGATTACACGGGGATCCCACGCAGGCTTAACGAGGGGTTGTGGCACGTAGACTGATGAATAGCACTACAGCATAACTGAATTTTAATTTATTCATAAAAAATTTTGTAGTGAACTGCCCCATTAATATCAAACGGGATTCTTACTGTCGAAACAGCTGTTAGTCAAGATACAGTGTTCCCCCGCCTATTGTGGAAGTTACATTCCAGACCCATCAGTGATAGGTGAAAATCCACACTATAGAAAGACCATATAAATAATTTTTTTTTAGTGTTTGTCTTAAATCGTAGGGCTTAAAACAAAATGAAAAGTTCACAAAAAGTTTGCTCAGAACAATCAGACCACAAGCAAGGTACGCGATACGCAGAGAACTGTGATGCGTCAGAGAAAAATCCGATATAGCGGGGGCGCGATAGCTGAAACACAATGTAGCGGGGGATTACTGTATAGGAATTGATTAAAATAGTGGTGTGTGGGGTTTAGCCAGCTTGTTTGCTTGGCTTGGAGATCTCTGTCAGGGGCTGTGGTTGTATATGGGTGATCTTATGCTGGCCGGCCATTTGGCCTGGTATATTGATAGCACTCTTGGTGTTTTGCAGCAATCATGGTGGGTGAACGCCGTAATGGGAACCTGCTGGTGCAGCTGGGTCTTAAGCAGCAGGCCTTCCCCGAGGAGCTAATTCGGCAGCGGCGCACACACGACGGCCAGACAGAGTACCTGATTCGCTGGACCCTGCTGCCTATCGAAGATGGAGGTGGCTCTGGGGGCGGGTCTGGTGAAGCTGGTGGGGGTGGTGTGGGCAGCGGCTCAGGCTCTGGCGGCTGCCCGTCTGGGGAGAACAAGGCTGAGAACATCCTTATGTGGATGTCTGCAGAGGATGTGTATGCCAACTGTCCCGCCTTGCTCGGTAAGCGCAAGGCGGACGTCCAGCGCCCCCTGGAGGAGCAGCGGCCCAGCGGCGAATTTCCGGCCGACGTCACTTTCGATGAAGTGGAGCTCTCCGACATGAAGGATGATGTGAAGAACCTGGTTCGCCGTGCCCGCAAGCAGATGGCTAAGAAGAGTGACCTGGCCATCAGCATCACGCACACTATTCACGTTCTGAGTGCCTACGCTAGCATCGGCTCGCTGGTGGGCGTGTTCAAGGAAACTGGAGCACTAGACCTGCTGATGGAGCTGCTGTGCAACAAAGAGAGGCAGACGCGTCGCAGTGCCGGCAAGATGCTCCGCGCTCTGGCTTCACATGATGCAGGTATACCCCTCCTCAATCCCTTACTGTCACATCCAGCTAATACTGATTTAGCTGTTCATAACTGCATTATCTCAAGAAGTCAACAGGACTCCTTCGGAAGGTTTCTGAAGTCAGTGAGAGGTGATTTAGCCTCAGAATCACTGCATTTTAGTTGGTTGCTCTCCTCAAGCAATATTTATTTATTAAAGTTAATAATATTTTGGAGTAAGTAAAATAACTTGCTTCATATGATTTGGAATAATGTAACCAACATACAAAATCTCATTGATTTAAGGTACTAACATTAGGTAAATATTTTAGTCCTGTTTGTCATTTAGCCTAGCCTACTTTTCATCACTTGGGAAAGTGTTTATGACCTTTATTTAGCCGGTATGCTAAATGTGACTTTTAACAGAAACGTAAAACATAGTAATCGCTGAATTGCATTACTATCATTTGTAATATACAGGTGGTGGTCATATAATTAGCCCACTATCAGAGCAACCTGGGCTCTCATAACACCTGAGCAGTGCCACAGACTGATGGACTCCATGCCACGCCGCTTTGCTGCAGTAATTCAGGCAATAGGAGCCCCAACTAAGTATTGAGTGCTGTACATGCTCATACTTCTCATGTTCATACTTTTCAGTTGGCCGAGATTTTTAAAAACCCTTTCTTTGTAATGATCTTAAGTAATATTCTAATTTTCTGAGATACTGAATTGGGGTTTTCATTAGTTGTCAGTTACAATCATCAAAATTAAAAGAAATAAACACTTGAAATATATCAGTCTGTGTGGAATGAATGTATACATTATACAAGTTTCACTTCTTGAATGGAATTAGTGAAATAAATCAACTTTTTGAAGATATTCTAATTATATGACCAGCCCCTGTATTTGTGATCATGCCCACCTGATGATGTTCAGACTCCCTATCCATGTGCTCATTCAGTTATGATGGGGTTATGTTCTGGTGAACCCACCATAAATGGAAAATATTGCTGAATATGAATACAAGTAAACGCGTACTGTCACTGAATAACTAAATAATTAGTGACTAAATATCCATCCATCCATCCATTTTCTATACCCGCTTATTCTACTGCGTCACGGGGGGTCGGGAGCCTATCCCAGAAGCAACGGGCACGAGGCAGGGAACAACCCTGGATGGGGGGGCCAGCCCATCGCAGGGCACACCCACACACCATTCACTCACACAGGCACACCTATGGGCAATTTAGCAACTCCAGTTAGCCTCAGCATGTCTTTGGACTGTGGGGGGAAACCAGAGGACCCCGGAGGAAACCCCACGACGGCACAGGGAGAACATGGAAACTCCACACACATGGAACCTAGGCGGGGACTCGAACCCTGGTTCCAGAGGTGTGAGGCAACAGTGCTACCCACTGCACCACCATGCCGCCCCCATGACTAAATATCAGTAATTGAAAAGTAAACAATGCAAGTTTATTTAGTGAAATACAGAGACAAACAGTACAGTTGTTAAACACTGTATTAGATGTTTATACTCTTGATCACTACAGAGACTGGAAGCATGGCTGCGTGGATGCTGCCATTGCCCAGGAATCAGTAGAAAGTACAGCCCAGGGACCAATTGGAATTCAAAGTTGACAGCTGAATGCGATACATTGTTGTAAAGTCAAGCCATCGTACAGCCACGAGCATCTGTGTAAATCAGGGTCAGCAAGAGACTGATGCTTCGCCAGATTAGATGTGTTGCTCCCTTGTAGCAGCGTTTGCATGCTAGGACTGTCGCTCAGCGGGGTTCACCCATTTTGTCGAGTTTAAAACCAAAATGACGCAATATTTCACTTCTGCCTCCCTGCTTATCAACTACAGGCAAGTCGCTTCACCCCACAGTCCAACTGTCTACCTGGAGCATAGATTCCACTATGTGACATCATTTCTTAAACTGTTTTTTTGATTTGTGTAATAGAGGTGTGGCTTCGATAGGCCTCAGTCCCCCCCTGTGACTCAGATCAGAGGTTAGGAGTTGGATGAATGGTTTGGAGCACATTTTTGCGTTTAAATCTTTATTGCAAGTTTTATTTTGTGATCTCACCATGCAAAGCTATATAAGTGATTATCTGCTCTTGCTCCTGGTCCCTTTGGGTTGTCCTGCTCAGTGTTCAGTTTGCACGCACTCTCTGTCTTTTTGAATCCCCTTGAATTGGCTCTGGTGAGTCGACTGACTGCCATGTTGGGTGTCTCTCGCATTCCTGTCAAATACCTGCATGTTTGCGGCGAGTCGGAGATTCCTGTCTGGGTAACTGGAGAGTACGGCTGATGAAGAGGAGCGATCGCGGCTCTGGCAGCTGCACCAGGCCCGTCTGACTGTGCTAGTCATGTACCTTAAGGAGCTACATGATTATCCCTGCCATGGAGGCCTAAAGTCATCCATGGTGATAGTGGGTCTTACTGCTAAGCCCTTCAGCTAGGGCTTACTCACTGCTAGAGAAGGGGCTACATAGTTTTTGTTGGTATCCATAGGGAGGTGCCCATTCTAGAGGTGACGCTTGCTCCTTTGTAGCCATATGAAGTGTGGAAACAGCCCCATGATCGGCAATTTTCATTTTGTCAGTTATGCGGCTCTTCGTAGTGGCTGTGACTTTGGCTGGTGGCAGTTTCCTGATGCAATGTCACCTCTAGGCCGACAGGTCTTTTCTTGTCCTTAATGTCCATCTTGCTGCAGCAGCGCACCTAACCAAATTTAAATTGTATGAAGGGGGTAGACATGTCTTGCCATAACTCGGAGTGTGGAGCATCTCTAAGAGCCCCTCACACTGACTGCTTCCCCCACAGTGTTCTACATACCATGTTAGGGCACATCACAATGCTGAGGTCAAGTGCATACTTTAATCTCTGCTGCTAAACCCTTGTTACTTGATGAAGTCTGTTGCTCAGGCAGCTTCCATTGTTTGAGTAAACCACTGTGGCAGTCAGAGGCCTATTTCTGCCATTTACTTTTCTAACCAAAATCAAAACCCTGAGGAATGTTGCCTTATTTCCCTGTCCTGATTTGTGCACTGACTGCTCTGATGTGATGGCATACATTTAAACAAATGAGCAAGGAAGTCGAGACTCAAAACACCGAATGCCATGTAATCAACACCTCATGGGTCTGTTGGGGATTTAGAGCGGAGTTTCTGTTGGGGATTCAGAGTGGAGTTTTTATTTTGAAAACAGAACATAATTAGCAGTAGATCACTTCGTGGCTGTTTCCTCTCTCTGGTGGTCTCACACTACCACCATATGAGGTCAGGGTCCCTTTGAGCTGACGCTCATGGTGCTGCTGGTCTTCTCCCTCAGGGAGCCGAGCCTACGTCCTCCTGTCCCTGAGCCAGCAGGATGGCATCGAGCAGCACATGGATTTTGACAACCGTTACACACTCCTGGAATTGTTTGCAGAGACCACCTCCTCAGAGGAGCATGGCATCTCCTTTGAGGGGATCCATCTACCCCAGGTACTTTTGGGCTGTGCGTGTGTGTGTGTGTGTGTGTGTGTGTGTGTGTGTGTGTGTGTGTGTGCGTGCACGCGTGTGTGTTTTGTCTCCCTTGTGGTGCAAGTTATGGTGCTTTTATCGCCATCTGATGGTGCTCTGTCCTAGATCCCAGGGAAACTCCTCTTCTCGCTGGTCAAGCGCTACCTGTGTGTAACGTCCCTGATGGACAAGCTGAATACCGTGGGGACGGAGTCAAGTTCAGAGCGACAGGAAGGTGGAGTCTCTAGCTCTGCCTCCTCTGGAGCAGCCCTCCAAACAGAGCAGTCACGGGTGCAGCGTGAGTTTGAGTTCACGATGGCCATGGCCAACTTGATCTCAGAGCTGGTTCGTGTCATGGGCTGGGACCGCAACCGGCAACCTCCCCCCGAGGGCCCGGCATCCGGGGCCGGTGAGGAGGAGCCGCCCCGCACAGCCAGATCCATCTTCCAGCCCCGCTTCTCTGCCCCGCTGCTGCCGGCTGCTTCACCACCCAAGAAGAAGGTGGCTAACAGTTTCAAAAGCCGCGCCGACTTTGCTAGCCGCTCCGCCTATGTGGAGTACGTGCAGGAGAATCTGAAGGGCGGTATGCTGGTCCGTATGCTGGAGGACTATGAGGAGGTCAGTGCCGGTGACGAGGGTGAATTCCGCTACAGCAACGATGGCTCGCCACCCGTGCAGGTACCTATCCTTCACGTCTGTGGAAAAAAATATGAGATTTGAGAGGTTTTCTTTTCATTTGGTCCTCACTGCTTTTCAGCACCCAGGAAGCAGCTTGGAATCTGATGGTGTACAACAGTTGATCAAAAAACAGGGAGAAATCAAACATTAGCCTTGAATTTTCAGGGACCATGTACAGTATCATAAGTTATATTGTACCAAATATGGCAGCCCGCAGCCTTATGAACAGTTCTGAGGTAAATTAGGTTTAATCCTTGTTCAAAATAAGGATTCCATTAGGAGAATGGTAGGGGGTGACTGGGATTTTTTAGGGCTGATTGGTTCCGCCTGTCAGTCATTCCCACAAGACTACAAGAGTATATCCTGTGCTCTCAGAAGCCACTTTCCCTGCTTGTGTGAGCTCTGTTGGTCCCTGACACTCGTGGGATGTATGTTTCTCATTTAGAAACAGGTCAGTTTTCTACCTTTGATACTGTGCCGGCCCCATTCCACGCAAAGGTTTTCCGATTCCGAGGCTCATGTTATGTCACGCTGCCCATTGTTCCTCCTCAGTTCTGAAGGATGTGTTCTCTGTGTGGCAGGTGTACTGGAACTCCCTGTCTCGCACTTACTGGGTGCACTGGCACATGATCGAGATCTTGGGCAATGGCAGCAGCGGGCAGGCAGAGAAGGAGACCCAAGAGAAGGCCTCTTCTCTTACAGAGACCCTCAAACTCACTGCTTGTAAGTCTCTTCGATTTTCATTCCCGTTGCTCTTTTGCAGCCAATCAGATTTGAGCAGTTATCTTTGGTCCTACCTGTTAATGGCTCTCTGGGGCTTTGAGATGCAGTGATGAACTACGTTAATGTCTAAGCGCTGGCTCCGGTCTGACTGCCTCTTGCCTTTGTGGCAGTGAGCCAGACATTCTTCTCCAAGCCACCCGGAGGCCTGTACTCTCTGCCCTACCTGGCCGACAGGCTGCGGGAGGACAGCGGCACGCTGAGCCGGGCTGAGTGGTGGGAGATCCTCTTCTTTGTCAAGAAGCTGGAGACCAAGCAGCAGCAGGAGCTCTTCAGCTTGCTGAGGCAGAGTCTGGATGATCAAGTAGGGCTCTGGACTGGCCCCATGCTCACAGCAGATTTAACCGTATTTAAACGTGAAAGAAGCTAAATAAAGCAAAGAAAATGCTTCTGGCCACAGCATCTGTCAAATATGGGATGGCAGTCTGTTGTACATGTGTGTTTTCTGAACACACCCCTATTTCTCTGATCATAGATTTCAGAGCTGGATGAGGTGACTTTGATCCAGGTGTCGGTGCCGAGTGAGGTGGCTCACAAGCTGCTGAGATACCTGAAGCAGAGCCTGCCAATGTCCTGCCTGTGCGATCTGTTGTGCTCACATGCTTACATCAAGCACTGCCTGCGTCGCGGTGGGACCGGCGATGAGCTGCTGTCCAATGCCCTAAGCCCCATGGAGCTGGGGGAGCGATGCCCCGTGGAGGCCGCCTCCTCACACGCCACTCTGGGCTCTGTCTCCAAGAAGGCCAAGAAGGACATCCCCCCAGAGCCCGGCGCTGGCTATGACACCGAGAGCGAGCTGCCCAAGGAGGATGATCCCAAGGATCCAGAGGAACTGGAGGAGAAGATCAAAGGTAAGAGGCTGGTACACACCCCCCCCCCGAAAATCTTTCAAGTGGCCACCTGTCCCACTTGCATTGGTCTTCTTCCTGAATTTCGTTATCAATGTTGATTACTTCCTCTAGTTCTTCAGTTGAATTGATCTGTAGATGACTGTCTTAATGGGTGCTTCTCAGTACCAAGAATGCAAAGATCGTACTTGTGGTCTTGGCAAGAGTGGTCTTGCTAACTTGCCTCCCAAGAATGAACTTAGGGGCACAATGAATCATGGTATTGTTCTATGTTCGGCGAGGGTATGACTGATGTGCCCTTGGTATTTGTGGTGAGGCAAGAACAAGATCCAGGGATTTTTGCCATCCTCTGTACTTCTGCTATTAGTATTGAAACTCGTCTTTGGGCACGGAAGGTGATGTAAAACGGGAAAACACAGGCACAGTCAAGTACTCCGTACTGAGAAACACCCATTGTCAATCGAATTTTCCTACAAAACAGTCTTGCATTAACTGGTGTATTCTCTCTGTGCACAGTTTTCAACAACCCCAAGATCCAAGGCAAGAAGAGTTGTTTGGAGAAGATGGGGGAGGTAGTGGACATTATCAAGAAGAATTCTTGGGACCTCCGGCTGCAGTTGGCTGGCATGAGGGTCATTTTCAAGCTGCTGGATGAGGAGGGGGCCCAAGAGAGGAGTACCCTGAGGTCGGACTCTGCACAGACCATTCGGTGAGGGTTCAGACTGCTCTTGGTGGCATAAAAACATGAAAGTATATTCCAAATTCATAATGTTGCAAATCATATTTTGTTCTTTTCACCGTTCTCCATACAGAGACAAGATCCTAAAGCTGCTGGTGGAGGTGCTGAGTTCTGATTCCTTGTGGAATGTTCTGACTGGCCTGCGGCTGACCCACGCCCTCATGCAGAAGTATGAGTGGCGGGTCTCCTTTGCCACAGAAGGCGGAGTGAAAGCCATTCTGTCCTGCATGCAGGAGTACTTCATGTCTACCCAGGTCCAGCAGATTGCCCTGGCGGTGAGTTTCCGGGCAAGCTGATGGCTATGTAGTGTGGGTTTTTGTTGTATAGATTGAAGTACTGTCAGTTCTTGGCTGCTAATTCCAGAAAGCTATCATGTTCCGTGGCAAACTGAGTGATTATCTCCCAGGCATTGAAGGTCATCACGGGGGCCAGTAAGCACGACCCACACAGCATAGGCGGCGGGCTACCACTTGCAGAATCTGGAACACAAATGATGCTTGAAATCTTTGCCAGCATCGGCTCTGCCACCCCCGAGGGTTCCAAGGGCCTCTTGGCTACCATCCCTGCTGCCACAGAGCTGATGCTGAATACACCGGGGTAGGTGGATGTCAGTGTGGAATACTGCCTGGAAGGCAGTCTGCTATTGTGACTCCAAGCCCTTGAAGTACCCAGAGTTAATAGTGTACAGTGCATCACCTCTGGGTACACATTATTCAAACTGTTAGATGATATCTATACTGTTTGGGGCTGCAGGACCAGTGATCATGACCTGCTATGAAGCAGTGTGATTCTTTACCGTATGATGGTCCATAAGGATAGTTGCAGTTTGAAACATTGTAGTTTGAGTTTTCACCTTTAATCAAGTGGCTTTGTCAACCATGCATGTTCATCTTTTTTAGCTTGGACTGTAGAGTACAACCCAAGTTTCAAAAAAGTTTAGCCACTGTGCCAAATTGTAAATAACAACAGAATGCGATGATATGGAGCTCTCACAAACCCATATTTTATATGCTCCTCATAACAGAACATACAAAACATATCAGATGTTTAAACTGAGAAAATGTATCTTTTTAAGGACAAAATAAGGTAACTTTGAATGTCATGGCAGCAACATGTCTCAAAAAAGTTGGGACAAGGCCACGTTTACCTCTGTGTGGCATGCCGTCTTTTAACAACAGTCTGTAAACGACTCACGACTAAGGAGATCAGTTGCCTGAGTTTTGGGAGAGGAATGTTATCCCATTCTTGTCTGATACAGGATTCTAGTTGCTCAACTATCCTACGTCTTCTGTGTTGTATTTTTCATTTTATGTTGTGCCAAATGTACTCAATGGGTGGAAGATCTGGACTGTTGGCAGGCCAGTTCAGTACCCAGACCCTTCTTCTACAAGGCCATGATGTAACTGATACAATTTGTGGTTTTGCATTATCATGTTGGAAAATGCAAGGTCTTCCCTGAAAGAGACGTCATCTGGATGGGAGCATATGTTGCTCTAGAAACTCGATACACCTTTCAACATCGATGGTGCCTTTGCAGATCAGCAAGCTGCCTGTCCTGTATATACTAATTCACCATCAAAGATGTTGGCTTTTGAACTGAGTGCTGATAACATGCTGGGTGGTCCTGCACCTCTTTAGTCCGGATGACATGGCGTCCCTGGTTTCCAAAAAGAAATTTTAAGTTTAGATTTGTCTGACTACAAAACAGTTTTCCACTTAGCCACAGTTCATTTTAAATGAGCTTTGGCCCAGAGAAGACTTCGGTGCTTCTGGATCATTTTCAGAATACGACTACTGTTTTGAATATTAGAGTTTTAACTGGCATCTGCAGATGGGATGGCCAACTATGTTCAATGACAGTGTTTTCTGGAAATGTTCCTGAGCCCATTTAGTGATTTCCATTACAGAATCATGGATGTTTGTGATGCAGTGCTGCCTATGGGTCCAAAGATCACGAGCATCTAGTATGGTTTTTCGGCCTTGTCCCTGACACACAGAGATTTCTCCAGATTCTTTGAATCTTTTGATTATATTATGTACTGTAGATGATGATATATTCAGCCTCTTAGCAATTTTACATTGAGGAACTGCAATTGCTCCAGTATTAGATGATTAGGGGGATCTGCAGTATTGGGGATTGGTCATCCTCTCCCCATCTTTACTTCTGAGACACTGCAACTCTAAGATGCTCTTTTTATGCCCAATCATGTGACTGACCTGTTGCCAATTTACCTAATTAGTTGAAAATTGTTCCTCTAGCTGTTGCTTTTTTTTTGTACCACTAACCTTTCCAGCCTCTTACTGCCCCCATCCCAACTTTAAGCTATGTTGCTCTCATGAAATTCAAAATGTCAAAATGAGTTTAAACATTTGATATGTTTTCTATGTTCTGTTGTGAATCAAATATGGATTTATGAGATTTTCATATCATCGCATTCGGTTTTTATTTACAAATTGCCCGAACTTTTTTTGGAACGGCGGCTGTAAGTGTAGACCTCTGTGTGGTGGTGATCATCTCCACCCTGCAGAGCTTTCAGGGATGCCCTGCACTGTCCGGGCTGCTCACTCGTCTGTGTGCTCTTTGCTCAGGTGCGCGCTGGCAGTACGAAATGGCCTGCTGGTGCTTATCATGCTAATCTCCAGTCACAAGAGCCTGGCTGAGCAGCTGGTGGCTTGTGCTGTGGTCTCCGTTCTGAAGAAATGTCTGTCACTGCTCCGGCCCGAGAGCACGCTGGCCATTGTAGCCCTGAATCACATCTCCATGGTCCACAAACTGGAGAAGAAAGGTGAAAACAGCTGATAACTTAACCTTGACAGAAAAACATGCCTTTTTAATTCCTGTTTTCGCTGGGCTTTCTGGTAGGAGTAGTAGCTGGAAATGGTAACATTATCATTAGGGTTATAAATTATTGGCTCCAAGGCTATTTGGTTAAGATTATCGAGGGAATGATTAAAAATCGTTAATTTCTGTCACAGTTCAAATATTTGATTATTTTGGTAACCTAAATTCAAAACATTTTGCAACTTTACTGACAAAGTATACAGGTATCATGCACTGCTACACTGTTAATGGTATACAAAGAAAGTAGCAGAAAGTATCTCGGTGCATTCATTTTTATTATTCAACAGGGAGAACAAGCCAGCGTAAATTGTCAAAACTACTGAATTGTACAGCAAAAGACAAGCGCATAAAGGAAGCAGTAACAGATTGAGGGGTTTGCCTAGAGTGTAACTCGCCATGCGTCAGATTAGCAGGATAACAGTACATTGTTTTTCATTATATGCGAAATGAAAGATCAGTTGTGGGCCAGATTTAATAATAATGAATTATGAAAATGTACTTTCAGGCCTCTTCTATGTGATGAATGAGTTGCCAGAATCTCTTGTCCTCCACAATTGAAAATGGCTGATTTTCCCTATCAGTCATCTGGATTGTTCTTGTCATTATATTTTTAGCTCTGGTGTTGCTAACTTTGAACATCGGCTACCAATCAGCCCAGACTGACACATTGAGCCGGCATCTTGGTTTTTGTCTAATATTTGCCAATACCAATATGTTAATCAATATATTGTGCATGTCTAAGACTAACGTCACTTTTTATTTAGCTAGCTAGTTGGCTACCTCAGAGTCTTACCCATTGCTACTGTAGCTAGCAAGGAGAACATTTTTTTGCTGTACAAAAGAGAAGCTTTTTCAAAAGATCTTTACATTGCAGTGTGTGCTCAGTGCTACATACCTGGCATTGCAGTGCAAAGATTATCAGGTAGCACTTCCTTAATTAATATTTATGAGCTTTCTCCTGTCATGATACATTTCCTATGTTTGATTAGCGCTGTGACTTCACACATCTACTAACAGCACATGATCGTGAGAGCGCATAATCCAGAAATAGGAGTGTTTATCTTTTACTGAGGATTTTGCCTCCAGATATCGATCCTGACATCATAGATCGATGCAGTTAAATGGCCACCTTAATAATCAGTTCATTGTGATTCATCTATGATTCGTCTTTCGGTGGAAATCAAAACACTGTATGGTGATAACTGATCGCCGTCGTGCTCCCTGGCTTCAGGGGACCATCCGGTTCAAGTTTGTCTGATAGCCTTTTTCTGTGCTGTTTGGGAGCACAGAATCTAAGGAGGAGCTGGACTTCAAGGACACAGAGCTGAAGATGCTGGTGGTGAGCCTGAGGGAAACCACAGCCACCAAGGAAGTGATCATGACGCTGGAGCAACTGCTGTGTGACGATGCCTCCCAGCTGGAGGAGGAGCGTACCCAGGTGACCCGCAGCAGGGAGACCTTCCAGGACCTAGTGCGGCTCATGGAGCAACACCGTGCCGACCGTGCGGTCCAACTCTCCATCCTCAGGTCTGTGAGATCGTTCCCAGCATCCTCCACTACCTTCCTTCTTTACCTTCACTGGGATTTTCTGTAGCTTCCAGGGAGGCTTGGCACTGGCAAGGCAAAAGCTCCATAAAAGTGGGAGCCGAGAGTCTTGCTCTGAAAATACTTGGGCTCTTCCCACAGCAGTAGCAATGCAAAGCACTGTTTTCATGTGTCTATTAAATTGTACTGTAATAGTCTATTAAATGGTACTATTTAGGACTTTGTTCTGTTTCCAATGCAGAATTCATGAAGCTACTAGTTCATTTTATTGTTTGTAAAGTGTCTTGGTGCTGAAAATGGCGTTTGGTAATTGTCACTAAGAGGCCACAACATTACAGGTAATTATAGGACAGACAACAGTCTTTTTAGAATTTTGCATGTTTTCATTTTTTGTCCCCTCAGGATTCTGGATAAGTTCCTGGACAGCTATCAGGAAGACGTGCTACCCTGGCATGAGAGCATTGAGCCGTGCCTGTCCTCCATGACGGCCTTCGTCGGTGACAGAGAGGTGGGGGCTACTGAAGCGGCCTTGGAGAGCAGCAGGCAATGTTTATTATGCTGCTCTCATGGGATTCCTATTGATTTTGCTTGCTACAAATACATCATATAATAATTGTTTTCTCACAGTTGGTTTAACAGATTAGGTTCCCATTCTATATAAAATCATACAGCTGATTATGCTGTGTTCTATTTACAGTCAGAAAAACAATTGCACACTATAAAAACTGTATTTAGGCCATTGAATCGATTATCTTTGACCTGCATTTGACGTTATGTTACATGCATGTAGCTGTAAATATGTAGTTCATTAGTAGGTTCCTGGGTGTTGAGGGTGCTGATCTTGCGCTGACTGCCGCCTGCTGGTACTTCCAGGTGGTGCAGCCCTTTATCCGTTTCCTATACCGACTGGCCACGCTGAACAAGGACTATGCGGTGGTCATGTGCCGTCTCGGCACCAAGGATGCTCTGGCTAAGGTTCTGGACAAGCACAGTACCAGCTTGCTGCTGGCCTCGGAGCTGCGGGATCTCATCGGGGACTGCGAGAAATACGCCAGCCTCTACAAGAAGATGACCACCAGCATTCTGGCCGGCTGCATACAGGTTTGGCTGGACCTGTTACTCTCCTTTGTTTTTTGTTCCGCTCGCTGTGCTGATGTATGTAAAAGTACTGCTTCTGTAATTTTTCTTAATATGATTGATTGCCGTTGTTGATGGTCTGAAGTCTCCTTCCTTCCTTTTGATATTTTTTGACCTAAGGCGTCTCTAGGGATACTTTTGGGGCAGTGTCTCCATGGACAACTTTTTGTTCACAACTTACACACAACGATTTTAACGTCTATTTCCCATGAATGTTTTGCGTCATTTGTCATGCAACGTTAGGGGAGGGAAGGTGTGGGTCCAGGGACATGTATGGAAACTGAGCTGGGACCATGGATGGGTGACATTGGGACCATGGATGGGTGACATTGGGACCATGCATGGGTGATATGGCTGTAATGTAACATTATGGTATTTTTGGCATAATCACAATCCACAATAAAGGTAACGATTTTTTTATAATAATGTTAATTGACCATTTAACCAGCAAATCTGTCCTTAAAAGAAACTTGTAGCATTATATTAATAAACTTAATTATTACGGTACGTAAAATACGGTGCATATAAAAGAAACTGACTCATTATAGAGAAGTGTTTTTTTTTTTTTTTTTTTATTAATAAAGTTTCAAAAGGTTTGGTTACTTTGTTGCAGACTAAGTTCAGAAGTGTGTGACCAAATACAAATAAATAATGGATAAATAAAATAAACATAACAAAAACTCAAAATCTAACACTTTTTGCGTTGGACAGACTGCATAGCCAGACATTGCTAATGTTTCTGGAGGTTAGAGATCGGTTGTGTTGCCACCTGTTGCATGAAAGGTATCTTTTCAAAATTACGGCAGGTTGGTCCAAGTCAGATTTTGGAAATCAAACCCATTACCGCAAAATCAGCGTAGAACCTCCTTTGGAACCTTTTCTTCCTCATCAATCGCGCCGCACACTAATTTATCAGCATAGGGAGCAATCTATGGATGGTGTGCTGTTTACTGTGTGACAATTATAATATTTTTAGAAGTTTTATGGTATATAAAGTTTTTTTTTTTTATCAAGTTAGCTAAATGCGTAAAAAAATTCTAGGTTTTTAGTTCAAGGTCTAGCCACTAAATTAAGATTCACCAGTAATTGACAAAGAAGTGAGATGTGCAATGTTGATGTTATGAAGGCTGAAATCGGTTTGGTTTTATTGTACTGTTGCAGCCTCTGAACACGCAGGCATCATGTGACGGGTGCTTGCTGGTTTGTTCTGTCATTGTAATAAGTATTAAATAGTGCACCTTTAACCGGACTCATCTTAACTGTACTTATACCTAGTCATGTATGTTTGCAGTGTGCTCTTTGCCTTATTTGTACGCTGCTCTGAACAATAAGATTGGCTCCAAAAATTTAGACTGATGCCAATCACTAGCCGATGGATTGATCAGCACATGATTAGTCGTTTCTCTTTAGGTGGTTGGCTATGTTATGCAAATCATCTTCTCATGCCTGTTACAATAGATGGTGCTGGGTCAGATTGAGGAGCATCGCCGCAGCCACCAGCCAATCAACATCCCCTTCTTCGATGTGTTCCTACGAAATCTGTGCCAAGGTCAGTGTATCAGCAGTATGCCCTTTCATTAGCTTGACCCCTGTTGTGGTTTTGCGGGTAGTTTGATCGGTTGCTGTTGCTTTTGGTGTGGGTGCCTTTGATCATGTGGATTGGTTTGCTACTGACAGGGTCCAGCGTGGAGCTGAAGGAGGACAAGTGCTGGGAGAAGGTGGAAGTTTCCTCCAATCACCACCGAGCAAACAAACTCACTGACAAGAACCCCAAAACGTACTGGGAGTCAAATGGCTGTACAGGCTCCCATTTCATCAATATCTACATGCACAAGGGGGTGGTGATCAGGTAGGCGTGACTCGCCTGACACCACACAAGTGGGAATGTTATCTCTGAAGATCGGTAATCCTATTCTGAGATACTGTCCCTGCCCCCTTCTCCTTCTCATTGACTTCTGCTGTACATTTGCCGACTACATAAAACAGGAAGAGGCAGGTGAGGCTGACTAGCACATCTTCTCTCTCTCCCCCAGGCAGTTGGCAGTGTTGGTGGCCAGTGAGGATTCCAGCTACATGCCAGCCCGCATTGTTGTGCTAGGTGGAGAGGACCCGACAAATATCAACACTGAGCTGAACACAGTGAGTGATGCATCCACAGGCAGTGATTTCCACCTTGTATAACGCACTCCCTGTTTTGTGTGTGTTTTTTTTTTCCTTAACGTGGCCACGGTGGCTCTATGTGTGGTTGTCAGGTGAATGTACCTCCCTCAGCGAGTCGTGTCGTTCTGCTGGAGAACATGACTCGCTTCTGGTCCATTGTGCAGATCAGGATTAAAAGGTGTCAACAGGTGAGATGAGTATGAATTGGTAAATATCCCTTGTGCTTTCCTAATGTTGATTTGGATAACTGCCACATTTGCTTGTTCATAACCTGTGTTTTCTCACGCAGGGTGGCATTGATACCAGGGTGCATGGCTTTGAGGTCCTGGGGCCCAAACCCACCTTCTGGCCTGTGTTCAAGGAGCAGCTGTGCTGTCGTACATATCTCTTCTACACTACCAAGGCCCATACTTGGTGCCAGGAGATCTTGGAGGACAAGGGTCAGCTACTCCAACTCTTTAACAAGTAAGCCTATATGCTGGCCCTGAGCCCTTTTCTCTCAGGAAAACGCCATCTACAGCATTGATGAGGAATTGCTGTCTCTAGGCTCAACAGCGCTCTTCGGCATGAGCAGATGTTTGCGGAGCGCTTCTTGCCGGATGCGGAGGCCGCAGAGGCCCTGGGTCGCACATGCTGGGAGGCCCTGATTACCCCCATTGTGCAGAGCATCACCCTTACTGGTATGTAGGGGGTTCTCTTGGCTGGAAGGCCTCTTGAAACTGTGCAGTCAGGTGCTGAATTGCCTTTGCTGTCCCCCATGTGCCAGACACCCCCGTGCTCAGCCCACTGTCCTGGCTGCTTGGCGAGTACCTGGAAAACTCTGAAACAGCCAGACGTGGCAAGAGTCGAGCAGCCATCTTCAACTCCCGCGTCCGCCGGCTCACTCATTTGTTGGTTCACGTGGACACCAGTTGTGCCGATGGAGAAGAGCTCAAGCCTCCTGTGAAGTCCAGTGAGTGGCCCCTTGTCCCCGGCGCCTGCACCATGCACCAGTCTGATGGTCTGCATATTAGCCATATTGACCCCCGCTGTATTGAAGATATCTGTTTTATTTTCAGAAGGTATCAACAGAAGCAAAGATTCGAAGAGTAAGTAAAGGTTTAGAGGCCTGTTGTTTTAGCTAACTGATATCCCTCTCACCCCCATTATCATAACACTAACCATTGTGAAATGCATTTTTAATTTTTTTTTGGGGGGGGGGGGGTGAACTACCTGTAAGCACTTTGCCAGATGTGAGGATGTAGCCTGGAGCTGGTGTGAGTTGCTCTCACTGAGCACTGTGTATCTTTCAGATGGCAAAGAGGGAAAGAGCAAAGACACGGCGACTGTCACAAAGCCCAAAGCGAAGAGCACCAGCAGCATCGCAGGCATAGCCCAGTGCTGGCAGGGGGTGGTCCAGCGCCAGGTAAAGCCTGTTCCAGCCCGCGCTTTACAGGCAGCTGAGCTTGCCAGTCCAAATCCCAATGCTTCCCTTCATAAGGGGCTCAAATCAAATGCTACTTCTCTGCCAAAGCAGGTGTCACTGGGTGTGAACTGTCATGTAGGTCTCACTATAAGTAGAAATTTAATGTTTCGACACATGCAAACCATAACCAGGGAGTCATCGTCTGCTTTCACTTAGAAGCAGTGACTAGGGCGCTGGTTGCTTTGGCACAAATGGACCCATAGAGACATTTCTTCTAAATTATTTCCGTACAAGCCGCATGTGGCATAATAGGCGAATAATATTTCCTGTTGCCACACCCACCCCGCTTTTAGGTGAAGAAGTTTCTGGACTCGGCGTGCAGCATGGATGACTTTGTAGAGCGATACCGGAACATGTACCTGCGGCTGAAGAACACCATGGAGGAGCTGTTCGGCCAGCAGACGGCCTTCGTGCTGGCGCTTCGCCAGGGCTTCTCCGCTGCCCTGCTGCAGCTGTCCATCCTAACGGCTATGCATGTGAGTGTAGGACAGACCCACACCTGACACCGCGCCTTCTCTGTATCTTTAAGGTAACGTGAAGCTCCGTACTGATTAGGTAACCAAAGGAAAGGTCGTGGAACATGCATTTACTGAATTCACACGGGATGCGTTTTCTTATTTTCATCCACATCTGGAGATTACCATCACAGTTTACACTAACCTTGCTCATTTTTAGAAACCCTATGTTAATTTAGTCCCAAATTGTTAAAAATAAAGGAGTTCTGGTGTTTGGCAAAGGCTGAATTCTTGAGTCAATGGACAGTAGCTGTGACTTAATGTTCTGCAGGTGAGTGAGCGGTTTGCCCAGTACATCGACCTGTTGATCCAGGAGAGTGGGGTTGACTCTGGCAATGTGGAGACACTCAACCAGCTGCAGCAGTTTCTGGAGCCCATGCTCTTTCTCTCCGGTCTGGAGCTGGCCAACACCTTCGAGCACTTCTACAGGTGCGAGTGACCTTTCGGTCTATATTGCCCTTTAATTTAATTTGGCCCCTGTGCCATAAAACTCTCCCCACACATATGGGCCTCCCAGACCCCGCCTACGATGGTGATCATTGGCTGAGTTTTCTGGTTCCTCCTCCTTGTGCTTTCTGCAGGTACTACCTAGGTGACCGGCTGCTGGGGCAGGGCAAGGTGTGGCTCGAGAGCGCGGTGATCGAGCAGATCGGGACTTGCTTCCCCAACCGCTTCCCTCAGCAGATGCTGAAGAATCTGAGCGAGTCGGAGGAGCTGCAGCAGGAGTTCCACCTGTACCGGCTGCAGCAGCTGGACAAGTCACTGATGGACGTGGACGAGGAGGTGAGCCCGTCTTGATGGCAGCTAAGGATCAGAAGCTGACCTCTAAACATACCTGTTATCTAAAGGAATATAAAGCTATTTTTGGGAACCCCAACTCACTCTGTGTATTTATCAGAGTATTTACTTCATTGCTGCGTTTGGTCAGACTAATAAATAAGCTTAATTAGCTGGATGAGCCTTTAATTGGCTGAATTAGCTGTGCTGTGTGCTACCAGTGAAGCTGCTTCTCTTGTGCTTTTTTGAGTTTGTTTTTTTTTCTGGCCTGTCTTTTAATATGGAGGGTCTGCGTGTTTCTGTTTGAGATGATGGAAGACCAGACGTCAGGACCAGAGGAGGAGAGTGAAGTGAAAGTGCTGGTTCTTTCCCCACGCTGCTGGGCCGTGTCCTCACCCTGCTACCTGGAGAACCCCGACAGGTTTTTTCCCCCACAACTTTGCAGCTACCTGACAGAGTTCACCGACTTCTATGGAAACAGTCAGTAAACCTTGTGTCTCCTCCTTCTAATGCCACAGAAAAGGCCACCTTCTAGTATATGTACAGTAATTGCTGTCATGCTTTCGAATGGCCATATTTGATCGGTGTGAATTGGGTGAATTTAAGATTGCATTAGAAACCTATTTGCAGTAAAGGAACCTTGAGTGTGGCACCTGCTAATTCAGTCTTGCTAATTTTCTTCACCTTAACGCTGTTACTGCATGTGTTGGCAGGCCAGAGTATGTACAGCCTGACTCACAGCAAGCCCCGGCACCTGCAGTGGACGTGGCTGGGCCATGCCGAGGTCACCTATGGTTCCAGCACGTTCTACGTCTCCACGCTTCAGATGTACATCCTGCTGCAGTTTAACCACCAACAGGTAGAAATGGACTTTTTCCTCTTCCTGCAGGAGTCTCTCAGATTTCTCATAGGATCTGTTATGGCGCCTAGTTAATTGGAAGTAGTTTTGCCAAAGTTCTGTACTCTGGAGTGTCCCTTGAAGTGTTCATCCCCCCCCCCATCTCTTTGGTAGGATGTATCTGTTGAGACACTCCAGCGAACCACGGGACTCTCGCCTGAAGTTTTGTCCCAGGCCATCAAGCCACTGACCTCCGAAAAAGGCATCCTGATTGAGACTGGCTCCAACCAGGACCCCATGAAGAGTGAGCTATTGACCATTTTCCCTGGTCACCCTTAAAAATGTCTGTACATGACTATATACTCCCAACCATTTTGGTTCAGACCTTAAGTAAACCTAGGAATGATCTTCCAGCTATGTCTGTTCCACACAATTATCCCTTTCAACTAACTTTCAGGTGCAGTGCGAGGTGTATTGAGAATCCATGTTGGATATAGCTTATATGAAAATTCTGATGAGGAAGATGTAACTGAATGCCATATAGAAGTGGGAGAGTCATACTTGTACCATAGTAGAAGATGTAAATTTACAAATCATCTTAGCCTGTGCTGGGTCCGATCTGGCTGTACTTGGGTACTTTGTATACAGTAAAGGTGTAGTGCTTGTCTCATGGTGATGCTCTACTCTGTGGCTGCAGGGTTTCTGAAGCTGAATGAGCAGGCCCTGTTGAAGGCTCTGGATGGCTGCAGCTACTTATACCTGCTACCCAAGCAGACCTACATCAACGTCAATGAGGATGCAGCCAGTGCCCTGGAGCGCAAGAGGAACTACATCTACTGCCTCATCGTCCAGATCATGAAGGCCGAGAAGGAGATGCACATTGACAACCTGGTCTTCAGGGTAAGGCTGTGTGGGAGCGTACATCGGGTCCTGCGCAGTGAGGGTAGCTGGGGTGACTGCTTTGTTTCCTGGAAGTGGAAGTGGCTCTGGTCCTGAGGTTCTTCTGTGCACCCTCGCATGCATAGGTGCTGGACATGTGCCAGAAGCAGGAGGCCCTGCGGTCACCCGGCGTGGTCCGCTTCAGCTGCAGCACCACGGATGTGCTCTCCTGCATCATGCACGTCATCAGCAAGGGCTACGTGCGGCGAAACGAGGACACCCCGCACATCGTGGAGTTCCTCCCCGAGGACCCCAGCACTCCACAGAAGGGCCCGGCGCACATATCCCTCAGCCAGGCGGAGCTGAAGAAGGGCGTGGGTGGAAAGGCCGCCATCAGGTGTGGGGATGACCTTTGACCGCTGACCATCGGGGAGGGTGCGGTCACATGGTGCAAGATGGGGTTGCTCTGAGGGCAGAGACGTGGGAGTAATGGACCCCTGAGAGAGTGTGTGTGTTTACGTTCCTGAGCGTGTACCCGCGCCCATGTTCCCAGCTTTCCCCAAGCAGGATCGCCACCTCCCTCTTTCCGCTTCATGACCACCATTTAGTCTTGTAGACTGGCTCTTTGTTCTACCTGTACTTTAAAAGACTCCCATGTATCTTCTGTTTTGCTCCAAACTCCAAGCATGTATGCCGTTTGCCTGTACTGTAACCACCACCTCCTATTCAGTAAGCTGTGGGGTGGCCTGGCCCTTGCCTTGGGACCCTTCTCTGTTTTGCTGCCAAACCCTACAGTCTGCAGTTCAAGATTTGTCTTTAGTTATCTATGACATACCCAAACTAAATATGCACTATATATGAATGTCTTGTAGTATACAAGAGACAAAATTGTTTCTCATTTTAAGAAAATAAAGAGAATTTTTACCATTCTTTGTCGTTTTTTCCCCCCCACCACCCTTTCGCTTTCTGTGTGCTATCGGATGTGACAGCAGTATTTGGTTATTTTTTGTTTTAAGACACTTGGGAGTTTTCCATTCTTTCTTGTTTGTCAGCTTGTAGAGGGAGAGCTGATGTCTATCTCTTTTGGATAAATGAGCATGTCATTACATCTTGGTGAAAATGTTTCCTTATTTCCCCCAAACAAACTGGAGGTGTTGAAAATAACCTGCTATATCTTTATTTCAAGACCTGCAGTTAGATTTTTTCTTCTGGCTTGAACACTTCTTGTAGATTTTCACCATACTCAGTGCTCAGATGATTCATTTATTGTCTCTAAATTCTTGGTACTGGTATAATCAAATATTCTAATTGCCCTTGGTAATAGACTGCAGTCTCACTGGAGTCAGAGCTGAAAATGCTGCTCAGGTTTCTTGCTGGTTCTTCTTTTTTGCTTGTTGTCATTCCTGTTATTCTCCTGCCTTTACTTA
The DNA here is from genome assembly GCA_019775895.2 of Stomatorhinus ivindoensis. NCBI lineage: Eukaryota > Metazoa > Chordata > Actinopteri > Osteoglossiformes > Mormyridae > Stomatorhinus > Stomatorhinus ivindoensis. Next base: position 16,731,615 of record JABFEB020000060.1, read on the forward strand.
AGTCAATATTGGGTGTTTATTCCTTTATACTTTATTTTCAGTAGACCTCTAGAAAGGGTATTCAACATAAACAGGCTTTTTTGATATCTAAAAACACCTTGTCGTTGAATTACCCTTAGCAATTTTGAAGCAATACTGTCAGCAGGGTTTGACTGGTAATCATTTGTGTGTCTCCCCCTGCAGTCTGGGAGGCCTCCTTGCAGCACCACAGCGAACAGAAGATGGAGTCCTGGAGACTGTGCTCTTCTCCATGGGCCGCACCATGACTCAGGATGAGGTGCGTCAGCTGATGATGCGCACAGTCCAGCAGGTCTCCAGCACCTTGAGTCTGGATCTGGATCAGGCCGAGCACTTGTTGGTGCACTGCAAGTGGAATGTGGATATTCTGATCCAACGCTACACCGACGACCCGGACGCCCTGATCTTGGCAGCTGGGCTCAAGGGCCGCAACCCCCAGCCGCCCCCTAGCCCCACCTCCCAGTGCCCCGTTTGCCTGACGCCGCAGTCAGGGGAGCTTGACCCCACACCCACCCTCTGCTGCATGCACTATTGCTGCCGGGTGAGTTTCAATGCCCCCTACCTCATTTTGCACATGCTGATGCTTCTCTTCTTAATAATGAAAGGAAAAAGACTTGTACAAAGAGTCTAAAATAAGTACTTTCTTTGCCTGGTCCTCTCAATTATAATATATTTCTAATTACTGCACAAATCTGATTTTGTGCCCGGCCCAGAATTCTATAGTGTAAGAAATGCGTAACAGTAATGGAGGAATATCTTGGTGCGTCTGTATTGGTTATAATTTTAACTGATTTTAAGAAACATCTGGATTATCATGTGACCTAGAGAGGCTGGAGCTCTTCTCAAACCTGTTCTTCAGTACCTCTGGCTGTGTATATTTGAAGAAAAGGTTAGTCTGGTTCTCTGGTGGACTGCCAGAAAAACAGGGAATGACTCAGAAGTACAACCACAGTACTGAATGTTTCCTGCCCTGTCTGCTCCCAGAGAGAGCAAGAGGGAACATCCCATTATGTAATCATTACTTTTTACTTATACAGTGTGTTAGAATATCTCATTGTGAAAACTTGCCTTGATTTGTTTTCGTTGAATTGCACCTGAAACAGGTTTTGATGTCTTTGAGGGCCATATTATTCCTGGAGCTCTAGCGTGATGCTGCTTATCTGTTAGCATTGCTGGTCCAAATCCTTTGCCTGGCCACATGGTTTCACTGGACCCTTGAGCAAGGCTCTTAACCCTTGTATGCAACCCAGTTGTTCCAGGAACACTGACACTGTCTGATCCTCGCTTGTATGCCTCTTTGAACAGAAATCACTTCTGTAGCTTAGACAACACCCCCGTGGCCTCTGATTCCCCCAGGCATAATCCACTTGATGATTGTATTCACACCATCTCAGTACATTGGGGCATCTCAAGGAAATTAAAGTTTAAAGATTGTAACCCTGTCAGTTGAAAACTCAGTAGACCTCCTTCCATTGCCTCCAATTGCTGCCTGTCTTACAGTCTTGCTGGCAGAAGTACCTTACTGCCAGGATCGAGCAGAACCTGGTGATGCACTGTAACTGCCCCATCACGGACTGCCGCGCCCAGCCCACCTCACAATTTTTCCTCAGTATCCTGACTGATAAAGACATCATTGCCAAGGTCTGTGATGCCGCCACCTCTCCATTGGCTCCATGGGACATGGTGGATTATGTTGGCTGCCTACAGGTTTCTTGCTGCAGCTTTGTGTGACTGTCTGTCATCTGTCTTACACACACACACACACACCATGATGGCAAACTACACTATATGGATAAAAGTATTGCGACACACTCTGAATCACTGCATTCAGGCATTTCATTCTGACCCATTGCCAGTGTTGTACAAATTCAAGCACCCAGCCATGCAGTCATGTTTACAAACATTTGAGAAAGAATTGGTCATTCTGAAGAGTGGGACTGTCATAGGATGCCACCTTTTGCAATAAGTCAGTTTGTGAAATTTCTTCCATGCTAGATATTCCAGTCAACTGTAAGTAGTATTACAAAGTGGAACCATTTAAGAACAACAAACTCACAGACCACTTAAAGTAACAGAGCGAGGTCACCGAGTGCTGAGCATAAAAATCACCAATGCTTTAACTCAGCAACTGCAGAGTTCCACACTTTCTCTGGCAATAACCCCAGCATAAAAACTGTGCGCCAGGGGCTTCATAGACTGGGCTTCCATAGCCGAGCAGCTGCATGCAAGCCTCACATCAGCAAGCACGATGTCAAGCTTTGGAAGGATTGGTGTAAAACACTGCCGCTGGAATCTGGGACTCTTGGAGTGAAGAATCGCACTTCTCTGTATGCCAGTCTGATGGACGAGTCTGGGTTTAGCAATGTCAGGAGAAAGAGATTACCTGCGTGACAGCATTGTGCGAACTGTAAAGTTTGGTGGAAGAAGGATAATGGTCTGGGCTTGTTTATCAGGGGTTGGGCTAGGTCCATTAGTCTCAGTGAAGGGAACTCTTAAGGGCCGTTGTTGTAGGAAACAAAAGCTTAGCAAGCTGTGCAACTTTAAGGACCACTCATTTTTAGGATAATGTAGTATATGTTTAACATTAAAATTTACCGCCGCTACTTTTGCAAACAGCTCTACATGCACTCCGAGCCAAACTTAATCATTTTCATCCTTGCTGTTTAAATCAGTCATGAATAGCTGTGATTGAGAAATTGATTTATTTTTAACTCATTTTTCGTGAATACTGCAATACTTATTGCAGAAATGTTTTTTTTCCAATGTCGTGCATTGTAATTATGAAATACTAATTGGTACCAGTACTAAATTTTCAGTGAGTATACATCATACATCATTTCCTGTCACAACCTCATACAATCAAGTGAGACTGAAAACAAAGGAGCCGACCAAAATGGTTCTCTCGCACTGCCCCCCGTGGACATGACTTAATTCTCCAGATTTATGTGAAATACTCACTTAAATATAATTAGTTTTCTGCTTCTGTGGTTTGCTGAGTTTGGTGTGGAAGAACTTGATTGGCCTGCACAGTCCTGAGCTCAACCATCAAACACCTTTGGGATGAACTAGAACCAGGCATTCACATCCAACATCAGTACCTGACCTCATAAATGCAATAATTCCCACAGACACACTCCAAAAGCCTTCCCAGAAGACTGGCAGCTGTTATAACTGCAAAGGGGGGACCAACTCCATATTGATTGATGCCTATGGATTTAAAATGGGATGTCATTAGGGTTCCTAAGGGGCAATGGCTTGGTGCAATACTTTTGTCCATGTAGTGTATTTTGGCTGCCCCTGATTTTCACCCTCACTTAACAGCAAGGTTATATTTATTGTTGTCCCTTTTGATCCCTATGTGATGTCACACTTGGTCTAATTTCTGTGCCACCTGCCTGAGTTTTGTCATTAATTTGAACCCTGGACCTGTTCTCCCTGATCTTTCCAACAGTATAAAAATGCTCTGCTCCGCGGCTATGTGGAGTGTTGCTCCAATCTGACATGGTGCACCAACCCCCAAGGCTGTGATCAGATCCTCTGCAAGGAGAACATTGGCAGCATGGGTACCTGCTCCAAATGCTGCTGGTCCTCCTGTTTTAGCTGCAATTTCCCAGAGGTTTGTGTTGACTCCTGGAGCTGGAATCCATTCCTGTTTGAGGGCTTCACTCCCTCACTGAGCTGTGCTCCACTCCCTCACTGAGCTGTGCTCCATCCCTCTATGATAGACTTGCTCCCCACTGAGCTGTGCTCCATCTCTGATTCATCTGCCCCTTCTGCAGGCTCACTACCCAGCCAGCTGCAGTCACATGTCCCAGTGGATGGATGACGGTGGCTATTACGAGGGCATGAGTATGGAGGCCCAGAGCAAGCACCTGGCCAAGCTCATCTCCAAACGCTGCCCCAGCTGCCAGTCTCAGATTGAGAAGAATGAGGGCTGCCTGCAGTGAGTGTCGCTACACACTCCTGTTTTCAAGATCTTCACTTCACTTTCTTCCAGTCACATGATGAATTTTCAGGACATTTGTACTGACTAAAGCTGTGTTATTAACATTAACACTTCTCTTACCTTTAAGTATGACTTGTGCCAAATGCAACCATGGATTCTGCTGGCGCTGTCTCAAGCCGTGGAAGCCGACACACAAAGATTACTACAACTGCTCGGCCATGGTGAGCACACACACCTCATTCAAAGACCTGATTGATTGATTTACCTTTAATTAGGGCCAATCTGAGTTTCCAGGCTTCACCATGTCAGCAGGTGCTACTTTTTACCACCCTTATATACACTTCTCTTGTCTGTCTGTCTGGGTGGAATTTTGTAATCGATTTTTCACTCACTTCCCGTTGTCCAATCGAGCTGAAATTTTGCACGCTGACGTAAAGTCGATGACAATGCATGAATCAATTAACAGATTTGCCACTTAATTG
>JABFEB020000060.1:16747030-16784356 GCA_019775895.2 Stomatorhinus ivindoensis
TAACCTCCAATCACCATTGTTATTGTGTATAGACCACCCGCTCCCTGACCTCCAATCACCATTGTTATTGTGTATAGGCCACGTGGTCCCTAACCTCCAATCACCATTGTTATTGTGTATAGACCACCTGGGACGTACAGTCATTTTCTTAAGGAGTTTGCTGATTTTTTTTAACAAACTTGGTAGTCAGTTTATTAAGAAAGAATGAAGATGTTACGGAAAGGTGTTTCACACAGCCGGTTTAGTGTTTGTCTGTGTCTGTCTCTGCCATCACTGAGGGAAGCAGGCCCTTTACCTATAGTCTTTGTACAGACTCCTGGAGCCAGGGGGTCAGATGGCCTTGATGAGAGTAAGTTGTATGAACATGATGAGCGAGTAGCAAGGACAGAATAAATGTAAAAATAGGAAATATGAAAGCTATAAATGAATTAACTAAATGAACATAATTAAATAACTACAAATTAACTAGGGAAATCCCTCAAGGTTAAACATTTAATTTGAAACATGACTACAATGCAAGAGTAAATAGTCTCTTTAGGGGAACCAACAAATCTGTCCAAACTATTTTAGCATGTCTTTACAAAATAAACAACAAATCATTTCTTTTTACAATTTTATTAGTTTCCTCTATCGCATACTGAAGACATGCAGGTATACATTAGACAATTACTTTTAACTGAAACGCATTTCAGGAGAAATGCAGCACTGTTTCAATGAGCTGTAAGGATACTAACAAATCTGTCGACATCTGTAGGCCTACATAGTTATACTCCTGCAGATATCCACTAATATTCTCATGTCTACCTTAGAGAAATTTGGAAACATTTAAAGAAATGTAACCATGTATTTTTCATTATCAGTTTGCCTCTCATAAGACCTGTTATAGCAGAGTACTTTCTTTGTTTAAACTAACTCAGAGACACCCCCTTCTCTCTGCATTCCAGAGGAATCGTAAATAACCCAAATGGCGCCTTTTCATCTTCCCTTTGTCTCCACCACTCCAGACAGCAAATGATTGAATTAATATATGTGTTGTTAAACATGGATATCAAGTTATATTGTAATAATCCCAAATTAACTACAAATTATAATTTACAAATGCTTGATTCAAACTTTTACTCTAGGAAACTAATGACCACTCATAGACTAACCAAGAATTAAGAAGAGCTGTTTGTAATTTGGAACAGAGCTTCTGTAAAACTTATCTAAATGTGTCAATTTCTGATTATGTGCAACGTCCAATGTACCGATACGAATAACAATAAGATAAACAAATACGGTGTATTACGGTGATATTAATAATTAATTAATGCAGAACGTACAAGGTGTGAACTTCCAGATTGTGATGTCAAATTTGGTGTCAAATTAACGAAAAAAATCTCCTAAATACGAATCTGATCGGGGATTGTCACGTAATTGCGCATATCTATAGTTACATACTTTTAATTAAAGTCAACTCTAAAGTTGCTTCAGTATAAGGTCGTAATTCCACGGGGCTGTTATACACACCCCTAGAGCAGGACTCCAATCGAATGTCCCCGATCATTGGTCCGAGTGTCGAATTCCCAAGGATCAATATTCATGACTTTAAAATCACACACCTCGGATTACTCCAGTCATGGAGCAGAATTGAAAGACTGAAGACCAGCCGCCACCCAAGGGGGGAGAAGAAGCCGCAAACTATACGGAAAAGCTGCGAAACCCAGGATACCGCTCCAGACCTCGCCCCCTGAACATCATCTCATCACCTCTCCAGAAAACATCCCGAGGTTCCACCCACAACCACGTAAATTCCCTTTCATTCATTTGATCATCTATCCATTCCTGTTCAGCTGTTTCATAATTTTGGGTTGCGCTTTCAAGGCCAAGGCCTTGCTGTGCAGAACAGTATTTTCCTTTAGGGTTACCCATTAAAATGAAGTTACTGCCTTCCCTTATATCCTGGAACTAAATAATCTATTAGCTGGCTAATTGGTACTTCCATAATATTGTTTGTTGGAGAAACAAAGCATAATAATTAATTCTTAATAATTAATTAATAATAAAATAATTAATTTCCCTACATGTTGGTGGAGACACAAATTATTTGAGCTAATTTTTCCTACTGTGTCCCTTCCTAACAAGTGAACTGGAGTATGTTTTGATATTAATATTGGTATTTCCACACATTTCCATCCCACCTGGACACTTACTGGAGAAGATTTTTTCATCTTTTAGTCTTACACAAGTCAGTGTGGTTCCTGTATCTGTCATCATAGGTACCGTTTTACCATTTATGGGAACCTGGCAGCATCAGCTCCTCCTCAGATCCCCTGTTCAACATTGGCATCAGAGGCCCCTTAAGGATTATATAAGACAGATAATATAAGACAAACCATGTCCTGTATTGATTCACAAAGGAACATTATTTTATTTATCAATACGGGATGATCCTGTAATATGCAGGGCAGGTAGTGACTGAACTGAATATTTTTTTTCAATTTTATCTGTTCAGTAATGTTTTAAACCAGTTACAATGAAGAATAAACAAGACTACTATCTGTGAAAAACAACACTAAGAGTAACACTTTACTTGAGGGGACACAAATACTTAGTAGTAACTCAATTACAACTAAAGCACAAGTTATGAACAACGGTAGTCTCTACTAGAAAATATCATGATTTATTAATGATGAACAAACATGACATCAGTATTCTCTTTTTCCTTCAGTAGTCCACTAAAAATTATAGAATTAATAGATATAGTAGCAAATATAGTAAATGCTTGGGAAGAATTATGTGTCACAATTCATTAACAATGAACAAACATGTTATTAGTATTTTACACATGTTATTCAGTATTTGTTCCTACACTACTAGACTAGATTAACTAACTGAGAAAACTTGAAAAAGTTTAAATAGGGTGACATTTAATAGATACAATTAACTAAATGTAATAAACAAAACTAATGGTAATGGTCCTAATACATTGGACTACTCAAAGCAACAGATTCACATTGACCATGGTATAACAAACACAATAATTCCATATGATGGGTATAATGGTATGGGCTATATAAATAGGGGTTAACCTAGCAAATTAATTGCATAACTACTAGGTATTTTGAATGTATATATTGGGATAATACCATCACGGTTATATAGAAAGATCTAGATTTACTATTTGACATACATTTATTAGTGCTATTCTTAAATAAATCCTACAATACTATCAGTGTGTAAGAAATCATATCCTATGAGCTTGACGACTATTTAAGTGAGTGTGGCAGCCCAGTTTCTCCAAGGTGGGGACCCTCTAAGCAAGAGTGAGATCTTTAGTTCAGTGTTCCTCCTTTGGAGCCGTTTCTAATGTCATAAATGGGTGGATATTTCTCTGATGGGTGGGGGTTGCACGTCATTCAATAGGTGTTTTTTCTATTTTTTTGTCCCTGCCTTTCAAACAGCCTGGCCTGAGTTGTATCTGATGACTTGTCAGTTTATACAGCTCTTGGAACAAAAGAGTAAGACTTTTTGCCATTAATACATATGCACGCATTTACAGATTTGTCCACACACGTACAAATCTCAATACGCATACGAATCTGAATACGCACACACGGACTGAGATTCAGTCAGAGAACTCTCCATACAGACTCGTATGTAATTATATCTTTGTGGGGACTCTTCATTCATTTTTATGGGGAAAACTCTAATAATAACATGACAGTTTTAACTCCTAACCAGCCCTAACTTTAAACTATAAATAACCAAACAAAATAAAAGACTTTTGCCATATTTTAGTTCTTTGATTCTGTGTGGGGACGTTAAAAATTGGTCCACAGAACAACAAAATAATGACATTTGATCTCCACAATGTAATATAAACCTAATCCACATAAACACAGTCACATTTTCCTCACCGATCTTAATTAAAGTGTTATTATATAAACACAGCCGGTTGGTTCAATCAAAATCTTGGTCTGGATTTTAAATTTCTGGACTTCCACCTCTGTAACGGGGAACTATATACTTCAGAGTAAACCCACAGCACCAACAAACGAAAGTCTTGTCCTTAAAAAATCGAGCACAGAGAAAGGCAGCAAGTCGAGCATCTCGATTCCGGACGGAGGGTGTACGTGAAGGCGGGAGACTCTGAGCTGAAACGGGTTCCGCCTCCGCCTAAGCTCACGGGGTTGGGCGACGTGAGGGAAACCGAGGTCTGAAATCGGGAAGTGTGCGTCCTGTTGGTTATACGCCACTGTTTTGGCAGATTATTATTAACATTATTGTTGGCGACGGTGGACGTTAAAATGATCAGCGGTGGCCATCGGAAAAGGGGGAAATTTCCGCCCGGTCCGCGACTACATGCCCCGAGTATGCTTCCTGAGTACGGAGGACCGAGTGGGCCTCCAGATCCGGGAGGATCTTCAGCTGGGCACCTGACGGACTTCAACTACAAGCCGCTGCCCGGGGCACGATATGAACAGATGGTTCCGAGCTCGGAGCCTAGCGAGTGGGGACCCGGTTCGGAGTGCCGTGGCTTCCGGCACGTGATGGGAAGCAGCTTTGGGTCCCCGGCGGACGTGGAGAAAGGATTCGGAACCATGAACCACCGAGACACCCTCCTTTCTTCGTTTCGCCTAGGCGAGGTAACCCACTATTTAGTTTAGCTCATCGTTACCTAGAGGGTACAATTTGTTTGTATCTTTTCCGTCCAGCTACGTTATCGCTGACTGCGAATCGCCCAAAACTAAACGAGAGACCGACCTATTGATCCCAGTCACTTGGTGTTTGGTAATGTTGATTTTGCACTCTTTAATGTCTATTTGATGTCCGAGTGAGTATGAAAGGTTACGAAACTTGAACAGGAAGTGTGCAAATCAATCAAATCAAAGTGGTGTAATCTACGGCTACTTTTATAGCCGTTACCTGTGTACGTTTAACTTGTCATTATATGGCTATGTCGTTCTATACGTTCCTACATGTTTCCATCCAGGGCGAAATGTTTAGCGATAGACGAGAGGACGCCCAGCGGTGGCCAAACGACGACCCACGCTTCGGACAAGGCACTGAGTTTCCGCGGACTCAGCTGTCGGCATGGAAATGCGCTGCGGTGCGTTGCGTTTGTGAACTCTGGGGCATGGGGTGGCTCCTCATCCGTAATGTGTTATTTGTCGGTGGTCGTCTGAGCTGTTTTATTGTATGTGAGTACAGGATAAAATGTATTATGTACCAGCAACAGTTTAGCGAGGGGGCATGTGAGCTGGGGGATGGGTGGACCGGCAGGCTAAGATAACAGCAGAGTAACAAGGTGTAACTCTTGGTCAGTGTGGTTAACAGTCGTCATATCCTCGACACTTCATGCACATTAGATGTATTGAAGGCAACCCGTGATTAAGTTTGCTGGGGGATATTAAATGTTTTTGAAAAACACAGGATAAGTTGATAAATGGATTTAGAATAATAATTTACCAGGGGTGGCTGAGACAAAAAGGGGTTTCTGAAGCCCCCCCCCCCAATACAGTCTAGAATTACCTATGACTACAAGTGTAGTATCAATACTAAAGATACTGAAGGTAAATCACTGTGCATGTGTAAGGACTTTGTGGCAGTTTTGTTGGGTTCTCTGGTATTTGAGAAATATTTATATGTCAATGGAATGGAATTTTCTTTCTGTAGGGACCCAACCACTGCAGCCAAACTGAAGGAAAGATTCCAGAGCTGCCCCAGGTCAAGCCGTCAGAGCCTCCCAATCCAGTGCAGTCAGGCAGCGCTAGGAAGTAAGCCTAATCTTACCTGACCCTCTGCTGCAAAGCTATTGCATGTTAGGGGAATTTGTAGCTGCAGGATTGTGGGGTCCTTTGCACAGTTTTATTTATAACAGGATATTAGGGCAGAAGTCTAAATGTTTTTGTAGGTTAAATGTAAGCTAAGGTTATGTGAGTTTGATTTCACATTCCCATTTACTCTGAATAACAGAGTAACAGGATTGGTCTGTCAGTCTGATTGTTAATGTGTTAGAATACATGACATTAAAAAGATCACTAGTGTTAATGCGGATATGTAAAATCTTCTACAGTTTCTATGGCTTCACTTTGAATTTGATGAGTGATCACTCCCTGCAAATTTATGCAACAACCTTCAAGAAAGAGGGGAAAAAAACTTCCGGAGAAGGAAAAAAAAAGAATTTCCGGAGCGTAACAATCTAGTCGTGATGGGTTTCTTAATGTATGTAGCTGAAGCATTTTGGTATCTCAACCCCCTTCGCTGGCTGGATGAGTTTTTCAGCCTTGGTTGTAACAAAAATCCTTGAATGTGGATTCCCAGCTCTCCCGTTATCGCTTTTGGCCTGACAGCTTATTGCATCACATGTGCTAGTACTCTCCTTCACCCTGGGTTCTTTTTTCAAGGCCACCACCAGGACGATATGAGGGAATTATCTCCTTTGTTGATGTGAGTAGCCACAACTTCAGCTGCATTTCATCAAGAGTGGGGCTATTCTGAGATGTCAGGCTGTTAGGCAGAGGCCTTTGAGTTTCAGCTTGTTTTTGAACATTCTGTCTAAAGAATGACCTTCCCTTTCTCTAGAATAATTATGGCTTCATCGAAAGGGGTGACCTGAAGCACATCCCCTTCAGTTTTCCAGCCTTCTGGGGAGATCCTTCACATATGGTACCTGGGGTGAAGGTTCAGTTCACCCTGTGCAAGGAGAAGGTGAGCCTGTAACAGCACAGCTGGAGAGCGGCTGACGTCTGTGGTAGAAAATTAAAGAAGAGGGAAGGGGGGCTGGAGGCCTTGATTTGTTTGTCTGTATTTGTATTTCTGAATGTCCTTGCCCGGGCAAGAAACTGGGGAAAGCTGAGGCGGCAGTATGCTAGGGGAAAGAGCATTGTGGATGTTCCAAGAGATGGGAAAAACCGGCAACTGCCCATCAGCGTCAGAACATATTAAACAGTTACCAGTAAAAAGCATGTGTTTCGGGTCCTGCATGGGTGGAGAGTTCTAATGTCTAATGTTCTAATATTCAGTTGCGCATTTATTAAGGAAATGTATCATTTTATACCATTTTATTCAGTAATTACTCTACTTTTTATGAAATCAGTGTTTGTGTTGGTTTCCTTGGTAATGATGGATCAATGAATCGTGCGTCACACACATGACTGAGCCAGTTAGACGTATTGCATGACTGGTTTATGACCCTTCAGCATAACATTGGCAGCCCTCTTTGTTTTTCCATCTGTGTGTTGGCCCGCTCAGGGAAAGGAGTGTGCCACGGATGTAATGGTGGTGCCAGGCGGCACAGAGGACATGCATGATGAGGTCTTTGAAGGAGTCGTCACTAGAGCGCTGTGGGAGTGCAGGGTAAGAGGAATGATGTTCTGCTGTGTTTCAGGATCATAAAGACATCTGGAATCATCACCATAAGTGAATGTGTAGATTTCACTGGAGATAACCTTCACTTTGGGTGCTTTTCCACTGTCTCCATTTACTTTTGCCGTTGGTATTAGTATAGTACTCTTATATACTATAGCCTTTGCAAAATACCCTGCCTTGCATTATTATAGCATTCAGCAATGATACCAGTTTTTATGCTAGTGGAAACCCAACACAAAAAGTAACGTATTTTTGGTCCTTTTAATTACAGTATGCATGTTACACAGCATCCTCTAAGCAAAGAGGATCTTGTATGTCTGGCCATGTAAGTAGAGTTTGGTATCTATTTGGGTCTTTTTCTTAGTCTTAATGTTGGGCTGCACATCAATCTTCTGGTCACATGCAGAGATAATCAAAAATTCCGTTTATCGAACAAACCAAGTGTGTTAAGAGTTTGTAAGCTTTGTAAAGAAGGACTACTAGGTTGATGCTTCTTCCAGTCAGTATTTATTTATTTACTAAAAAGGATGTTCATTGGCAGTTCTATATCGTTTAACAGAAGTTAGTGTAAAGCACCTTAAGTTAGAACTTTCTAGGTAATCTTTTGCCATCTGTGTTTTTTAAATTTTTACCTGCTCAAGTTATTATATATTTATTTTTGATAATTACAGATTTGTGTACATGACGCAGTTTTCACCTTTAATATAGCCTCAACTTCTTGCATAGCATGAAATCTCAATTACCTTTGCTTCCCTCCTCCAGCAAGCATAGCTGAGTTTTGCTTCTGCATCAGAAGTCAGCCTTGGAGTGCTGGAAGACGAGAGAGGTTTTTGAGGACATACTTCGTGTCCACTTATCCTGCCCCTTCCCCACAGGCATATGAGAAGAGGACCAAGGGGACCCTGGGCTGCCTACAAGCCTGGTGTTTTGGAAGCAAGATGGATTTACTGTTTGGTGACGGGGACAGCAGGGTTACCCTGTTGCCGGGGGACCACGTGCGCTTCCGCCTCTTCACTGATCTGGTTACCAAACGCAAGAGGGCGGGCCACATCGAGCCACTGCTGGAGACCTTCCAGTTCACCACGGAGACACGGGAGATGGTGAGAAACAGGAGTCTGGCTGTTTACAGAGAAAACAGATGGGAAGATTAAGGTGGGCAAAATGTGTCCAAGAATAAAGTATGCTGGAAAGGTTTTGTTATCTAGGGGTGGGGGGGGGTTAACAGTGTTAGGATTTTTCATATGTTTCCCAATGTATGGCATTTTTGGAATTCCTATGTCGTTTGTCTTCCCTCTTGTTTTCTCACCCCCCAGGGCATTATAATGAGCATTACTGCTAGTTCTGGCTCAATTATGTCTGAGCACCGGGGCAGCATTATCTTCAATACCAAAGAAAACCTGAATGAGGATGAGCTTAAGGCCGGGGATGAAGTGGAGTTCACCGTCATTCCTGTGAGGACATCTCTCTCTCTCCTCTGAAATCCTAGTTAGAGGTTGTGTGCGTGTGCATGTGTGTGGGCCAGGGTTATTGTACTCTGACAATATTTGGACTTGAGTCGCATTCTTGTGTGACTCTGACATGAACTAGTCACATATGTGACTTAGACTTGCTCTTGGACTCCATGTGTTCATGCCTCATTCCTTGGTAGAGGTGCACCGATCCGAAATTTAGGGTTAGTATCGACACGATCCATACTTATGAAATGGATCGGGTATCGGCCATATGTGACAGATCCACGTCCAATGCTTACTTATTTAGTTATTGGAAGTCAGTAAAAATATAGATTCTATTTCTTTTTAAATTGGTTTTTACAATCACGCACGACGGCTCTTGCTCATTTTATTTTCAACCTGAAAGCTACCGCTGCCACTCGGTTTTTTCGCCTCTCAGTGGGTGTGAGCTTAGTGATACCTGCCTGCTGTGAAGTCATACGGATGCCCTTTGCAGTAGGAGCAGCACAAGAATTTCAGATAAGAGGGTGACGATCTGGAAGTATTTTTAACAAAGTTGAGGTGGAGAGGTGGAAGTAGTGTTTAGTGGAAAATCCCACTAAACAAAGCACATGTAGTTGTGCAAGACAATGCAAGTAATATGGAAAATGCAATGGATGATTTGGGAGTCGCTGGCTTGGGCTGATTTGCACGCTCGCTACAGTACGTGATACAGGGGTGGCTGCTATTGCAATGAAGTATAAATTTCGCTGTTGCCAGTGGGAGAAAAATTGTGGGGCATTTTAAGCATTCGCCACATACTCTCTTGGAACATATTCAGATTGAACTGCAAGTGGCTCAAATGCGTAAATTAAGATGTACAAACAAAGTAGAACTGTATGTTATGTATGTTTCTAGTTGCCTAATTCAAGTTTTTTTGGCATACAATCTCATGCACATTATTCAGTTGTATTTACTAGTTTATTACATATTAATATATAAAGTATGAATGTTTATATATTATCCATTATATTAAAATATGAAAGTAAAAAGAGCTCTTTGTATCAGATTCTGTATCAGTATCGGCAGTTATGATCAGGATCGGATCGGGACTGAAAAAAATGTATGTTGCCCCATCCTTAGTCTTGATCACAAAAAGACATATATAATGTCTACATTATGCATTAGCACATTTCAAGCTAATTAACAAAACTATACAGTGGTACCTTGGAACTCAAACTTAATCCGTTCAGAAATCCGGATCGAATCCTAAAACGATTGAGTTGTGATCGAAGGGAAAACCAATTAATTGGTTCCAGGTCCCAAAAATGTACACCAAAATATGTTTTTAAGCATTTAAACACAAAATGAACTGGATTAAACAAGAAGAGCATATACTGTACTAAACACATCTAAATCCTTCCGTGTGCCATGCCCCCTCGTTAACTCCGTATGATCAACTCTGTTTGCGCTGAGAGACATGCCACGTGACTCATTTCCCCGTGGGTACAAGTTATCTTAGGTCGGCGTTCACGGTTTGACTTCTGAGATTCAGATCGAGCTCTAGGTAATTTTTTTTCTGACTGGTTGTTTCGACTTTTAAGAAATTCGAGTTCTAATGAGTTCGAGAACTGAGGTACCACTGTATTTGTCTTTGACACGGTGGCATTCTGACACTGCATTACCACCAGTCACCGCGGGGAGGGGGGGTGCTGCTGCACCCTTAGAGCCTCTACTTTCAGCTCTGTTGATTGAAACAACAAAGAAATATTCATATAAAATTGCATCAGGGGGTTTCTTCCAATTCCCACCCACCACCCAAGATGGTTGGATGCTTTATACAAATTCAAAGGAATTATTATTGTTTTAGCAAGATGTTATATGAGCCGTAATCACTGCGGTGATCACTGTTTCAATGTACCGCCTGTGCAGGTTTTTAGCTTGCTCTGATTCTACCTACTGTCCACGATTGGCTAACATAATGTGACGCCATAGGGTTGGTCAGCAGGTCTAATTATGCAGTTGCACCAGCACCAACATGCTTTGCACTGCTCCTCACTGCACTTTAAATATTGTAAATTAATATGCGAGGGCACAAACTCCACAAACACAAAGTGGTAATCTGCGGCAACAGTGCTACCCACTGGACTGCCATGATACTTGCACACTGTGCAAAGTTAATATCAACATGGCATTTCATACATATGCAATCATCATATCACAAGGTTCACAATAGTCTGGTGTGTTGAAGCCATCCATAAGTTACACTAAAATATTTTTATTTGATCATAAGAAACCAAACTTGGCAAGCTTTTCAATTTTAATAATGATCCCTTTTCAACACTATCTAGGTTCTGTTTTTTTTTTTTTTAAGTCTGAAGTTTCCTGCAGCTTTAACATCTGCCCGAGACCATCATAATCATTAACTTTCTTGCTGTTGGACTCACACACAGATCTTGTGACACGTTTGTGTGAAATTAAATTTAAAAAGTGAAGCTAGGAAAAGTGAATTGGTCGCGAAAAGACATTCATCTTGAGTTGTATTAGAAATATTTTGTATTCTATGGACATGTGATATGAGCAGAATCAAGTCAGTTTTCAATTCTGCATTTTGTCTGCTGGCACAATGCAAGGCACCACTAACTTCTCTGCCAGACGCTGTTGATAGTTTTTGCCAAATGGAGCTTATCTATCAAAATGTGAACCTTTCCCAGTATCATTCAGCTGTTCCACACAATACTTTCACAAAAAATAACTAATTCTAATTGGTTATATGTACTGTATTATGTAAAATTATGTGGCAAATAGAGCTAGCCTTTGTTGTAGAAGTGACTATTAGAAAGTAATGCTGACAGACTGCTTTTTCATTCACTTTTAATGTGAAAAGCATCCACGCAAATGCTTTTGCCTTTTATTTGGATCCTCATGCTCTCAGTGCCATCTTACGGCCACCATATCACCGGATAATAAACTGGGAAAATTTTAATCGATGCTTTTTCATAATCAAGTTTAATCGAGTAATCGTGACAGCTCTGATTTTGTACGTTAGTTTTGCCTTTGTGTTTGTACATTTAATTTTGTGATGTACGTAATGATTTGGACTCTTGGACTTGTGACTTGGGAATGAGTGACCCTGGTGTGTGTTGGGTGTTTTTACAGTAAAACTTTGTGCCAAGTATTTACCATTTGTGTTGGAGCTGGGCAAAATGGTCTAAAAAGAAACTCTCCGATTTATTTTTTTCCACAGTAAATCCGATTTTCGATTTCAATCGATTTTCCCCTCCCCTACTCAAAATCAAATTACAGATGACAAATTGTTCAAAACAAGTTTATTTTATGCACTTTACAGTGCAATCTGACAAGCCAAAAAAGATGGTTGTAAGTGAGATGGCAGACCACGCCATTGTAAACACTTTTAGAAACTTATAAAAACTTTTAGCATGTTAATGAATCCTGGCTTTTCCACAGTATGTATGGGCACCATGTCTTTTGCAATATACATCACGACAGCGTTTGTCATTGCCTTCCACCGTGCCCCACTCTAATCATATGGCACACAGTTTGAAAACGTGTCACGGACGGTTGCTTGCTTAACTTTGGATGTTGTGCTGGTGCTGCGGGTATTTTCATTTCGCTGGGAGCTGCACTTCTCCCACTCTATGTGACTCTGCTTTAGGTGCTGGAATAAATTTGTCGTGCTGCTTCCTTTGGTTGCAACAGTTTTTAAACAGACTTTCCAACGAGGACCAGTTTGGTCTGTGTCCGACGGCGCAAAACCAGACCATTGCCATGTTGTTTGTGAATCCGCTACAGTGTTTGGGTGCGGCGCGCTAATTTACCCGTGAACAACGGTGCGTCGCGTTAGTTTCACTTTTGGCGCTCCCGTGTAAAATGTCATAAAATTGATTTTCATAAAAATATATCGTTCTGAACTGTAAATTCAAATCGATTTCTCACCCACCTCTACTTTGTGTCTTGTCAGCTGGTTTCTATAGGGTGCTGAAATGCGCCTGTCAGGGACACAGATGTGCTCCTAGCAATAGTAAATGACTAATACAAATAGCCTGATAGCGGTTCTATTTCCATAGAACTGCAATACTACAATACTATCACGATATTTGGGACACAATATATGATTGCGATTCTTTGCATTTTTCGATACAGCAAGTGTTGTAGTTCTATTATGGGATACAATTGCAATTTATTTCTTGCATCTATTATTAAAATACATTACAAAAATAAGAAAATACACAATTCTTCAGTTGAATCTTCCCACTTAATTCAGTGAACATTATCTACTGTATTTGTGATGAATAGTACAGAAAGTCAGTCCTTCATTGGACATACATGAAATGATGAACATAGGGCCTCACTCATGAGTCATTGCAGTGCCATGGTGTTTAATGATGGCAATGAATGAACACAGCACCACATTGGTGAGGAACTGCAGAAACTGCGGGACCACACTGATTAATGATGGAAATGAACAGAGGATCACACTGATTATTTTCATTTTCTGTTTCCAGATTGGTTTTGTTTAATTGTAGGTATGGATTGGGGTGTGCAATTTGACGATATTAGATTATGAAGAATTAAAATGTCTCCACAGTCTGCCTTTACAACAAGATTGCTAGAATGTACACTGCAGAACAATAATATCAGTTGCAGTTCTATGGCTCGTGCACCCATCTAAAGTTATTTTAATCTGCCATTTTGAGGTAGTGCTTTGGATTTCTTCTCTCCATTTCACTCCTCCATGGGTACCTAAAGAGAATTTGACATCAGTAATATGGAACTTGTTTGGATTTTCCCAATACCAACATGGAACAAAGTTATTTACAAAATTTGCAAAGGTAAGGTTTGCATGTTGGATGACAGCATGATGACACTTTTTCACCACCTCAAAAGAGTGCCGAGTCTTTTTCTTTTAGATTTTGTCATCTTATAGGGCTATATTTTGTAAAAATAGGGGAATTCATTTGGTTGGATGGTTAAGTAACTTGCAAAATCATCTTAAAAATAAACATGAGTGAATCATAACATCTAGGATCATGATCTTGCTTGAGAAAGTTTCTATATATTTTTTGCCATATCAAACTAAATCTGAAGCATTTATTGGTTTTCTAATAAATGTTAATGTGTGTTTATCCTTAGCGACAAATGTGTTTAAATGACGTGTATTGTGTCATAAGTATATATTCTGCATATCCTTATCTTTAATAAATATGTCGGACTTTAAACTGCAAAAAGTACCGTCACGCCACCAGCGTCTTACCTTGTTTACCCACAAGATCTCTTTATAATATGTTGTGGCTGTTGAGCCGTTTCTTTCATCAGTGCCACTTCAGTGCTTATCGTTTTCATGATTCAACAAAATAGTAGCATGTGGTGTGCTGCGCCAACCGAATTTAATAAATATAAGGATACTCCGAATTTATCCAGATTCTAACTCATGGGCTTCTCAAAATACATCTCATCAATATTCTAGGCGTACTACTAAACTGCTTACCTAACTGTGGGTGCAAATAAACGTCAGTATAATGCTGAAAAGCTGGGCTCCTCCAGTCACCTATGGCCATTGTGATTATTGCACATGTCATACAATCAAGATTATATTGATTTGATATCAAAAAAATAGGAGTATATGAAATACATATTGCTGTACTGATACCACTGATATTGCATATTGATGCCACTGCATCAAAATGATATTGAACTGAAAAAATCATAATACTAAACTGTATCAATCTTTTCACCCACCTCTACAAAATAACATAGCTGTGTCGTGTAAAATTAATTTTTAATGACACTTATATTTATGTTAGTTTTTTTTTGTCAAATGGAGGCCGGTGTGCTATCTTTTTTTTATATGTCAGAGACCAAAATTAAAGTCAAATTTATATTTTGACTTCTGTCTTTTTGGTAATTTAACAACTGTTTTTACCACCGCGGGCCCGCCATTTTATACTAGCATTCAGCTGACTCAAGTCTGCTGTCGGGGCCATCTTTAACAAACGGTTCCGTTTCTACAGGCAAGGTCCTCGGAGAAGCAGAAGGCCATTCGTCTGAAGAAGTTGTCTTGTGACAACCCTGTGATGGTGACCAAGGCCAAAGAGAACACTGCAGAGGCCAAGGACATGGTATGTTTAGGCATGGCCAGTGTTGGTACTTGTATCCTTTGTTTTTGAAAGTGCCTGAGAGCCTCCTTGGAGTGAACCCAAGGAAGGCTACCGATTGAAGATCTCACATACAACCTGCATGAAAGATGAGTCTAAGACAAGGATCGGTGAATAGATGCAGCGGTTGGGTCAGAGGCCAGGGTATAGGAGATGGAACTGTTTCACCATTTAGACCCAATAGGATTCATAATGGAGGCTGAGACTAGGTGGGTCATCTTCATACCATAGATCAGAACCAATAGAATGGGAAGTAATAATGGGCAATTCAGGCTTACTGAAACCTAAGGGTGTATTTAGACTAGGCCTTCCATAACATAACATATCATAACACATTTGACCCCCAACATTTCACTAGTGTGATCGAAGACGTGGGCCTGTGCGCTGTTCACTTGGACTGATGCAACTGGCATGTGCACATATGCACTACACATGAACCAGACCCAGGAGAAACGGAATGGCTGGGATACACAGATTGTCCTTTTTTTATGCACAAATGTGTTGCAAAAAATGTACTCATACTGGGTAACAACAAACATGGTGGCAATGGATCACTTTGGTCTATGGCAGAAGTGCGGTGTTTGCTATAAATCTGGGCTGACGAGAGTATGCAGGATGCAGTACACAAAAGTAATTATTTGTGCAGCACAATTAAATGAGAATTACAATGTTGTATACTCAAATATTTCAGGGCTGTGTGTCATCTCATCCAAAAAGGTTCTAAATTGTAAGCCACAAAACAAGGACGCTAATCATGAACTCCATTATGCTGTGTGTTGGGTTTCCTTGTGTTGTAGAAACCCCCTCGCTGATTCCAGCCTATCCGCACAGCATATCCCCACACAGAACAGAACTGAGAGACACTAGTAATTCCTTTTCTCACTGCGAGGGAAGCCCAGTCAGGTTACAGGGACAGATCCCTGGGTTAGACTCAGCCGGCTTCGAAGGGGCACTTCCCCTGCAGCGCCTTTTATTTGCACACAGAATTATTACTAGGCAGAATAAGGAACATGGTCGTGCTAGACTTCTGAAATAGCTCAGCTAGAGCTCTGCGGTTAATGCATCAGAGAAGAGAAACATGTTCATGTGCACATACTTTTAGAATGGCTTGAATGCGCTCTTGCACATCTAGATAAGCATAACATAAATGACATTTCTAACACTGTGCAATAGCACATTTCTTCCTATGTTGTTTTTTTCTCAACACAAAAAGTCGCACAGTGATGAGTGTGCTCTAGCCCGGAGCATTAAGTGCAACATGAGTGTAGAGTGGGACCAGGCAGCTGGACCAAGTGTGAAGCCGCCCTAAGAAACACTTATTTTATTCCACGTCCACTCTAGTGCTCATGTCATAATGAGACTCAAATCATATATTTGCTGTTAATAGCAACATTGACGCCTGCTTTTCATCCACGCTCCCCTGGTCACCGCAAAAGCTTTAGTGAATTGGCTGTACTTAGCTCGAAACCATTTTGAGAATGTCAAGTCCTTTTGAATTGTTTGGTAATTTCAGTGTTGGCCAAGTTCTTGTTATGCCTAACTCGCTTTAGGGCAACTGACATCTGTCTTTTGCAGTGGAAAGCTATGGTGTCAGAGGTGCTGCCTCAGCGGACTGTCATCTTTGAAGATGTCAGCCCTGAACAGTACAAGGGCACCATCCTCATACCCATTTCAAAGGAGCCACCGACACAGCAGGTGCACTGAGTTTGCTGCTCAGGGTGAAGAGATACTCTGTTTAGTGCTATAGACAATCTGTCTACCCAGCATCTGAACCCTGAACTCTATACCCTGAATCTTATGTGTCAGTAGCAACTATGCAGTTATGTTAGCAAAACATGCTGCGCTTTTCTCTACCGTGTATGAATCAATGATTCCTGTTTTTTGAGGGGCAGCTATTCCAGTGTTGAATGGTTAAGTCAGTCTCATTTACATTTGGATAGGAGGTCTACAGAAGGTTTAGTGAAGCAGAGATAACACCAGTACCCTCTACAGTACAGTTTCTGAACATTTAAGTCTGCATACTGTCTTTTCCAAAGGCTGACACCACGTCCAGCCACAGTTCCAGCGACGGCCTCTTGGTGACTGAACTGGCAGGCAAGGAAAAGAAATTGCCATTTGGCCGTGGTGACGTGCTTTCGGAGGCCACCATGCTGGAGGGGGACATAGTACAGTTCAACATCTGTATCAACCGTGGGACCAAGGCTGAGCGGGCCGTCAATGTGGAGATCCAGCCAGACACCTTTCATCAGTCTAACGAGCTGCGGGAGATGGTAAATGGGGGAATGGAACGGTTCTCTTGGTGTCTTGTCATGGAAAGAGCGGGTGATGTGGGTGTCAGAGGTGGGATACCTGGCAGACAGTGATAGATACACACACACACACACACACACACACACACACACACACACACACACAAAGTTTTTATTAATATATCGTTGTCAAGACCATCCATCCATGAATTCATTTTGCAGCCATATTCCATCAGTAAGAGCAGAATCTGAAGGTGGAATTAGCAGAGAAATAGCATAGCAGTGCAACATAATAGAGGAGACGCATCGGAGTTCAAAAGAGGACAAATTGTTAGTGTGCATCTCTCGTTGGCACATCTGTGATCAGGACAATAGGTCTTTGTGGTGTGTTGAGAGTCGCATTGTCCAAGATAATGTAGGCATATCGCCATGAAGGATAGACCACATCTAATAGGAGTAATGGTGGATGCAGGAGGAAGCTATCTGAAAGGGATGTCTGGGTACTAACCTGGATTGTATTCAAAAAACAAAATCACAGCTGCCCAACTCACTGCAGAATGCATACCTCGATTCTTCTGTTTCCACCAAAACTGTTTGTCAGGAGCTCCACAGGAACAATATTCATTGGCTGGCTGCGATAGCCAAACCATTGGTCATTCATG
This sequence comes from Stomatorhinus ivindoensis, assembly GCA_019775895.2. Taxonomy (NCBI): domain Eukaryota; kingdom Metazoa; phylum Chordata; class Actinopteri; order Osteoglossiformes; family Mormyridae; genus Stomatorhinus; species Stomatorhinus ivindoensis. Next base: position 16,764,901 of record JABFEB020000060.1, read on the forward strand.
CCAATGCTAAACATTGGTTTCATTCAATCTAGGGCTGTGGACAGTGTGAAACATATTGTTGTCTGAATTTGCATTCATTGTTTTTCCCTCATACAGGAATGTTAAGGCTGATCTATACATCCGCATCAAATGGACCCTACGCCATAGCCTGATTATGCACCTCCTCAAAAATATATTTGTATGTCATAGACCACAAGAACTATGATTATTCTACTTAATAGCATTTAGTTTTTTTAAGGGAGTGAAGAAATCCCATATCCCATGTGTACTTATATTGCCGATTGACTCTGAAGCGTCCACAAAAGACTCTTGACGGCACCAATTTCACTTCCATTAACTTTGTTCATACTATACAAGGCCAAAAATAAGTAAAAATTAGTATAGACGCTAACTATAGAAGATGCATAAGATGTGACTTTGTAGTATCTCAGTATATTTACAAATTTATCTACAGGAAGTTTGGAGCAGCACAAATTAACCAGGACTCAGTAAATGTTTGTTGTTTGTTTCAGTTGCGTGATTCAACACTTGCATATGTTGCAGGGTAGCAGGAAAATAAATTCAACTTCCAGAACTATTTTTCACCTCGAATTTTACTCTGAAGGTGGTGCCATGACTGAGTAGGGTAATACACACAGTGGTTTAATGAGCATGAAAGTGAACTTGGACACCTCCCATGGCCTGCACAGTTCTGAATATTTATTGGGGCTCTTTGGGTTTTTTTTTTTTGGAGGAGTGAGTCTAGAAGCGTACTGATAAATTATTGTGGTCTAAAACCAGATGTTTCAGTTCCATTGCCCAACCCCTGTATGTAGAAATTCCATTAAAAATCAGCCGTTTCCAGATATAACTGTCATTTACAACATTAAGTGTCTAAACATTATTTATGATTAATTGAATGTTAGTTTAATTAAAAAACAAACTTTTTTTTTTGTTTTGTTGAAAAACAAGGAAAATTCTGTGAGCCCAAACATTTCCGCAGTAGTGAGTCTACCCAAGTACATGTCAATGAGTAACAAACAAGTAAAGCATACCTTTGTGTTCCTCTTCTTTCTCCAGGGTGTTGTGGTGGCCCTGAGGGAGTCCTCTGGGTTAATCCAGTGTGACAGAGACCCCTTAATGTTCTTCCACCTGAGTGAAGTCATGGAGGAGAGCAAGCTGAATGTGTCGGACAACGTGGAGTTCACCATATTCCCAGTAGGTTATGCCCCTCCCTCCACAGAACAGGGCAATTAGGGTGTATCCATAACCAACGTAAGGTGTATTTTCACCATCTGCAGAAAGCAGTTGAAGTATTGTTTGTAGTCTAGGATCCAAGTTCTTGAATCAACAGTTTCAGAAGGGGCACCAAGCAGTACGGATTAAGAAGCTGCCTGACAGAGTCTCCACTACCACACCCAAGATGGAGGGTCACTCCACGGCACCCAGAGACAAGGTTTATTTCTGTCATCTAACATTGGATATTTTGAGATGGTAGATGTAATGTTCAAAACAGACCCAGGAGTGTCAAGGAAGTGCCATGCACAAGCTTATTTGAGCCTTGCTAATTCCTTCCTGGTATGTTTCTTTACAGAATAAAATCACAGTCAAAGTCCTCAGGGACTCCGTGAATGATGAAATGGAAAACTTGAAGGTCAAAATTGAGTCATTCAATGCTGATGTTTCTGAAAATGAGTGAGTTTTTTTTTTTGTTACCCCCCCACATATAGATCCTCCTGTAATGTCACCATGTGATGTCTCTACCCTGTAAAGAAAACTAATACTGTTATGTCTCTTTGTTGTAGCAAATCCCCCAAGGTAGATTATGGTGCAGGTAAGGGAGTCAGACTTGACTCAAAGTTGTGGAAGCATGAAGGTATTTGACAGCTTGTAAAGGCTGGAGTAGAAATTGCTGTAGTTTGTGCTAGAAGTGAGAACTGGGAACTCCATGACTGCTTCTTACACAGGTACAGAAAGAAGCATGGAGTCTGAGAGGCATGGCAACAGCAATTGCAGCAATGACCAAAGAGAATGTACTGAAAAGTCCTGGAGCCCAGCCAGAGAACAAGACTGGAGATGCAGCCCCAGGCAAAGTGACAGCAGGAGACGAGTTAGCAAAAGCCAACATAGTCATAGCTGTAACGGAATCATTGACAGCAGCAGGAGTTGGAATCGCAGCCGCAGCAGGGAGAGGGTCACCCACACGAGCAAACAGTGGGATCGCAGTCATAGCCGCAGCCGCAGCAGAGAGAGGATCGTCCATGTTAGTGAGAAGTGGGAATACAGTCGAAGTAGGGAAAGACACAGCGATCTTGGTAGGCAGTGGAGCCGGAGCCCAAAGAAAGAGAATAGAAGCCATAATTATGGCTCTGCTGATGACACAGATGTTCAGCTTTCTGCTGAGGGTCATGAATCGGCTAGTGTATGCAATGAGCTAGATGGAGACTCAGCCAGGAAGCAGTGGCAGCAGGACTTGCTTGAAGAACAGATAGCTCGCCGGCGTGCCATCATGGCGATGGAGCTGAAGGGCCAGTCCAAGGCAGCTCAGCACAAATCGGAGGAGGACCAGGAGTTCCTGATAGATGAGCTGCCCAACAATGAACATGTTAAATGCAAACTTTCCATGGAGCCAGAAACCAATGTGCTGCTGAAGACCTGTTCAGTCCACTTACCTGTGAAGTCTATTCTGAAAAAGCCTGCTGGGGGCTCTCTGGAGTCGGATGTCCAGCTAAAGGTCTGTTTTGGCTATTTATTCTAATTCATGTTTGTTTCCATTTTCATCAAAAGGAATGAGTTTTAAGAAAAGAGAATTTAAGTTTAACTTTTATCATGTTATCTGTTTATTATGCAATATAGTATATATACTACAAATTGCTTCTAATCTTTCTCATGATACTCAAATTTAGTCTAGATATGGATGTTCCATATGTTAATCCAGAAAATTAGTACCTGTAGTAACTAATGGTCTCCCCCCTACAGAATGATGCCGCCGGATCTGATTTCAGGTTGCATTTTGACCGGTCTGGTGTCAATCAATCTGGTCATCTCCAATCCTCTTGCCAGTCCTTTTATGACAAGTACACATCCTCATCTGAACCAACTTTTGATCACCATCAACATGCGCAGACTTTTCATCATTCATCCATGGAAAAGCTAGCCTCCAATGAGGATCTTGTGTGCGACTCTCTTCCTGATCAGCAATCTCAAGTTGCCACAAAGAGCAAGAGCAACTTGTCTGTCCAGATTGAACGATTTCTCAACACCTTGAACAAAGGGGTTGACGCCAATCTCCTCTCTGCTGTTGTCCGTGAAGCAAGAGTAACAATGGCAGAATATGAGCACCAGTCACCTCGTCAGGTCTCTCAGCAAGAGCCTCTCAATGATGATCAACACCAGTTTCAGTACAAGAGGAAGCCAGAGATTCCAGCAAACAAGCACAAACCCTTCCTGTTGCCCCACGACAGCAGCATTTCCTGTGGCAAGGGGTTGACACATGAAACTTGGAGGCAGGAAGACTGTCCTGGGACTAGAGTTATGGAGGGGGAAGAATCTCAGTCACTAGAAAATAAGTATCTATACAAAAACATTGTAGATGCTAATTCCTCACAGGCTGGGGAAGGGAACACAGAAGAGGGGACACAGCAGTTTGACAAAATCCAGAGTCTACTTCAGACCATTGGTTTGGACTTGGACACAGCAGAAGTCAGCAAATTAGCAGACAGGACACGGGAGCGTCTCTATGGCAAGAAGCAAAAACTGAGATCGTCAGGATCTACTGACACAAAACCTGAATGTACCCTGGGTCTCATGAAGCAGCAATACAGTGAGCAAGACACCAACTCTACTGTGGAATCCTCTGAGAGGGGAGCCTGTGGGATTCGTCCAGGCAGCTTAGAGTGCAGTGCTACCCAAAGTGACATCCCTTCGACTATTCCAGCCAGCCAAGCCTCTGGGTCCCTTTCTGCAACATCTTCCTCCCAGTACACCCAGGGGACATTCAAATCTGCCTATGTCACGCAACGTGATCCTGGGTACAGTGATCATGAAGCTGCCTCACGTTCAGTCTGGGACCTTGTACCACCTCAAACTGAGGCAGATCCTCACCTAATGTACCCTCAACATCAGCATCCTGGCCATTTACCGCCTTCTGTGACTCAAGCCCCGCTTCTTTTGGCATTGTCAATGGGCAATATGCAATCCTTTCCTACAACTCATATTCCTGCCATGGCTTCAGCTGCACTCTTGGGTACCCACCCTAGGCTGCCATCAACTCTTTCTGGGCAACTTGCTGGTAATTTGGCACCACTGAGTAATCCACTACTTTCTTATTATGGTATTCATCCTTTCACAGGATTACCTTTGTATCCTTACCAGTCACCAGGGAACTCCGCTTTGGCCTCAATGCAGCATTTGCTGGGGGGCAAAGCAGGCCGTGAAAAGCGAGCCACAGGTTCCCGGGAGATGTTAAAGTCTCGTTGCCTCACCGTCATTAAAACGGTACAGGCGAATGAACCGACTCAGAATGAGCACTCCATAGCTGAGAAGGAAGAGACTGAGACCATGCAGGTGTCTGATTGCACATCGACTCCATCTCCCGTCACTTCTGCATCAACAGAGAGAATTCAAGTTGCAAAAATATCAGAGGATGACATCAAGGCAAAACAGAAGAAGCGGGTATGACTTTTGTTATGTTCAGCTGGGTTTTGAGCCCAGGTATTAGTCCTTCTGAATCATACACCCATAATACTCTGCCAAGACAGCCACTTGCTTTGCTTACAACTGGTTGCTTTCTATTGTGAAAGACAATTGGCTCCACATAACACCTGTGCTATCCAACAGCTTGTGAATACTTAGCACTAGGAGATACCACTGCAGTGGCCAGCTGGTATAGGTAGAATTTCTAAATTGGTCATAACTGAACCTGGTGCTATTCCATGCAGAACAGGGGACAGATTCATTTAATTGTAGCTTAATGTTTGTGAGAGTTTTATTAGTTGAAAAGACATAGTATTACTTATAAGAATTGAAATTAAAATTCAGATAGTTTAAAGTAGCTTGCTTGGATTAAGATGGTGCCTCAGTTTCAGAGGTAAAATTAGCTTTGTGAAAAGGGGGCAAGTCTCTCTGTCAGCATAGCTAGAGGGGATTCTGTTGTAAAACACCCTTGGCTTATGTCATGTTGGGACATCTCTCTAGGTGTGCTGACATAGAGCTCTTCCCTTTGCTGTACCCAGCTGGAGCAGTTTAAGGAGAGGATGAGGCTGAAGAAGGAGCAGCAGAGGGAGGCTCAGAGGACATGCGTGGAAAGCCAGAAGTCCCCACCAGGTACCCTCTTACCATAGCCAGCGCGGCCAGGTCACTCTTACCATAGCCAGCGCGGCCAGGTCACTCTTACCATAGCCAGCGCGGCCAGGTCATAAGCAAGATGAGCAGTCAGTCCTAGAAGGTGCTAAAGGTTATTCTGATATCTGAAAATTTTTCAGAATGTTGTAAGTGGCTTTCTTCCAGGTGGAATATCTTTTTTAACATGTGCTTGGGAAGGAGGAAATTTTATCCTTAAAATTAAGCAAAATCCCCTTGCAAGGCCAGGTGCTGAGTGTAGAAAATTAACCACAGGTTTTGTTGCACCTGTGTGTGGGTTTGTTTTGTTGCACAGTTTTGCTACAGCATTTTTATCTATTTAATTTGTATCCACATTATTAGGACTCTTCCCCCAAAATGTTTGCCTGGAAACTTGAGGTGACACTTAACTTCCAGTTACCAGCTACATTATGAATTCAAATGAAAGTTTATATAATTTGTGTCAAAATTGTTTGGAAATTGTGTGTTTAATTTTTTGAGGGGAAGGAACAAAAAGCACCGAAAATAGTTTTGGGGTTAAAAATTGACTGTATATGATGCCCTCTGTATATAAATATGATACTAGTTCTAACTGACACATGGTAGGAATCCCTGAGAGAAGATGACATCAGGAGCATGTTGATTCCTTTCAAATATGAGTGAAATGAGTATTGATGCTTCAAACCCATGGTGGATGGGTTGATTATGTCTTCTCAGTCACCGACAGGTTACGCTGACCTCTGTTGCGTTGCTTGATCCTATTGGGTTATACCAGGAAGCGACCTACTATGGGTCTGGACATCTTGTTTCTGTAATCACTCACCCCAGTCCTGTTATTGCATGTGCAAACAATCTCACATAGAGCTATGGATAGTCTACTCAACATGTGCACAAAGCTCTGGTGAGATATTTCAAAGGAATTTCACCCAAAAGTCTGTTGTTCACTGTAAGGTGATATCATAGGTGTCCGAGATAAGACTGTATTATGTTCCAGAGCAGTCATTTTGCTTTCCAAAACATCAAGACCGTTTCCTTTGGCATTAGTTACTTGAACTAAAACAGCCTTTGTCACCAAAAATATAAATTGAGGAAAACGGTTTGGTTTTCCACATCGGAAATAGATGGTATAGGACAGAATTAGGCCTGCATTCCTGTGAGCTGTAGTCCAGTAGCTTTGATTTCTTTTCATGTTCTAAGATTAGGAGCTGAGGCGCAGGATTGATAACGAGGGAGATTTTGAAAACATAAAAAGCAAGGTGAAAGTCTTCTCAGGCAGAGGGGGCAAGCATTATGGTTTACTGTTTATCGTTATGGGAGTCCATTTCTGAACAGGAAGCAACATACTTTATTGATATAGGATGTTGGTGAATTCAGATTGATTAAATATTTAATATGCGGGACGTGATGCCCGCTGTGTAATAAAAATGAGTGCCAGGTAATGAAATGTATAGAGTTGTATATGAAGCAGTTTGTAGTAAGGCAACACAAGCTTTCAAATGGGGAATGATTTCAGAAATTAGGCAGGCCTCTACATTTGCAGAAGTTAGGCAGGCCTCTAAATTTGCAGGTTATGTGCATTGACAATACGGCAAGCTTTGGGTAATAGTCTGTCAGCCATTTTCCATACGCAAAACAAAGTTCTGTCAAAGACTTGCACACCTTTGTTACTGCTAAAAAGAAGGTTCCCAATGCCGTAAGGATATACAAGGTGATCCTGCACCATGAGTGACCTGGGCAGGAAGCGCCCGAACAGCCCAACCGGGCAGCTTGGGAGACCATAACATCTCCTGTGTTGGCTTTTCCAGGTAGGACCTGCAAAGAGGTAAAGAATGTGTGGATTTGTGGCCACTCTCTGGTGTTTTGGGCAGAGAAGAGGGCTAAGTCTCCAGGCCAAGGGGTGCACCTGGGGATGGACCCAGGCAGGGTGCGTATGTGGTGGAAGGGAACACAGGGCATGAGGTGGGAGCAGTTTCTGCCACTAATCCAGCAGCTCAAGGATTCTTGGCCCAACCCTGACGTCATCATCATCCACTTGGGAGGCAATGACCTGGGCAATGGTGACACGGAGACACTCCTGACTGCAATAAGGAAGGACTTGGAATACATGAAGAGCATCTTCCCACAGTGTCTGCTCGTGTGGTCCAGCATCCTGCCCCGCCTCTCCTGGAGGTCTTTGGAGGACACAGAGGCAGCTGAGAGGGTGCGTGTCGCAGTCAATGAGAAGGTGCAGGAAGACATCCGCGCAATAGGTGGGGCGGTAGTGGACCATGAACAAATCCGTCCTGGCTCAGACTCTGGCTTGTACCGACCAGATGGAGTTCACCTCTCAGGCAAGGGCATTGACCAGTTCAACATGGACATTCGGAACCTTTTGGAGAAGTGGCAGTGCGAGATGAGCCACGGCTCCAGTGTGTCTTAAATGTCTTATTTTAGTGTTTTGTAAGGGCTAAATTCCGAGCGAACCCTGTGGGTTTTTTAAGTGCTTCAGCAAGAAACTTTTGCAGAATGAAGACTGCAAAGAAAATAAGTTCTGCATCAGCATTATGATGTATATTCTGTTTGGTATTCTGTTTGTGTTCTATACAGATTTTGTCAGGGAGCGAAGTATTTTGTATAGAAAATCCTGAAGTTTGGAACTAAAATAAAGATGGCATACTCTTGCATGATGGGTCATTGTATTTTGCATGACTTGTTTCCTCTTATGAAAGGCTAACAAAGGAATTCATGGGGTTGAGTTGCATATTGGACAAAAACTGAATATGAACTACACCTTGTTCTGTTTGATCATTTTGTATTTAAGTCCCAGCTCGTTTTCTGCTGTTTCTGAAGCTGGAACATGATTTCATTTTTTGTTCAGCTCTCCAGGTTACCCAAATCCACACAAACCTATGAGCAAGTGTAGCGTAGTGTGGGTACTGCAAAGTCAGGTGACTGGTTAAAAGTAGACCTATAGCTTTGTTCAATATTGGACAATTTAATTTCCTGTGTTAATGTTCACTAATATTTGGGTGGCTTCTCTAAGGGTGTTTCTTCCTCCTATTTCTTCTCATTGTCACTCTTTCCTTGAATGGATTTTAGTTTGAATAGATTCAAGCACTGGTCAAGAGAGAGTGAAAGAACAACAGAAAAGGTGGAGAAAGGTTTTTCTTGATACACTATGGAGATACAAGTGATCCCATATTACACTAAGGCATGCTGCCCTGGATGTGTCTTGGGAACCATCAAGTTGTACACGCCTACGTAATGGACCCTCGTTATCTGCAAGAAAATGTCTTTTGTCATTACCTGTGTGAAAGGGATAGATACAGCTCCACAACATTGCTGTGTTTTGTTTGGATTTCTGTCTTCAAGTCATCCATGTAATGATGTTTCTTGTCATTTATTTGCTGTAGACAAGGAACATAAAAATTGTGCATGTGTAATTTTTTAACATTGTATTTCACTGGACTGTAAGATTTAATAGCAGGAATTAGCAGCCTAACGTTGGATTAGGAACCTGGATGTTATTTTGATGGTTTCATATGTCCATGTTCGTGACTGGGATAGAAATACTTGTGGAGCAAAATGGTTACAAAAGGCACTGCATCCGTGGCTGCTGGGGTTCTTTCCCTGGGCAGGATAGTCTTTGCAGGTCTTATCAGTACCCTCTACGGGCCTGTCATGTCCCTGCAGCATGCCGGCTTGCGAAAGTGGGAGGTCCAACGTTCTTGCCAAGTCGTGTGAGGCCAGTTGTGTAAAGGCGCGGATACACAATTAAGAAGGACAGCAATCAAGATAAATGTTTCATCTGAAGAAGCGAGAATTTCACATATTCTGCCAATGACTCGAATAAGGAGGAAGGAACATCACTGGATTTGTTAGTCCAAGTTTGTTTTGAGTCACTGTGCATCCTGTTTTCTACTTTGTCCTCATCCACTGAAAACACATTGTATTTGTATGTTTATAAATGTCAGAATTGTAGATAGTTTATGCAAAAATAAATCCATTTTCACTCTTGCATCACTTCTGTTGTAATTTGGGCAATAACCTTAATGCCTTTCTGAAGTTTGGGTGGTAGACAAACAACTAAGTCTGAGTCTTGTTACATTCTATAGCCTAGTGTTTCCTTTTTGTTAAACCCCCCCCCGAACTGGAACTGGAACTTGCATTGTGCCCAAAACATCCAATATTCAGCCACTGTGCCTTAAGCTGTAACTGTTAGCATAGGAAACCGAATAATGAAAGAGCAAATGAAGTGATTTTTATGACTTCCAGCTGGCCTTTTGGAGGTTTGGTGTTGCTGCTCTGTACAGGCCTACAGTGAACTTGCTTGTTCAGTGTGAGGAGATAGGAGGGAGACCTGGTATCCATACAAGTACAAAACCAGGGTAATTGAAAACAGGCCTAAAAGATGCATGTGGTGCAGGGCAGGGCCACGCAATGGGTGACCTTGATGCATCAAGTGATGTGATTTCCAGATCCATGGTCAGTAACCTATTTTTGTTTTTTTATTTTTATTTTAATTTCTCCACTGTAGATCTGAGGTTGGAGTACCAATGGGTACATAAAAGAGAAAGTGAAGGACATATCTGACTGCAGCAACTCTGTTCCTTTTAAATATTTACTGCAGAGATCTGTTGTTCACTTACAATATTTAAAAGAGTTTATCACCACAATATATGCATCCATCCATCTTTCAACTACTTATCTAATATGAGGTTCATAATGGTTGGTGGTTAATATACAAATTACTTGCCACGTTAAAGGTTTAAAGTTTGAGTGTGACACTGAAGCACACAGCACTGTCTGACCTGGATGTTTTTCTCTGTTCCTTTCTCTATACCAGCTTACATGCAGAACCCAACATCAAACTATCCACTTTTTCATTAATTGAGGTAAGTCTCCATCAGTGTAACTGTGTTTACAAGTGTTTTCTGTAGAAGATGCTCCAGACTAAAAAAAATAACATAATGCACAACTTCTCTTGTTTTTTAATACTTTATTGTAGCTGTGACAATTAAAATGTGAATGCTATGACATGATGTCACTTATTGAATTTGGATGACATTAAATGTTTCTGCACTGGATCTGCTTTGTTTGTTATTCTGTGTGGACTGAATTTGATCATAGTTCAATTCAGATCAGTTTGTCACAACTAATGAAGGCACTAGCAATGCATCAGATTTGTACATAAGAGTCACGCAGTGGTGGCTGTTTGCAGATGACGTGATCTGAGCAATAGACACGGACACAGTCTTTTAATTCTGGACAGGACCTAACATCTGTTCACACAGCTACCTATACACTTGGTACATACAATTACTCAATATAACCAGGAGTTGTCCGCACACATTGCAGGCTCCTAAGGTGTATCAACATTATTAGAGACCTGGATCTGCAGTTCAAAAGACCGATGACAGTTTCAGCTCATCTGTCTACACGGTGTTACTGGATTATGGTTAATAAAATTAACACTGTTTGGACACAAATACTGGGAGTACCATCAGCGTCAGAAACCGGCATACGACTTATGTAACGGTATTAACTTAAGGAAGTATTACATTTAACATAGCTTTGTATAATAAAAAATAAGCTATTAAGGTTGAACAGACATGTAAATGCGGTATTGATGTTCTTAGGTTTAGCGTTACGCTTTTATTTCTGACCGTTCTCAAGTTATTGTAATTGCGTAGCACTTTAAGACAATAATAATGAAATCTTTATGCCTACATTGCCTGTTGCTGTAAAACTCGAATATATGCAATAAAATAAATTCCTTAAAATCCTATAAATTATTTTTATATATTACTATACTTTAATCTCAGTTCCACTTGCAAAATTATACTATATAATCTTGCAAAAACGCTTACAGAGTATCTGCTTAATTTAAAAGGCTACACTTGAGAACTTCACCTCGAGGCTGACGAACTGTGTACGACTTGATGGTACAGAAATGGTTCCTGGTGCCTATTTGACATAACTATTTGACATACAGTGCCTATGGACCGCTGATCCATTCTACAAATCTATTGGCTATTGAGAAATGCGTCACCGGGACTCGGTTTCCCGGTGACTGCGTTCGACCAATGAGGAAGGAGGACCAGCAGCGGTTTGTTTAGGCCGATGTGGCGCTGGCATGCAGTGGAGAGCAATCTCTGCGCAATGGGACGGTATCGCCGTAGCTAGCAGTTTGTGATGTAGGGTGTCGTTTACTTCGTGTGTCCGATCCAAAGCTGCTCTAAAATCATATAGTACGTGTACAGAGACGTTTTGCATATTATAATCGGCCGGCGGTATGTTTCGTGGCCGACCACGGCGAGGAGGAGCATTTCCCTGGGACTTTCATCCTCATGGCCCACCGTCGGGGCCGGTGGCGGGGCTCCGCGGTCCCTTTTCCGGTCGATCGCCGCAGGGCCATGTCCACTCTTTGCACCGTGAGTCCTACCTGGAGGACCGGAACAGGGAGCGCCTTAGCTATCACCACGGCTACCACACCGACTCGGAGAAACTTCGGCGCTCCCCGCCCCGCGGGAGGTTGCCGTCTCCCGGCTTAAGAAGCACCTGGGGCCCGGGAGGCGGGCCTTCTTCCAGCGAGCCCTTCGTTAAAGTAGGTTCCCAGGCATACTGGTCAGGGTGTCAATGTGGCTTTTCTGCGCCCTGGTTGCAGTGGTTGTTGGCACCAGCACAAGCATGTCTGTGAATCAGGTAACACGAGCTAGAGGAGGGTTTCTTGATTAAGTATAATATGCTACAAATGATGCTCTCATGGCACCGATGTTTTGATTTCACGTTGCATTGAAGGTTTTTCTTTATACTGCGCACGGTACAATAGTGGTAGTTGTTGTTTTGGACTTCTTATTATTTTTATTATTGCTATTATTATCGTCATTATTATTATTATGCCCTGGGGGTGTTCCACAAAGCAGCATCTCTCAATTAGCTGGGTTGACTTGATATAGAAATTATGATCGTCCAATAAGAGTTTAGGTAAGGAGCATTCCTATTGGATAATCATGACATCTAGCTTAAGTTAACCCAGCGAACTGAGAAATCCTGCTTTGTAGAACATCCCTGTGATGCCTATTTACTCTTAAAACCAATCAGAGAAGATGCATTTTTTATATCGTAAATATATGTTGATGAATATATGTATATATATATGTTCTGGTATTTCTGGTACCTATAACTGAACATGATTCATCTACCGAACAGAATAAGACTTGACTTTTAAGTTTAAGTTTTTCAGATGGTAAACATTTTCTCTGTTTTATATATGTAAATAAGTTCATTGTCTTCTGTGACCCATCCACAGCGACTGACCCCCTCTCCATCACGTGGTGGTCCCTCAGCTGACCACAAGCTGGCGATCACTGTGGGGAATGACCGGACTGGATTACCTGCTTGGAAATCAGGCTACTCGTATGACAGGTACAGTGTTGGGGGGGGGACAAAGTGACTGTGTTGAGCAGAGATTCTGGCAACCAAAAATATACTGAAGAATCCTTTATCCACATAATATATTTTTCTCGCTCTCTGAGTGTAATTACAGACAGGAATGATCCATCTTAGATTAATAGTAATTTGTAGATGGTTGTTTTTTGTTTAGATGCTTGGTTAAAATGAATCACAAAATGCACATTTTACTGTAAAGACCAGGACGAGAAGAAATTCCTGAATGTGAGTCTTTTCTCTTGCCTTGGCAGAGATTATCACTATAAAGGCCAACACAATTATCCACCTCCTGAGAAGCGGACAAGTTATGATGGACGTTATGACGACCTTGCATACAGGCGGCGGAGCCCAGGCAGGAGGAGGAGTCAGGGGCGGAGCCGGGGTAGGAGTAGGAGTCGTAGTCCTGGTAGGGGACGCAGCAAGAGTCGTCCTCCTAGCAGGAGCAGGAGTCGTGGAAGGAGTCGGCCACGTAGCCACAGTCGCGGCCGCAGTTGGGGTCGGAGCAGGAGCCGACCCCGGAGCAGGAGTCCGAGCAGGGCCAAGAGCCACACCAGAGGGAGGAGCAGGAGCTGCAGTGGCAGCAGCAGCAGGAGTAGCAGCAGCAGCAGCAGTAGTAGCAGTGGAAGCAGGAGGCCAAGAGCATCTCCCTCAAAGGACAAGCACAGTGAAGAATTCAGGGAGCTAGAGTTGGCCCGACGGAGGAAGGAGGTAGAGGAGATGCTGGCCATGCCCAAAAAGTCCATCCTCAAGAAGCGAGTGGACTCTGAGACAGACTCGCCGGCCATCTTGCAGGTTGGCATTATTCTGCGCTGTCACAGTTGTGTGTGCGCATTGTTTTCAGTTATATGCTGTTAACAACAGTTTTACCTCAGTTCTCATTAGAATTCAAATTTCTTAAAAGTCGAACCAATCAGTTAAAAAAAAAAGAGCTAGAACTCGATCTGAGTCTCAGAAGTCAAACCATGAATGTCGACCTAAGATAACTTGTACGTGCGGGGAAATGAGTCACACGGCATGTTTCTCAACGGAAACAAAGGGTGAAGCTTCAGCCTCGCGTTCGCTGTAATAGCATCATGCATGTTTACACTAGCTGAATACATATATTTAGACAGTAAAAATACATTTAGTGAATGATAGACAGTAACAGTAATTATTATATAATAAAATACAATTAAAAATAAATATTTCTTATTAATTATTTTAATCTTAATAATAAGCCATTAATACATTTAATTATAATAATGTTGTGCCGAGCGGGGACCCAACGGAGACAAAAGCGCAGATGTCAGGGTATTGGGGAAAACGGGGTTCAATTACAGGTAAGGCAGGCAAAACGCAGATGGACAATACAATGATGGGACTGGGGAAACAAACCGAAACGCGGACTAAATTCAGAGGACTAATGACAACAACCGGAAACAGCTGATCACATGGGGATTCCACGCTTGGTTAACAAGGGGACGTTGCACACAGAAGGAGTGGACGATCAGGGCAGGACACATTGTTTTTTTTTACTTTGCATATTGTTTGGATACATTTCTTTTCTTACTTTACAAATTACTGTTGTGCTTAGATGTGTTTAGTACAGTATACTCTCTTCTTGTTTTATCTGGTTCTTTTTGTGTTTAAATGCTAAAAAAAAAACATATTTAGGTGTAATTTTTTTAGGGCCGGGAACCAATTAATTGGTTTTCCATTATTTCTTATGGGGGAAATTCGATCAGAACTCAAACTTTGTAGGAATCGATCCAGAGTTCTGAATGGATTAAGTTTGAGTTCTGAGGTACCACTGTGTTTTTGTTTTTGGTACAAAGCCCTGCCATTTGTGACAATTCTTCATTAACATTCTCCGGAATGTCTTTCCTCTCTGTAATTGAACAGGGAAGTGACTCCCCAGGAGAGTGTGGTGTGGAACACCAGGGCAGCAGTCTGTCCCAGGAGACAGAGCGCTTCCTCCACACCATCGCCAAGGGGATGGAGTCAGGCCTCTTAGCGTCCATCCTACAGGAGTGGAAGGAGGAGACCGGCCAGGGCTCTATTCTCAAGCAGCCTGAGGAGAACATCCCTGGTGTCAAACAGGAAACATGGATGGAAAATGCCTGCGATTCTCTCCTCCCTCACGAGAAGGTTGGGCTGGATGTGGGCGGGTTCTCCCGCATTTTAGGCCTCATGGGAGATTCAGGAGGCCAGCAGGACAGGAAGAAAAGCTACACAGACATAGAGGATGAGGAGCGGTTTCTCTATGGGGATGATGAGGAAAGCCAGCTGCCAAAGACCCCCCCGAAGCGGCAATACAGTCAGCATGGTGACATGGGCATGCTCCAGTACTCCAGTGACAATCCTGAATTTATGCAGCAGTATCTCACTCAGGATCCTGCTGCGTTTTCTCCTTATCCATGGGATCGGACCACTGTCGAGGACCATCTTGACACGCACTCAATCAGGGGCAACCATGATCAGAACTCAGTTGATGTGAAGTATGGTCGCCATAGCCAGCCAGTCGCCTCCCTCAAAAAGGAGGGCAAAGTAGGTCCTGAGCTTGACAGCTTCCCACCTGGAGTGGGCCCAGAGGAGGCCAAAGAGAGACAGGACATCGAAGAGTACGAGAAGATCCAGGATCTGCTTAAGACCATAGGGCTGGATCTCGGACTGGCAGAGATCAGCAAGATGGCCGCCCGGACACAGGAACGCTTGCATGGTAACGTGGAGATGCGACTGGGCCGGAGGATATCATCTGGCAGCTGGGACCGTAGCCGGCATCGCAGCCGCAGTGGAAGCCAGAGCCATAGCAGGAGCCGGAGCCCCAGTTGGAGCCGCCGTCATGGCAGGTCCACGAATGAGCGATCCCCGTCACCTCCCCGTATCCAGAGCACCTCGTGTGACGATGCCACCGTGGTCCCTGGCAGCCTGGCGGCAGAATCGCGTGCTAGGGAGAAGAGCTGGGGAATCCCTGTACTGGGGATGAGCACCTCCCAGCTGTCCGTCCCCCTAAGCCAACCTCCTCTCTGCCCCCCCTCTGTCCCTCAGGCCATGGGCTCACTGGCAGTCATATCCACCCCCCCGGTACCAACTTACACACAGAGCCCAACATCAAATTATCCACCCCCTGCCCCCAGCTATCCGCCCCCTGGTTATGGACAGTATGGGAACTACATGCCCTACATGCCCCCCAGTTGGCCCATGTACCCACCTCCCTCTCTGGAACCACCTGCTGCCCCTGTGGGGGGTCAAAAGACTTCGGCGCCATCTGGACGTTCCAACCTGCGAGTCATTGAGACTGTTTCCATAGAAACTCAAAAGAACAAGCCTGTAGCACAGAAAGAAGGGTTGAGCAGGGGTGAGAATAGTTGTGAATTTCCTCTCATGGTTTGTTTGAGTAAATTCACTGCACAAATCCTGAATAGTTGAGGTTTACCTTGATTACATACCAAAACTTGAGTAACCCTCATGCTCCCAGTCATTCCCCCATTATGGGTTTAATAATGGGTGATCCCATTTTGATTCAGCAATTTCTTAAAATTGCTCCACCACTTTGTTATATAGTAAAAATGGTACAGCCAGGGGCGTCGGAAATAGGGGGAGCAGGGGAGATGCATCCCAAATATTGCCACAGTGCCCCACCTCCTTTCTAATAAATAGTGTGTTGTTTTATCTTTTATGAATTCATGTGTTACTGCAGCCAATTTGCTGCACATCCAGTATGCAAGGATGAAACATAAACCTCAGAAAGATTGTTGTCCTTTATGAGACGAACTCATTTTTTCAGAATGTGCTCCTTGAAATGTCATGATATTCATCTGGGCCAAATTAGTGTCCAGCTCCTTCCGATGCCCCTAGTTGCTGTTATATTTTTCTTCTGCCACCAGGAGGTGTAGAAAATAGCTTTGTATCTCAAAGGATTTTTTTAAATGAACAAAAAACATTCCTGAGCTCTGGAAGGTATGTGTAATCCGTATGCTGAATGTTGTGAAATTTTGAAGTGTTGTATGAATATCTGTGTGTTCTACACCCGTCAGAGGCAGAGGCCCAGCCACAAGTCGCTCGTGCCCATCCTCAGCTAACCGAGGAGAAGGACGCCAACAGGCAGAAGCAGAAGGTGACTTGTAATTCACGGATGCACTCTGGGCTTTTTCTGACCCTGATTAAACCACAGGGAGAGAAATCTGATATGATATCTGGGCCCTTTCGGCATTTTAGGTTATCGAAGAGCGGGACAAACTCAAGAAAGAAAGAGAGATCCTGATGGACAAGAAGGACTATCTCCTGAAAGAATTGGAGAGGTTACGGAAGCAACAAGGTTAGTTTTATACAAAGTTTAAGCCACCCTGCTCCAAATGAGCGAACTCATAAATTGTTGCAGTTTGCTAAATCAGTTTTTCAGTTACAGTGATTTACCATCTAGAGTTTGGTTTACACTTTTTGTGTCCAGGCAGGCGCTTGGGGGGAAATGCCACTGAATCTTCCTTAGTGGTTTGTTGCCGCTAAAAATATTTCTGTCACAACTGTTTACATCTACAAGTGCAAAGATGCCATCTGTCGTAGATTATAAAACGTGAAAGACAGCTTGATGGAAGGGTAATTTGACTGTGTCTTCGGCTGTTTTTTTGGGTTGTGCTTGTCTTCTTGAATGTGTCGCGTTCCCATGAGCTGATGTCTCATTTCACTGTGCCCGTGGGTTCTGCCTCGCCCCTCCCCCCAAGGAAAACTCTTGAGGAAGAAGCGTCGTGAAAAGGATGGACACAAGGACCCACTGCTGGCTGAGGTGAGCCGCCTCCAAGAGGAGATCATGGTGCAGATCTCCCAGCTCCGCAAGGAGCAGGAGGAGGCGGAGAAGAAGTGCGTGGAGCTGGATAAGGTGGCTCTTATCCTGGGCCTGCATATTATGGACAAGCCCAAAAAGGAGAGTCGGCTCTCCGGAGAGCTCCAGTCATCATCGGAAGGGGACAGAGACAGCACTAGGAGCTCTAACAACCCGGCTGTGGGGCCGTCATGTGACGCAGCGTCCTCCAAGGTAGAATTCTTACAGGTGCCCGATTCAAGAGGCGCTGCTGCTGTTATGTTGTGTTTGATGACTGTGTTGAACATATCTGAAGTTATGTCTGAAAGGCCCCGTCTTCAGCCTGGTCTGCTCCATGCCTCTCTGTGTTGTCCCCCAGTGCCAGCTAACCTGATTTCACCCACTTTCAGCGCCTCCCACCACACCTCTGCACTTCATAATGTTGCCTTTGGCCAGTTCAGGGTGTCTTTAGACTCCGTCATGCCCATGTTGGGGTTTACAGGTGCTTGTTTGAAGGCCTCGTTGAGTTTGCCCCCGTTGTTCCCTCTTACCCCATACTTCCTACGAAGCCTTCCTTTAAAACTGTAATACTGCTAAAGATCCAAATATTAAAAGTGAAACGGCTCGGTTCTGAGTAATGGTCCATCTGCAAAGCTTTGTTTTCTCACGTATCGCTTCCTGGTAACGTGCACGCAGCTTCCCGCCCCCGGTGGAACTTTGCAATGTGCTGATGGCACCATGTGCTTGTCGGTCACTTCAAGTAAACGGAGGCGCGTATTAGCGAGGTCCGTTTGCATTTTGAGTAACCCCTGCAAGGCCGGCACGTAGACCCTCCCGTGTTTCACAGGTAAGACCGATTGGCAATCAGGGTTTGCCCTGTCTTACTGGAATAGTTTCATCTCAGTACTTGTTCTTTTTTTTTTCCTAATAGTTTTCTAATTTCCTTGGATGCGTCAGCTGATCTCCTTGTCACCCCTTTCCTGGCCAGGCATCATCCACCCCGAAGAGTACGCCAGGGAAAACGAAGACACAGAGCCCCGGTCGCTCCCCGCTACCACCTGCAAGCGTGCCAGACCTGTATGAATACTATGACGCCGGGGACCACTGGTGCAAAAACTGCAATACTGTCAGCGGCTCCCTCTTTGATTTTTTTGTTCACTTGCATAGTAAATCTCACAGAAAGGTTAGTGACTCTCTGTCATTTCCTGACAAGTTACTCTATCAAAGTTTTTCACAGCAAGGAGACTGAAAGCAGTATGAAGGTTTTTATTTTGGTAGAACTTGTCGGTTTGAATGTTTGAAGTTGTAACTCAAGAATATGTTCTATCCTGGTCGGTCCAGACCCAGGATCCATATGACAGGCCCTGGGCATCAGCCTCCTCCAAGAACCATGGAAGGAAGACCTCTGCAGAAAGGATTGTGAAACCGGCAAAAGGTACGACAGCCCCAATTGAGTTTACCTATTAAACACCACAGACAGGACAATTTACATGTTATCGTATGCATAGTAACCCTCTGGACCATTTTAAAGCATGATAAGGGTGAGTAAGTTGAGATGTCCATTTCGCATTTTGTTCATCACCAGTAGTCAGCACTCGTCAATTGACTATAAACTGTTAACGGATTAAAAAAAAAAATGTACTATTTAAAACGGATGTGTGTCACCAAATACCAATAAAAAATGATTTGGAAATTAGAAAACTAGAAGTGCTTCATGACTTATGTAAATCAAGAAATTGCCAGACTTTGTGATGAACAAAACAGGATTACAAAAAAAACTCAACATTTAATCCTCCAGTGTCAAGTGTGCTTAACTGGTGGGTTTGGCACAGCCTACATCTTCCGTGTAGGGAAATACAGTGATCCCTCGCTACTTCGCGGTTCACTTATCGCGGATTCACGACTTCGCGGGTTTTTAAATATACAGTA
>JABFEB020000060.1:16784456-16806504 GCA_019775895.2 Stomatorhinus ivindoensis
CCTACTTCGCGGAAATTCAGTTATCGCGGTCGGCCTTGGAACCTATCTCCCGCGATAAGTGAGGGATTACTGTATTGTAAAACTCAAATGAACTGAAAGTAGCCTGCAGACTTTTTGATGCATAGTATGGAGAGTGCGTAGCACCGCTATTGCTTTGCAAGTGGTACTGCATTGTGTTTGTACTACAATTTTTCATCATTCCACAACATAGCTTACATATAACGTCATCGTTCTTTTGGCTGAAATGATCCCGAACGGTACCTCCTTTAGCTCCTTTCATTTTTTTCTCAGACTGCTAATATGGCTGCAGCCTGTAGGCTTCTGTAATTGGTTCTGTAAATGGTGTCGACATGCTCTCATGAGTTAGGCTATGTATCCAAGCGTATGTTTCCTTTACCCTATGCTCCTTTACCCACTGCACACTTTTAGCATCCATTTTCTTAATTAACCGTTTGAGTGTTAACCAATAACAACAATTTTAACTGATTATCAGTTAAACGGTGAATTACGAAGAGCACTAGCAGCGAGGTTGATTTGCTGCATCGAGCCCTGCGCCCCTCAGCCGCGGCCCCCACTGCCGCCGGCATTAACCACATGTTCTCCCGCCGCTTTTTCAGGGTCTGAGTTTCTCATCCCAATGGCAGGATTTTTCTGCCAACTTTGCAAAGAGTTTTTTGGAGATCAGATTTCTGCTGAAGACCACGTCACATCACAGACTCATAATGAGAGATACAAGGTAGTGCACACAGCCAGGGCCCGTCGCTGCCTCCGCTCGTACTCATAAGGGTTAGATATGGCGTCATGTTATTGCACCTCGTTTTGTGCTTGGCTGAATGTTTCAGAGACACCCTTTTTACTGTGGTTCCTTTTCACTTGTATGTAAATGCACACACATGTAAATGTGTAGTGGCTGTTTGGCCCATTTCTTAATATGTTGCTGTTGACAACATAGCTGTTGAATCTGTTCTGTATCTATTACAGGGTTAAATCCGGAAAAGGTATAAACACTGAATGAAATGGTTACATTTTCTGCTACCTGCTTCTCTGGAAACCTAACGTTTATTTTTTCCTTACCCCGAATCAGAGGCACACGGATGACTTTCCACTTTACGAACAGAGGAGGAACCTGGATCGTCAGGCTGGCCTGACTGTGGCCATGGACGGCAGAGAGCAGCGACACTCGGGGGTGAAGCGCAAACTGGAGGAGAGGGGAGGGGGGCCCCAGAGTCTCAAGGGCGAAAAACTGGGTGCCTGCCACATGGAGACTGATCGAGAAGACAAGGCGTGGAGTCGGCGGAAGGAGAAGGAAGAGAAGAAGCAAGATGCAGGTGAGCGTGTCCTGGTAAAAGGGAAGAAGGGAGAGACCATCAAGCCGGCCGAGCCGCCTCAGAAGATACCTGAAATTCAGAGGGTAATTTCAGGACCGAGTCCCTCAATCCTGGCAAAGGTGAGGAAGAGGAGTTCATCCTCATCCACTCCTCTAGCTTTCGGGAAGTTCAGCTGGAAGAGGACGGACAAGGAGAATGAGGAGGAGAAAGCCGTGGAATGTGCTATTGAGCAGGACAATGGTGGGGACACAGGTGGGGAGAAGGGCGAAGCAAGGGGAGCACTAAACAAAGCGAAGACCATCGCCATCAAGCTGTCAGGGAAAACTGTCATCCCTCCATCCAGTCCTTGGGTCCCCACCAGTTTCTCTCCGACTGCCTCGATAAAAATCCGGCCAAACCTGCCTGTACCGGCTATGGTCTTGAGGAAGTCCCTCCCTGGTGCCTCCAGTAAACCTGGCTCGCAACATACTGTCAAGCCTGGTTCTGTAGTACAGGACCAGATCAAAGAAAAAGCGGTGGTGACTCCTGACCTCATTTCCAAAGCGTTTTGCGGTGAGGAGGTTGTCTTGAAAACTCCTGACACAGATGAAAAAGCCACAACACCTGAAGAGATCCCCATGGCCTCCACACCACTTAACACGGCACCCTCGGATCCAAAGGAGGGGCTTGTTGAGCAACAGGCTCTGTCTTCTCCAGCCACATGTGTGATGACCTTGGAGTCTGATGTGTCTGCCCCTGGGGTGCCTGAGAGTGAACAGATGCTAGCCATTGTGGTCCGGCCTCCTCCTCTCCTAAACGCAAGCGACGCGCTGCCTAAGATTGACAAGCCGAAGTCCAGCTTAGCTGCGGCGAAAGCGCAGGACTTGTATGACATCTTCTACCGCAGCAGCAAGATAGCCTCGGACGCTCGACCTGGGCCTCGAGACCTGAAGAACGGAGAAGCTCTAAAGAGCAAGGTGTTGGGTTCGCTGGCTGTCAGAGCTGAGAACAGAGATACTCAGATAGTACCAAGTTCTACAAGTGACTCCTACCAGAAGGTCAACGAGCAGACGACCGAGTCTCTCGGCCAGGGAGCGTGCCCCTTACAGGATGTTGACATTGGGACCAAAACGGTAAACGCAGACTTGAATAGTGGTGACAACTGACTAGTAAATGGCAGATGCAGATCGTCTTCAGGTGGATCTGATGGTGACCTGAATGCCAACACCTTAGAGTGACTGGAGAGAAGGGGGATGAATAGAGCAGGGCATTTACTGCTGTGGATGAGTGTTGCTGGACCGAGAAGCAGAAAAAAATATGGGCGAGCAAAACTTGTTTGATATCCCATCCTCTCTGAAATTTCACATGGAATTTTTAGGCGCGTGCAGGGGTTGGTGTTTTTATTTGGTCACATTTGAAGTTTTCCCGTTCATATTTTTCAGTATCAAAACAACACCACAAACACAAAAAGGTAACGTACAATTGTTGCTTGTTTATTATCATCGTGTACAGCTTTTGTCAGTTCACACTCTTAAGTTTTTTTGTTTTTGTTTTTAAGTAAGACTTGATGCAGCATCAAGGAAAAGTGAGAAGATGACTGAGTTGGTACAGAGGCAAAGGACGGACCAAAAATGGTTTCACAGGAGTCTCCTATGTCATGTTGCGTGTTTCCTATAAAATAATCTGTCTGCTACGAGAATTAAAAGGAAGTACAACCCGAGTAACTTCCCGTTTGGTGCATCTTTTCCGGATGTCCTCAGTACCACATTCACTGGCGCTCGTCCTGTAACGGTTCACCTGAATATGTTCAATAAAAGCCTGTCCCCAATGCAGCTTTTCAGTGAGTTTGTTTTCAGTCCTTCAAAGACGTAAATGGTAGTGATCAGCGTCACAGTGTATTTATACAGCTTTCAGCTGAACATTCCACTTTGGCTTGGTTTGGTTTTTCACTTGTAATCCACCAAAATGTGTCTTTGCTCATAAGGTACATATTTCTCCAAGAAGCAAAACGCTGGTGTACTTTCTTGAGCAAAAATAAAAGTTTTGGTACTCATTGCACGCGTTCATACCAGGATAGTTTGTGGACCCCCCACAACCGAGCTTAGGACAAGTAGTACAGAAGATGAATCACTGAGCGGTATCCTACTTCCTGTTTGTGGGAGAGGGGGTTCGTTTAAGGGATGTAATCACTCTGCTGACATTCCTCTTGCCTTCACCCATCATCTATGCTTTGCTTTTGTACCTGTAACCGTGAAACAATTGTTTTCAGCTCAAACTGCACATGAACCACAGCCTCCTCACTGACTGACAGGCCAGTGCTTCTACTCCCTTTTTTTCCTTAAAGTACAATAAGACCATGATAACTGTTACGGTGAGTATTTATGTTAAATGTGTATCCATGGTTACCTGGAGTTGCTACCTCCCAGGATGGCTGTACCACCCTCTGGAGCGGTGCCCCTTGTATATAAAGGTAAGGTGTAAGCCAAGAATACTCTGAAATAGCTGTCATAATGCTAATTTTGTTTTCTTCTAAAATTGAGGTGGACATTTATATAGAAGAATGTTTCTGGATTGATTGTAGGAATGTGTAATGTCTGGAGTGACCGAGTGAATGTGTTCTTTATTGCATGTTCTCTGATTGATGAAACGGCATGTTCAGTTTTAATTTTGTTCTGTTGTTGGGGTAACCTGTGTGAATGCATTTTTCTTTTAGCTACTCGGTCATACAAATGGAACGTTTTTGACTTTGAAAATAAAGACGTTTTTGCTCATAATTATCATGTGTCATATCTTAATTGGATATTGTAGTTCTGGACAGCAGATTTACTGTTATATATGACTGTTATATTTGATGGCATTATTTTCAATCTCCCTAAATATTTAGGTAAATACTTCAATATCCCATTACATTTCTAAAAGTATCCGAATACTACGTGTCTCAGTATTGTGGTTATTCAAGTGCTTCAACGTAAGACCTCGTCTGTAATAAAGCCTCCATTACACAACATGTCCAGAAGATGGCGCCGCATGCTCTAATAAAAGTTGAAAGCTACAAGTCCTCACAGAGGAAAAGTGATAATGACAGTCTACGTATGATCGACGTTGTTGATAGTGGCCACCGCCATTGTGCAGCTGCCGATAAGATACAGCTATTACCAACTGTACCTAAGGACAGGGGCTTCTCAATTCCATTTTTGGGTTTCTGGCAAAGATAGGCATGCAGTTAAACCCCCGTAATGATGCGAATGCATCAAGTATCAAAAATCACTCGCAGAGTGCATTAAACTCTCAAAGAACACAATGCTTTCAACACTCAGCACAAGAGAAAATGAGGGGGAAAGAGACTTTAATAATTACAATAAAGTCATGTTCAGACCATATTGGGAATGCCTGTTTCTGCTATAATCTATTAACGTAGTTCGGGGTTTTACATTTCAAGATGCTACATAGTTACATCTTGATACATTCTTTTCCATCTATGGTGCAATGACTTGGGATTTAATGCTATGTGTCCCTTTTGTAATATTTTAGAATTCGTTTCCAAAACATTGCACCGCGTAGTCGGGGTATTAATTTAAATAAACTTTAATAAATCATCCTTCTCTGGTTCTCCTTTCTCCGGTCCAGGGTCGCTAAAAACACTGAACATATATTAGTCAAATAATCACAATGCAATATGAAATGTAAAATATGTCAAGCATTTCTATATGACTTAAGGAGCGTTGCCCAAAATGTACATGCTCGCCCGGAAAACCCCAAGGGGGTATGTGTGTTCACGCCAAGTGTTGCTAGGTAGAATATCTTCTTCCCGAGCGGAGTTACGGCACCGCTATCCGCCTTTCATCCAATTAAAAAAGAGCGGCGACATGTCGCTAGGCAGCTTTACGTATCTCGGACCAATTGGAACAGTGGCGGCCTAGAAGGGCGCAGGGAGCCGGAGGCAGGCGAAGGGAGAGCAACCGAGTCCCGGGCGAGTCAGGCGTCAGGAGCCGCACGATGCCGAACAAAACTAAAAAAGAGAAGGTAATGCGTGCCAGATGCTGGATTTTAATCCCGCTGATAAGGAGGTTGCGTCTTCCTGTTTTTATCGGCTTATACATCAACAACTGCATGTCTTTAATTTGAATGGCAAGCGGCACACTGTGTTATTATTAAGGCCTAGCTAGTATTCAGACCACGCAAAAGCGCCCTGCCTTTCCCCCGTTCTATTTATCAGTGTCTTTGGGGCCACAAAAGACATTTGTAATTAAAGAACGTGTTCGGGCGCGTGAGTAAACCTTATTGCGACACGATCCACTTTCCACATGCATGATCGCTGCCAACTTGTATAGTATTGTTTTTCAGTGATTAAGAGTATAGCATCTGTCAAGCGAGTCAGTCGGCGAAAAAAACGTTTCAAGTTCTTTTTAAAGGAAAAAACAGTTATATGTGCATCGCGTAAAAGTCACTGCTTCTCTACATCAATGCATGACACGTTTCTTAAGTAGAGTATATTTAATTGGCGTTCAGCATCGTTGCATTAACCTCACACTTATAAAGTAAATGGACGCAAGTTTAATTTGCAGTCCTGGCGTCTAGGCTGCCGGTACCATAGAAAGGCGCCAGTCTGTTTTTCCGTTATTATGGATTAGACGTGCCCGTTCGCCGCGCCGCTCGTTAATCTGTTGCGGCGCATCGCACGGATGTGATCAAACGCTTCCTCTCAATGTCACTGAGACGATGGAGGGGGGATGCGGAGATGTCGCCAGGCCGTTTTCCAAATTACCGGGAGGCATTTTTTTCCTGCAATACCGGTATTTTCTATATCTTTCATATTGGTGTAACTGGCTGTCTGCTGAAGTCACGCCGGGGGGGGTCATGTCTACAGAGCAGCCTGGCACGGCAGCAGCAGTCGACAGCAAATCATGATTAAACCCCAAATCGCGTCTGACTGTCCATTACCGTAAAGAGTCCCGCTGTTCCGGGGATGTGGTCAGATTTCTGCCCTGTTCACAGGAACCAGCCAAATCTGCCAGAAGCAGCGCAAAGAACAGCACCGTGAGTGTGGGAAAGGACGAGCATCCCGATGAGGTAAATCACCGTCAAAACAGAAAACATCCGTCTTTAGATCAGGTAGATGACCATACATGTCTGAACACACTTGGTTCTCTGCATGTTCCCCAACTAACCTCAGCATATGGGTCTGTGTGAAATGTGCCATTCAGCTGAAAAAGAGCATGTGGTAGACCAGCCGCTCTGTGTACGGTTTCCTTTGTCAGATTTAAAAAATGTGCATAGCCCGAGTTAATGTAAAAATATCCTGCTGTTAGGCACTGCAAGCCTCTCTGACACCTCTGATATGCTGGTATTTGTTGAAAATCTGTTTAAAAGAGAAATTTATCATTTGTATAGTTTCTATGTCTTTGATAAACAATTAATGAAGTAAAAATGTTAAGAATGCCCTGTGGAAATCTGTTTCCATTTAGGCTGCATGAAGGTGTCTGTCCGGGTCTTTTCTGTCACCTGAAAGGTGCTGCCTCTGAAGGCCTGGGGTTTTAGTGGGTGGGCTGAATGGGCTGTATTTGGTTCTAGGTTAGATGATTTCACCCAAGGGAGGGGCAGGCTGTGCTCTGTGGACATTATACAGAACTAAGAGTTCCACCTGCCTGCCATCTCCTAATGCGCATAGACTCTGAGAAATCTGAGGACTTCTTAACCGCACTTCTTGTTCTACCTGCGTACTTGCTGCCGAGAGAGTAAAGGAAGGTTCTGCACTAGCAAGGCCCCTTGTACTTGTGTTAATGGACGTTTGAGTGAATCATTAACTTTGTAGCCGTTATAGCACTGACGAAGCATGAGTCCATCCCGTTAAATGAAATTTTAATAATAATAATCAATACTTTATTGATCCCAACGGGGAAATTGTCATTACGCCTCCCTCAACTTTCTTTTTCGTAGAGTAAGTTGTCCACGAAGGGCAGCCACCTGTTGGGGTACCCAGGGAGCTGGGGGTTAAGGGCCTTGTTCAAGGACCCACAGACATGCTGAGGCTGGGTTTGAACCAGCGACCTCGTGATTACAGGCGCACAGGCTTAGCCCACTGAGCCACACGCTGCGCCAAAACTGTCTAATCCATATAATTTTTATCTGAGTGTCCCCATGTAGAGAGTAGTGGGGAAACCAATTAGGACATTAGGATTAGCACTGATCACCTGGTATAGATAACTTGGAGAGAGTAATGGGGACACAGTGTTCCTCATTTATCTTGAGCTGGCTGACTCAGAGTGTTGAATGGTGCTTGGGATTATTCCTGTGCTTGCCCATCCCGGGAAGCAGGACATGGGCAGCTCTGCTTTGGATGGCACTCACAGGCCAAAGGCATCTCGGACTTACTGGCTCCCTTGGACTTTGGCCTGTGGGTGGAACCCGCAGAGAAGCCCATGCTTACAGTGCGTGCCAAGCGGAGCAGCTTGTCTCGGACTCGCAGAGCTGGAGGTGTGGCGTGCCCGGAAATGACCCTGGACAGAGCAGGAGTGACGGACAGACACACCGCTCAGTGAGGAGAGCAGGCCCAGGCAGCCGACCAAGAAGCTGCTCGATCTGTTTTTGAGTTTCTTGTGTGGGAAACAGAACCACAGATGATGTAACGTTTGGACCCATGCCCAGTTAATCTGTGGTGGTGTCTTCCAGCGACCTGTTCTGTCAGCTCCAGAACATGTTTACTGCGGCTTCTGTAAGCTTGAATCGAGTTGCGGTTGCCATCAGTGATAAGTCAAAGGAAATGTATTTAATTACCAATGGCCAGACTGTGCATTTAGTGCATGTTTCCGTTTGTCACAGTGTGTTCTGTTCGTAGGTGTGTGGTGGCTGTCTCTGGTGCTGTTGCCGTCCAGTATCCGCGGATCATTGTGCACCTCCCAGAGGACAGTGTGAGCTCCAGCTTTTTGGCAGACTTGTCTTTGCTCTTGCCCAGGTCCAGAGACGCCCACGGCCCCCCAACCGTCCACTAGCCAGCCCCTCACTCTTTCCCGTGTTCCAGCCTTTGACATGCTTCTTGTGTACCGCTTTGTATTGACTTTTCAGCTGGAGTGCTCCTGGTGTAGCACAAATGAGAAGGTATTGATTAAATTTATTTCAGAGCGGGTCCATCATCCCTTTCTGTTGGTCCTGGTTGCCTCCAGTCCAGCGTACTCTGATGGCTTGGTCTCAATAGGCTTCTTGTCTGTGTCCAGCTTCTGCTCTAGATGTTAAAGGAGTGTTTACACGGAGCCCATTTTAGGTCACGGCTGGGTGCTAACTGAGCTCTGCTCAAAGTGCTGCCCGCTTATGCTGGGCACAGAGTGGCACCAGCCCCCCTGGGCCGTTTAGTTTCAACCTCCATTCAACCAGTTCCCCTCTAAGGGTGCTTTTCCACAGCACCGAGTACGATACTTTTGGTACGATAATTTGAATTCATTTGCTTTTCCATTAGCTTCCAGTCGAGTTCCAGTACCAAAAGTGGAAAACCAGCTGAGGGACTTCTTCGGTACTTTGGGGTGGCACTTGAAACGCTTTCTTTGTCGATTGGTTATGCAGACAAAATGCCTCTGAAACAATACAAACTCAGGAAATAATGATAAACAAAGTTAAAAAAAAATGTGATTTGATAAGAACATATACAACAAGATGATCTGGATGGTATGACAAGAAATTAAAAAGTATTTTGTTGAATACAGTGAATCCCCACCAACCGTGGAAGATGCGTTCCAGATCCATCAACGATAGGTGAAAATCTGCAATATAGAAAGACCATATAAATAAACTTTTTTTTTTATAGTTTAAGCCTTAAAGTACCCCTCCCACACACTTTAAACACATGTAAACTTCTTAAAACAACACATATCGTATGTGGATGTTGGGCTAAGGATATGAGTGACATAAAAATAATAATAATATGTAATATATATTTTTATATATAATATATGTAAAAATAAGAACATTTTAATAATGGCAAGCAGCATTGGCGTCACGCTTCCCTTCCTGAAGCATATCCAGGAGTTTTACCTTCTCCTGAATGGTCGTCTTCCTCTGACATTTAGGCTCACTACTACCAGGCTTAGAACATGCAGGACGCTTGACAGCCATCGTAGGGCTTAAAAAAATGTAAACAATCGGACCATGAGCAAGGTACGCAGTACGCAGGGAACTGTGACGGGTCGGGGAAAAATCCGTGAAATAGCGGGGGCGCAATAGCTGAACCACAATATAGTGGGGGATCACTGTATACTAATAGAGCACACGTGATCTTTAAACATGTAAGAATCTATAAAAGGAGTAATATTTTTTCCCCCTATGACAGAGTAAAAATATTTTAGCAAAATTTTAACCCTTTATGCTATAATGTCCATACAAAATAAGCTTTATTTTAATATAGCTGATTAGCAATGTAAGAATTGTATGTGCATCACATGCACATTGGTATTAATATTGCCAAGCCGTATAATATAAAACAGCCATTTTTCAAATTCAATACAATATTCCCTGCCTCACGTTGTGATGTCATCTGGTGCCGATACCAGTGTTTACACCAGTGAATAAACAACCACTGAAAGTATCATACTTTTGGTACTTTCTGGAAATGCAGTGGAAAAACACCCTAAGTGTTTCTGAAGCCCATCACTCTACAGTGGTGTTCTCTTTCACTACGGAACACTCTTGAATCCCCCCCCCCACCCGCTGTTGCTGTCACAGTACCCAGTGGAGGGCAGCTCTCTCCATGGGGGTGTCACCAGAAGGGCTCCAGGCACAGTGAATTATTCACCAAAGCCCTGTCACATTTGAGGAACCAGCCAAGGGTCTGACCATGGAAATCCTGCAGTTGGTTTGAAGTTCCATGCACAGGGAGGGAGAAGTAACACTTTGAGACTGTTCTCTTTTTGTTTAGCTCCATAATATTGGAGACCTTCTTCTAAGAGTCAGAGGGTTTGTACCTTGATAATAATGGGGAGTGGGAATAGTAAAAGGCTAGGAATAGAATAGGAAGTAGTTTGGCAGAAGTATATGTACTTAAGGCACACATTCAGCAAACCCCAGCATCATGACTAGCTTCAGTGTCCTTGTCTGTGGCATCTTCTTTTATAACTTGGTAATAAAGTAGGTCTTGGGCAGTGTTGGCCAGGGTTACCGTGTGGGGAAGTTTGGCTGTCTGCATCTCCATAGCCCTGAGACCACCTTCCCTGGAGACTGAAAGGTGGTTTCACTGTTGCTGGGTCTCGTAATGAGTGGCTGAAACGGTAGACACTGTTCGTGGTCATCTTACAATGAGGTTGCTTCAACTCAACCTGACACTGGGATTAGCTCAAAGTAGGCCTTATCCATTACTTATCTGCTGCAGGTAGCGTATACACGGTAAAACGTGGTCTGTTGATTTTTCAGTAGCTCCGTTTATGTTCTGACTCCCATCATCCATTGCTGCCAAAGCCAAGAAGCAAATGTACAGATTGTTCTAAAATAAGTAAGGGTGTTCCCAGGTCCTGCTGCGCTGAACTCGCAAACAATTCATATGTGGCTCCCTTCGTGTAAGCTCTGGGTTTCTGGTTTCTCTCATTCATATCCTTAGCCATTCTCCAGCATCGATTATCCATCCATCTGTCGGCCTGTTTTTTCATCTATCCCTTTAATGTTTGCCAGTGCTGTGGTGTAGGATAAGCTGGCAGTGTGCCTTGGTGTCCATAGGTATCTTGGGGACCTGTACGTACATGTCATTTTTAGGGTTCTGGGCCAACCTACCCAGGCAACTAGAGTTAAACCTTAAAATGAGCACTAATGTGATACGTCAGCACTGGTGGCACATACACGCGTGTTTTGCATGTCCCCCCTCCAGGCCCAACAGCAGCAGATGGCCAGCAAGAGGCCCAGCAACAGCACCCCCCCACCCACCCAGCTCAACAAGATCAAGTACTCAGGGGGGCCACAGATTGTCAAGAAGGAGCGCCGCCAGAGTTCATCCCGCTTCAACCTGAGCAGGAACCGCGAGCTGCAGAAACTGCCGGCCTTGAAAGGTAGCCAGGAGGTCCTGGGGCTCGCCGTCCCATTCCACAGCGCACACTGGCCACTCAGTCCAGTTTCAGAGGTAGCCAATGGGACCTGGGGCCCTCGCACCCCATTCCATAATGCACATGGGCCACTTGTTTTGGCTGTTTGAGAGGTACCTGGGGGGACCTGGGGCTCACCAGTCCCATTCCACAGTATACACAGACCCCTTGGTCCGGCTCTCTGAAAGCTAGCCGGGGCGACCTGGGGCTTGCTGTTCATTCCACAGTGCACACAGGCCACTCAGTGTGGCTGTTTGCTGTTGTAAGAGCACTGATCACTATGTTTATCTGTTTTAATGGTAATAATTGGGCGTAACAGATGATGATATTTCTCCGTCCCCCAGCACAGTATTGAGAGATTATTCTTATTTATGCTGTCTAACCCTGCCGTTAAATTGCAGCTGCACTCCTCTTCTTGTGTACACAGCGTGCGACAGCGTGCCCTGAGAGCCAGGGCTGAGCTCCTGAATCGGGAAACTTTTACGTCCTACGTCCTTGGGGTTTAGGGCTTGCCTTGTCTCCTCTCCCATAAAGGGGGAGCTAACGTTTGTTGGGTCTTAGACATGAAATAGGATCAGTCGCAAAGGTGTAGTAATTCAGTTTTTAGTCCTTATCCTTCATCTATATGACTGACCTCAAGCGACTGAGCTTAATTTCCAGCCCTGTCCATCAGTATGTGAACGACAAACTTTGATGTGTGAGCAGGTTTTACCCTGTACACATGTTTAATAGCATCCATTCAGTGTGGGCAGGATAAAATTATTTGGTGAAATAATAGAGGCTTTGAAGCAGTGATTGACATCTTACTGTGATCCATCCCACAGTGGGGCTGTTTTCTCCCCTCAGGAGTGTAAAGCTCAACTTTGAATGCCAGTAGACACCTACAGCTGGTAACAGACGGCCTTCTTGACCTTGAGGAATGATCATCTCTCACAGTTGGCACACTGTACTGATAAATCCTAGAGCCTGACTCTTTAACCTGCTTGAGAGAGGCCTCGGGAGCGATCATGAGGAGATCAGGGAGATGAGTTGACCAGGTGACTTGTCCTACCCGTAGCACCAGGCAGCTGAATCCTGTTGTGATAAATCTGTAAGATTCTGGCACTGTAGGTGTATATGGGCTCCAGCAGCCGGGCTTGCTGGAGGAGAGCTCCGCATGGACACGTTGCAGGTTTCTACTCGGGCTTAAATCGCTGTTTGCTTCATGGTTTCCTTCCAGGCTCAGCGTGTTATCAAACTGCATGTCGGGAATTAACGTCTGGCCATGGCAGCGTGCGAGCTCACGGCCTGGCAGCCGACAGGGCCCCGTGTCCTCCCAGGGCAGGGGCGTGTGCTGGTGTGTTTTATGGAAGCAGGCAGTAAATAAACAGCGGAAGCTTCTCTTCCGTCTTTTGTGTAAGGAGCTTATTGTGTCATTCATCTGGAGCCCTCATGCCTCTCTGCCTCACTGCCAAACTCCTCCGTCCATGTGTGCCAGCATTGTTCCCCATTCGTCTCCCCCATCTTAGTGAACTGGGCCCTCTCATTGAGCCCTGTCATTGGACTCGGCTTCACTCAACTCCATCCTTATGGGAAATCGAGGTCTGGCTTTGGGCTGTTCCTCGCAGCCAACTGCAGGACACAGCTGCCTGCCGTTGAACTTCGTGATTGGTCACCGCCAAATGAATGGGGAGATGCACAGGAGGGAAAAGAATAACTGGACAGGTCGCTTACATCTGACTAGTGATTGTCTTATTAGTCAGATGTAGTGTGGTCATTTCTGATTGGTCAGAATGAGTAATGCTCTTATATTGTTGTTGCTCTGACTATTCTTCTGAAATTATCGATTGTCTCAAGATTAAAGACATTCCTTCTCCAGCTACTCAGTAGCAGTGCAGTCTACTTATACTGTGATGACACACTAGAGCAGGGGTGGCCAGTCTTATCCGCAAAGGGCCGGTGTGCATGCAGGTTTTTGGGACAACCTGTAGGTCAGCTGTTCAAACCCAGGTGTGAGGACTCTTCAGCCAATCAGTCCTCTAATTAGTAATTTAATTAGGGGGTTTGCAGTGAAAACCCGCCACACACAGCGGCCCTTTGCGGATAAGATTGGCCACCCCTGCACTAGACCATGAGGGCATTAAAAGCAGATGGTTGTTAGTTTGTGAAGACTGTGCTGTTACTTCTGCAGGTTTGAGCAGAGCTATTGTGAAACTGGTTCAAACAGCCCAGCTAGGTTTCCATTATCTTTTTGACCCAAAGTATAATCATGATGGAGGTCTTTCATTCGTAAGTCTGTGGATTGCTGAGCCTAACCTTAACCAGCAGTTTGATTTTTACTTCAGAATGACTCTGATCTAATGGCATATGGTTCCTCCCTCGTTTCAGCTGGCAGGTAGTGGTAGAGAAGAGAATATGTGCATTGGGGGAGGGGGTTCAGGTGTAGTTGGAGCAGCCCAACTAAGCCACCATGCTGAGGGGCAGGTCCTAGGAAGGTCTGCTCTGGCATTCAGTAGCCAATCAGCAGGAGACTCTGAATACTTCAGAAATCATCTGTTGACATTGTTTGACTCTTGTTCAATTGAGAGTATCAGTTCCTGATGCAAACCATTTGAAAGAGTAGAAGTCTTGATGTTGTAAGTGACTTGTTCCATTTTGTGTCTCTTCGGGTACTGATCTGTCACTGTAAGGCTGGTAACCTTCAGATGCTGACCTCAGAAATACAATGCTGTCCTGTGATAGGGCATTGTCAGTGTAGCGATCAGTTTCCCCTCATTGTCTTTAGAAACTCTGTGGAGAACCTCTGTAAGACTTCATCAGTCCTACATCACTGATCCAACACCATGGCTTTGTCGACTAAGCCTCTGAACTGACTGTGCTTATTGGCTATGTAATCTTACCCTTTCCCCCTCTGCTACCATAACATCTCAATCTGTAAGCTGGCGTGGCGCCTGAGGAAGGGCTTGGTCTCCAGGAACACAGCCTGGAAGAAAGAGGAAGCGGGTACTTTGTAAACAAAACCATAAAGCAGCGTATAAATCATAATGTTATTGTCATGCTAATTCTCATGGTAGAAGGCGACTTGGTTTCCAGTAGGAAAGAAACCATGACCTTGGTCTTAAACATGCTAGTATTCAGGCTTGGTTGCTGCTAAACATAAGAAACTCTTCTGCACATTGAAAGAGAACATTGTGGGAGGCATCTGCTTTTCACTCCCATGAGGAATTGGCTAGTCAAGAGCTTCCAGGGTGCTGTGAAATGTGGTGGGGATTTAGTAACGTCAGCCTGATCAATGGGCCTCGCAAGACGCTCAGCGGCGTGGCGTGAAGACGCCTCACCCACATTTCAAACACCCCGGCCCTCACCAGCAGCTGCCCGCAACACGAGATTCAGCTCATCTAATGACTGTTGAATTAAAAATAGAAAATGCTGCCTAATTAATTACTGCTCCTGTAATTAATTGATGTGTGTGCTGTGTAGTACCTGTTCCTCATCCTTGGTAGTCAGTGATGAGCTTGTGGGTGACATTCTGTCCAGCTGCATGGCTGAGGATGTGAGTTTGGTGTTCCACACTCCCAGAGACCAACGACACCCAGGGTGATGCTGCTTTAGCTGAACTGGAGATCAGGCTGAGGGATGGGGGCTCTGTAATGGGGGCAGAATGTATAACCTTCTTAAATGGGCGTAAAGTGTTCTGAGCTAATTGCATGGCTCAGGCGCATTTTTAATGTCTTAATGTACTCTCTTTTGTGCCTCTCGCGTTCACGTGGTCTCTCCCCCCGTGGTCTTAGTCTTTTCTGAGTTGGTATGATGTGAGTTGGATGAAGGGTTCCTGTTTGGGAGATCAGTTTGTGCACCCCATGTGTCATCGGTGGTAAAGCTAAAGGCCTTAGCATATGTGTGCCGGTGTAGCCGTACCTTTAAGCCTGTGCAGTTATCATTTTGTCATCATAGTTTAGTTTCTCTGTGCTGCGGTGGTTGATGATTGGTTGAACTCTTGAGATGAGGCTGGTGCCAGTTCAGTGGGAGCTAAACTAAGAATTGATGAGGGGTCTCCAGCAGGGAGAGCGGTCCGTTTGGTGCCAGGTTCTGGAGCCAACAGCATCCCAGTCACGTGGCAGTTTGGAGCATCACCATATTTTTTTCCCAGGCCAGCACATTGCTCTCTCACAAAGCTTGAAACAGTGGTTGAGCTTCTGGAGGAGCCTGTGGGGGAGACGGTGGGGCTTGTTTCCGCATGGTTTGATAAACATTGGCTTTATGCAGTTTATGAACTCTGCAGAAATTCAGGACAAACGGCGTACTGACCTTTCCAGCGCCGAGTTGTCACATGTTACCGAGCGCTGTTAGAGACCATGTTGACCGGCCACTTCCTGATCGCAGCAGTTCCTGGCGCTGATACAGAGCACGGTCACGTCAGCAGAGTATTGTGTGTCTAGCCTGGAAAAACATTTGTGCTGTTTGAGTGCAGGACAACCACTCTACAAACATACGCTCTCCTTTGGTTAGCATGGTGAACATTCTGTATGAAATCCTGTGATACACCCAACTGTGTTTAGATTGCAGTGGTTTTTCGTGTGGGTTTAATGTTTTGGTTGAGCCATCTTAAAGTGTGCTTAAGCCATAATGGTGACATGCTGTTTGCTCTGGCTTAGCAGAATAGCACTGAGTGTTCATTACTCACAAGACATTTGAAGATCCTATTGGTATCATTTGGTTGACTTGGTGTTTGACTTTGAGCATTTGTCTAGCACTGAGAGATACTCATTGTGCTCATGCTAGAGCCCCCTTATGATAATGAGTCTGGGAGAACTGCAATACATTTGTTGTGGGAGTTGTCTGTCATGCTTTAAGAGAGCATTTTCCTGCAGGAAGCCTTTAGAGATGTGGATCCAAGTACAACCCCAAATCAGAAAAAGTTTGGACGGTATGATAAATCAAAATCAAACTGAAAACAATGCTTTGTTCAATTATCTTTGATCTGTATTACATTGAAAACAATACAACAGCATTATTTAATTGTTCCAACATGTGCTCCTCATGAATTCTATTGTTTTTCTCAAAATAAACACGTATTCTGATTTTGGGTCTTGCAGCACATTTAAAAAAAAGTTGGGACAGGAGCAATTTAGGGCTAGTAATCAGATAAATTGGTTAAATAATGATGTGATATGAAACAGGTGATGTCAACAGGTGATTTGGTACAAAAGCAGCATCCAAGAAAGGTCTAGTCCTTTAGGAGCAAAGATAGGCTGAGGATTGCCAGTTTGCCAACAAATACATGAGAAAATTATTGAAATGTTTAAAAACAATGTTCCTCAAAGAAAGATAGGAAGAGATTTGGATATTTCACCTTCAACAGTGCATAACATAATTAAAAGATTCAAGAAATCTTGAGGAATCTCAGTGCATAAAGGACAAGGGCGCAAGCCTAGGCTGGACAACTGTGATCTCCGACCCCTCAGGCGACACTGCATCAAGAATCAAGGAATCTGGAGGAATCTCAGTGCATAAAGGACAAGGGCGCAAGCCTAAGCTGAACAGCCGTGATCTCCAATCCCTCAGGCGGCACTGCATCAAGAATCGTCATTCATCTATAAGCGACATGACCACATGGGCTCAGGACTACTTTGGCAAACCTTTGTCAAGTACCACAATACGTAGTTACATCCACAAATACCAGTTAAAACTGTACTGTGCCAAAAGGAAGCCCTATGTTAAGTGTCCAAAAGCGCCGTCGACTTCTCTGGGCTTGGAGGCATCTGAGATGGACCATCACACAGTAGAAACGTGTACTGTGGTGAGATGAATCAGTATTTCAGGTATTTTTTGGGAGAAATGGACGCCGTGAGCTCCGGACCAAAGAAGAAAAGTATCATCCAGACTGTTACCAGCAACAAGTCCAACAGCCAGGGTCTGTCATGCTATGGGGTTGTGTCAGTGCCCTTGGCAAAGGTAACTTGCACTTCTGTGATGGTACCATTAATGCTGAAAAGTACATAGAGATTTTGGAGCACAATGTGCTGCCTTCAAGAAGACCTCTTTCCCAGGGACGCTCATGCATATTGCAACAAGACAATGCAAAACCACATTCTGCACACATTACGAAGTCCTGGCTGCGGGTACTTGACTGGCCTGCTGCAGTCCTGACCTGTCTCCAATAGAGAATGTGTGGTGCATTTTGAAACACAAAATGTGACAACGAAGACCCCGTACTGTTGGCCACCTTAAGACTTGTTTGCAGGAAGGATGGGACAAAATTACACCTGACACACTTGGTGTCTTCAGTCTCTAAATGTCTTTTAAGTGAAAAGGAAACATTACAAAGTAGTAAATACTGTCCCAACTTTTTTTGAAATGTTGCAAGAACCAAAATTGCTATACGTGTTTATTTTAAGAAAAACAATAAAATTCATGAGGAACACATTAAATAATGTGCTGTTGTATTGTTTTCAATGTAATACAGGTCAGAGATAATTTAACAAAGTACTGTTTTCAGTTTGATTTTGATTTATCATACCGTCCCAACTTTTTCTGATTTGGGGTTATATGTCCCAAGTGACTTGGGTGACTGGACCATGTGGCACATTAAAGGGGCTCGTCATCTGGGTATTGGGGAGAGGGGATGTCCTTATGCTCGCGCTCCGTGAAGTGGGGGAAAAGTAGAATCCAAGACAAGAAGCATCGCCTTGATCTCGTACTTCTCACCGTCTCTCCTAGATGCCCCACCCATCGACAGGGAGGAGCTGTTTGTGCAGAAGCTCCGGCAGTGCTGCGTGCTGTTCGACTTTGTCACTGACCCGCTCAGCGACCTCAAGTACAAGGAGGTGAAGCGGGCAGGCCTCAATGAGATGGTGGAGTACATCACTCACAACCGTGACGTGGTCACCGAATGCATCTACCCAGAGGCCGTCATCATGGTGAGCATGCACACAGCACCCCCTGGAGGCTGCACGCCTCCCCTGCCGCCTGCAGAATATTGATTTTGACAGTAGACAACTTACTGAGCATTGAAACAGTATTGATTTTTGACGGTCATCATTTTCAGCCACGTCAGATAGACTTCTGAGATTTCAGTATGTGGGTTAAGTGTCTATGACAGAGCACTCACATGCCGTCCCTTTGCCTCAGTTTTCAGTGAACCTCTTCAGGACCCTACCGCCCTCCTCGAACCCCACAGGGGCAGAGTTTGACCCGGAAGAGGATGAGCCAACGCTGGAGGCCGCATGGCCCCACCTGCAGGTACGGTGCCCCCGCAGCCCGAGCGTCTAAATATGGCCAACTTTATTAGCCAGTTATTTGTCGTGAAGCAGCGTAAAAGAACACAGACCACGTTACAAACGCACATGCTGTCAAGGAGTCGACTAGACATTAGTATGGCTAAGCTGAGTTTGCAGCGAATGCCTCGTTACAAGTGCACAACTTACAGTGGCATGCGAAAATTTGAGCACCCTCGCTTAAAATGTATGTTA
Organism: Stomatorhinus ivindoensis; assembly: GCA_019775895.2. Taxonomy (NCBI): domain Eukaryota; kingdom Metazoa; phylum Chordata; class Actinopteri; order Osteoglossiformes; family Mormyridae; genus Stomatorhinus; species Stomatorhinus ivindoensis. The sequence continues at coordinate 16,803,267 of JABFEB020000060.1, forward strand.
CTATGAATAGATCAGTGAGCAGATGATGAACTGACCACCAAAAGGCGTAAAGTTAGAGGCAGTTCGCCCTAAAACTGAAAAAGATATGTTTTAGAGGGAGTTAGTGGTACCTATCCAACTAGGTCGTTCTGCTGGGAGATGCCTAGTTTTAGAGATATCAGTCGCCAAAATGTCGGTCTTCTTTCAAATATAATGGGAGTGAATGGCATTCTGTCTGTGGTGGTTAAAAGGCTAAAAATATACTCACTGCACAGAAGATTCGGGCACCTCGGTCATTTCCGTGTGTGCAGTGATATAACTGGTGTGTAGAGTTTGGCCGACGGAAATAGTTGTAATTAGTTACATAGTTTTAATAGTACATTAAAATACTCACTACAAAGTCTGTGGATTATATTCAATAACTGGGTCAAGATTTCTGATGAGAGACGTTGCTGTTGAATTCTTCAAGTGTATTTTTTTTGGCCCTTTAACCACCACGGAAAGAACGCCACTCACTGCTGTTATATTTGAGAAGCCTGACATTTCTATGGGCGATATCTCCAAGCAAAAGAACCTAAAGGGATAAATAGTGCTAAAGCCCCTCTAAAACATAAACTTTTTAACTTTGGGATGAACTGCCCTTTTGAGCTATTGGCTAACTTGTTTAAAAGTGTGTGTGTGTGTGTGACACGCCGTGTGACCTACATGTGTGTGTGTGTGTGTGTGTATGTGTGTAATATATGTAATATAATATACACACATAGTTGTACCTCAGTTCTCAAACTCGAATTTCTTAAAAATCGAACCAACCAGTTCGAAAAAAATGATCTAGTAGAACTCGATGTGAATCTCAGAAGTGGAACCGTCAAACACACACACACCATCACACTGCTAAAATTGTCGCATGGAAAACAACAGTCCATAGACGGGTCAGCTACATCACTTGAACAGTATGTGCAGTGTGGCTGATGAGCAAGGATTGCTTAAATAAGGATTGTTCATACAGCACATGGCCAGACAGGCAGCTTTTTAAGCAGCTGAAGCGTTATTGCCCACACGGAACCCCATGGGATGTCTGGCTGTGTGCAGCATTTCACACACTTTCTGAAGTAACCAAACTGCAGCAAACTTTTTCTGATGCAAAAATTCAAAATCTTGTTTATTATTAATTCATTATTTTATTTATCTATTATTTGTATTTGTTGTCGTCTGAGTTCAGAAGTGTACAGCTATTGATATTTTTTCTTATACACAAAACTTTTGAAACTAGTAGTAAAAGAGAAAAATATTAAAAAGCACTTTTGCTATAGTGTACAGTATTTTACATGCCAAAATAATGAAGTTTAATATTGTTGTTATGATACAAACAGTGTTTCCTGTAGGGATACACTTGGTGGTTAAGTAGTTATATGGTTAATTAACCGTTTTACATACATTACAAAAAATGATCTATATCATGATTACAACCAAAAGTATCATGGTATTATATTATGGCCATAGCACCCACCAGCTTGCATGCACAGTCTTGTGCCCCACCCTTCACCTTCCCTCCTCCCAATAACACTGTGTGACAGGTGAGGTAAAATATTCATGGGAAACATGTCTGGTGTGTGGAGATTCTTTAGTGTGGGACAAAGACATTCAGTTTGTAGTGTGTAAGACATGAACAAAAAGTCAGTGTGATGCCCCAAAAGCATTTGAAACAACCAATTTGACACTTGCAGAGCCATTTTTATTTTTAAAAGTTATTTAAAATATTTTGCTTGCAGAATCTTAAGTTAATTAAAGAAAGGTTAGAAAATGTTTAGTCTGCTAATTATTAACCTTAAAATTGGAATTGGCCATGATCAATATCACCGGAAAAGGCTTAAAATAATCAGCATTTGAGGTCAGCGATGTAACATGACAGTGTCATGCTGTACTGCTCACTATGCATTTCAATGTGCGTGAGGTTCAGCTTCAAATCCCTTGTGGTGCAGTGCTTGGTCCTCCCTCTATTCTCTGACAGTCTCTCATCATATGCGGTCGATTCAAATGTCCGTCTGTTTGTTTACCCTTACACACCCCCTGCGTTTCTTGTTTTCTTGGTCCAGTTGGTGTACGAGTTCTTCCTGCGCTTCCTGGAGTCTCCAGATTTCCAGCCCAACATTGCCAAAAAATACATCGACCAAAAGTTTGTACTATCCGTAAGTGTCTGTTCAGAGCCTGGGCGCAAAGCGTCTGTTTGTCACGGCACCCCGTGGGGACATTATGATTTGGAGCGAGTGCTCACCCCGTGCCTGCAGAGGGTAGGACTTCTGAGTAATTGGCCCCTCGTGTCATTATAAATGCTACTGGAAATGCTCCGGGTTTCCGGCTAATTGATTTATTATTGGAAGCTGCCAATCAGTTGGTTTATTTGGAGAGGCGACGATAGGCAGAGAGCTGCATCGGCTGTCGCAGGCACCTTACTGGTGCTTAGCCACACCCTCATGACAGCCGGTTAAGCCCTCATTGGCCAGAGAGAAACCGGGCATCAGTGGTCATGTTCAGCGCCCATCACAGGTCCAGAGTAGCTCAGGTAGCCTGCTGGCTTGGGTCTGACCCACAGCTCCTGGAGCTCTTTGACAGCGAGGACCCCAGGGAGCGGGACTTCCTCAAGACCATCCTGCACAGGATCTACGGAAAGTTCCTGGGGCTCCGGGCTTATATACGGCGGCAGATCAACAACATTTTCTACAGGTAGGTGCCGCCCCACGGCCGCCCTCCCTGTGCCGAAAACCTCTCCATTCGTGTCAGGACATTTTTTGACTGATTCTGAAACTTCCTGAGAGAACCTCAGGAGACGCGAGTCTTTTTGGAAGCATTAATTACTTTTAATCTGGGGATTTTTAACACATCCCACTTCCAGGTTTATATATGAGACGGAGCATCATAACGGGATTGCAGAGCTGCTGGAAATCCTTGGGAGGTGAGTGGCCGGCGACAGTGGCAGTTTCTCCCACTTCCGTACATCTCATCTCTCCCAGGTGTCTGAGATCCTGATATCTGACGGGCTCTCTGGTGCCCCCTCCTGATGGTCTTTTGCAGCATTATCAATGGTTTCGCTTTGCCACTAAAAGAGGAGCATAAGATGTTCCTGATCAGAGTCCTCCTGCCTCTGCACAAAGTGAAGTCGCTCAGCGTGTATCATCCACAGGTACTGATGCAAGTCAGGCCGCTAGGCCTCGCCGCCATGGTGTGAAAGCCTTATCAACTCTTTCAGATGCTTATCACTCCC
>JABFEB020000060.1:16806858-16825598 GCA_019775895.2 Stomatorhinus ivindoensis
CCCCCCCCCCCCCCCCCCCCCGCAGCTGGCTTACTGTGTGGTGCAGTTCTTGGAGAAAGACAGCAGCCTGACGGAACCGGTATGTTCCTCCATAGAACGTTTTGTTGGTGTTTGTGTTAGGCTTGGGCAGTTGGCCGGTATTATGCCATACCCCGGTATTTTGAAATCCCCAAGGTATTTTTTTTTAATACTGTCAAAAATACAAATGTTCCTCAGTTCCACTGAGGCAATGCATTGTAGTGCACAGTGTTTGCAGTGATTGAAGTATCGCTCAAGTTTAAATCGAAAAAAAAAGTTAAAGAATAATGCACATGCAGGAGCTAATGTCACAAGAACAGAACATAGGCTTTATTTCGATTCCTTACTGCCAGAGTGGTCATAAGATCAGCTGGGATCAGTCAGTGGGATCTGGGATGTCATGACCTGATTGACCAGGTTAATCAGCTGTAACATTCAACTTCAGCCCTTTTGAAATGCCGCTTCTATGAGACAGCAATATCCCACATCGCATATATCTCAAGCAGTCACATCACAGCATCTCGCTTGCCTCAGGTGATCATGGGTCTGCTCAAGTTCTGGCCCAAGACCCACAGCCCCAAAGAAGTGATGTTCTTGAATGAGCTAGAGGAGATCCTGGACGTCATTGAGCCCTCCGAGTTCATTAAGGTCATGGAACCTCTCTTCCGCCAGCTGGCCAAATGTGTGTCCAGCCCACACTTTCAGGTACGCTGTCGGGGGTCTTTCCACAGAGCACAGATGAATGTATTCAGGAGGGTGCAGTCCTAGGTCTTCTTGAGATTGGATGTGAGCGACATTTTGTTTTTAGGTGGCGGAGAGAGCCCTTTATTATTGGAACAATGAATACATTATGAGCCTCATAAGCGACAACGCAGTGAAGATTCTGCCAATAATGTTTCCAGCACTATACAAGAACTCCAAGAGCCACTGGAACAAGTATGTCTCCCCCCGTGTGGCTGTGTCCCCGAAGAGTTTACCATCACGACTCTAACGTGAGCCCATGCGTGTCTCCCTCACCAGGACCATACATGGCTTGATCTACAATGCCCTGAAGCTCTTCATGGAGATGAACCAGAAGCTGTTCGACGAGTGCACACAGCAATACAAGGCAGAGAAGCAGAAGTAAGTGCCCCCTCCGGTCCCTGAGCGCCGCTCTCCAGGCAGCTCTAGGCGAGGCTTGACCCCGGTGACCGCCGTGTCGCGGGGTTGTGGGTTTGTACCTCTCTGAGGTAGCCACCTGACTGATTGCAGGGAGAAGTACAAGTTGAAGGAACGAGAGGAGATGTGGCACAGGATCGAGGAGCTGGCCAGGCAGAACCCCCAGGTACCGCCCCGCGATGTCACTGACACGTAAAACGCATCTTCTGGCTAAACTCACTGATTACACAACCGTGGGTATGCAACCATGCTTGTGTTGTGCTTTTATTATGTTTTTGTTAAATAAATCACACACACATCCTGTAGTCAGTAGATGTCAAAGCTGTTTTCACATTGTGAAAAATATTCTGCCAGACGCCCCCTGATATCTCCAGTGAAGCCACTCTGACTTTGTTTGGCAGCTAAACAGCCATGACTCCTTGTCCTCTTTGGAGATCTCTGCTTTCTGTTCTCACTTTGATATCAGTTGTTTAGAAAAAGACTCTGAGTCGTTCTGTAATTAATTGGTTCTACTTTCCTGTGTTACAGTTGTAATTACCAGTCATTCTCTCAGGGGGCTCTGTGTTGCTCTGCGCGGCTCATTTCACAGACTCTTCTTGGGCTGATGCGTAGGACTGGCATGGGCCTCAGGTTTTGTATTTTCTCCTTTCAGCTTTCAAAGCTGAACCCTTCTCTGCGACCTGGGATCCACCCCCAAGACGAGGTCAGTTCCTTGGCCGCTTCCCTATCTCTTGCTCTTGTCCCAGATGCAGACTAACTCAGTGGTATCTAACAGTGAGGCTTAAGGGGCCCTGACCTCAGAGGAATCATTTAGCATGTCACTGCTGCTAATAATGAGCATATGCAGTGAAACTTTCATTCCACATATTTATTTTTCTGTAAACCTCCCGGTTGAGTCGAGATGTCTCTTGGTGCAGTTAGCTCTATACAGCCGTCATGCGTTTGTTGATTTCTGTTGCCGACCTGCACATATGTACCGCCGTTCTCATGCCGAGGTGGCGACCTCAGCGTGTCATTAAAGAGCTGTTTTGTCCTGACAGTACATGATGTACAGCGAGAGCCCTGGAGGCCTGGCTCTCTACTCCATGGAGACAGAGACACCAACCGCTGAGGACATCCAGCTACTCAAAAAGACTGTGGAGACTGAGGCCACGCAGGTGAGCGCCCAGGGCCAAGCCACGGCACGGCGGTCAAGCGCAACCTTTGGCACCGTTTAACCGCTAATGCTGAAAGATGTGCCTTATTAAGCGTTACTAAGTTCTTGCAGCTTAATAAGTAGAGCACCGTGCTAGCAACGTAAAGGTCGTGGGTTCGAATCCCAGGAATATACACGGGAGGGGTGGTCGGAGGTTCTGAAACGCAGTGAGCCCCAAGAGTTTTTTTTAGAAGACCATGTGGGTTCTTCGACCGATAACGTCAGCGAGGGCGTCTGCTTTGATCTTGCCTCATTAGAAAGAAATTTCCTGCTGGCCTTCTATTGTGAGAAGTGCTAACAAGGTTTAAGGCTGCAGCGATGCACCCGGCTGCCCGACAGGCCGCTTATCGCCGGTGTGGATCATTATGCTGACGCCTGTCTTCCTGTTGGCGCCCCCTGCCTTCCAGAGCATGAAGGAGCTGAAGAAGGATAAGGTGCTGATGCGGCGGAAGTCGGAGCTGCCACAGGACGTCTATACCATAAAGGCGCTGGAGGCCCACAAACGGGCTGAGGAGTACCTGACGGCCAATCAGGAAGCTCTCTGACCTGAAATGGATGCCCCCCCTCCCTGTGTCTCCTGGCTCGCCCTGTGCCACCCCAGCGCTGCCTGTTGTACGCCCCTGACAGTCCCAGAGGACCCCATATCTGTAGACCTCTCCCTCTTTCTCACACACACACACACACACACACACACACTCACTGACACCCAAACATTAGTCTTTTCAGTGAGGCGCCTGTCTGTAGTTTTCCTTTCCCCTCTGCTGTCTCACCTCGGCCCGCAGTTCCCTGTCGCTCTCCTCTGGCCCTGCTGGCCAGGCTTCCGAACCGCCCTGCTCCCAGTTAGCAGCATTAGCAGAGTTGCATCCAAGCAGCCTGCCCTGAAGGGAGGAGGTGCAGGCTTGCTGTGTGTCGTCATGCGGGGCCCAAGCAATTTGTCACTACTCTCTGAAACAAACCGGCCCGTGTGGCAGCCTAGGGGACCCCCCCCTCCCCCCTTTTTGCTGCATAATAGCTAGGAAAAGCAGCAGGTACAGGGATGTACTTGAAATTGGAAGAATCTCACATATTTGTGTTAGTAGCAAGTAGCGGTTCTTCTTGATTATATCAGTATTTTTATTGGTTTTGTTACTCTGACAGCAATCATGGTCTTTCTCTCTGTGCTGGGTCAACTGTAATGCGCATCCCTGCATTATACCAAATCCCCTATGACAAGAAACGGCTCTTAACATCAGTCCTATAGCACAGTTCTGTGGGGTGTGTCATGTGACCTGGCCTCTTTGAGCAGCTCTGCTGCTAACTCTTCAAGCTTGAGGGTGTGGCATAACGTTTTGGGGAAGCATCTCATCCGATCTTATTGTAAGAATGTGAGAATTACTGCACTGATGGGCGTTACAAGCTACATGACAGTATCAGAGTTTGGTCTTTATATGATGGTATCCCATGATGCTACAGGTACCACAGTTAGGGGGCTTTGATCTGTAACTTGTGGGGCTGGCAGGTGATGTACTGGTGGTTTCTAGTATTTGCACATCTCACCTGTATCTCTGAGACATCTCTGTTCAGGGCCTGGGCACAAAGCGTCTGTTTGTCATGGCACCCCGTGGGGACATTATGATTTTGAGCGAGTGCTCACCCCAAGGCCGCCTTCCTCCTGCCTCTGCTGGGGTAGTTGAAGGGATCTTTGATGACGACATTCTGTATTGTAAAGCTGATGGTGGAGGCCATGTCTGGTAGGGTTCTTCAGTGTCTACATCTCCGGTGCCAGTTGTTTCTCCTGTTTCAGGACATTTTGCGTTATCTTCCCCTTCCCCTTCCTTCCTGGTGTACCAGCACGCATCTCTAGGTGGCGCCCGTGAGGTTTCAGTGTCACTTTTACCTGACCTCTGGAGAATGTCTTTGGAAACACATTAGCTACACCTGACTACACACAGTATTCGTTCCTCCTTAGAAATTGAATTACCCACCACACACACGCACCAGTCCAGCCAGCCCTGCAATGCTCGTAGCCGTTTGACCACCTTGGTTTCGCTTCACGTCTTCATTTCATGCTAAATTTCACTTGACCAAAAATGCAGAATCAACAAGGCAGTTTCTTTGGGTGAGAAATGGTGTGTCTCCCATATATCCAGGTGACCTTGTCTTTTTCCCAACATGTTCCGGAATTTCTGTGGAGTTTGCCCCGGGGGAGTAGCTGTGGTCCACTCCAGTCCAGATTTTGTCTTGGTGTGTCTGGGAAGGGGCTGCATGTCAGCATGGTCCTGACTTCGTTGGGAGTCTGGGGAGGGAGACCAACCCGGCCCAGCTTATAGACATATATAACTGCATCCTCTCTTTTTTTGGCTTTGAAACCATGATATTGTAACCTCATTTCACTTTTTTATTATGTTTTTCTTTTTTATATATGTCCAGAAGTATTACTGTGGCTAAGCAGTTGTTTTATTCTTCCTCAGGACCTCTTTGTACACATTTCTTTTTTCTTTTTCAATGAAAACCCTCAACGTCCGCCTGGTTTTTTTTAAGAAAAATGTTAGTACAGTAAAAGACAAAAAAAGAAAAAACAAATTAGGAAATATCTACTCATTTCATATGCCCCCCCACCCACAAGACCTGCTTGATTCATTTAGGCTCTCAGAATGTGATCTGCAATTTCGCTGAGGTGCCTAAGCAATATTTAAGGAAAAAGATATACAAACAAAAAAAAAGCATTGGTGTATGGAAGAATGCTATACAATCCTCTTATTAGGACTATATACCGAGAGAACATGCTTACTGTTCAGGATCATAATATGGGGAAAAAAATGAAAGCCTGCAGTTATTGTTGCTGATATTTGTGTTTCGTATATTGTATGTATATTGCTTAGGGTTGCACCGCCCCATGGCCCGTCCGTTACCTTGATGCTCATAGCTCTTCCTGTCATACACGCCCAATCTGGGCTCGTCCGTCACACCCACACCTCAGCCTAGCTGCACGCCATGCCCGCTTGGTTGCAGGGTCCAACCCTGGAACCTCAGCCTCTAAACCATTGCTTAGGTGGGGAATTATTATCCACATGAGGTGCTGCTGGACACAGTGACCGATGCTGTAGGAACCCCACCCATTAAGACTGAATAATCTCTAAATGAGTGCTGTAATGTTAATTGATGATCGCACCTTCTTAAGTTCAATAAATACTAATGACTGCCTTTATTATTTCACATACAACATAGCACTGGGGCTATGAACGTTTGACCTTAGGAGCATTTCTTTTATTTGCTGTATCTCTGCAACTACTGTTGAGCAGAGGAGACATTATTTTCAGTCATTTTCTGCCACATAATCATCTGTGGGATGGGAAATAAACCCTCTGTTACCTTGCTTCATTTAGTGAATGCCTGCAGTGGCTTGTGACTGAAGTTAAAAAGTGTATTTTGCTGTCAAATGGTTATATTTTGCATAACATAGATAAGTGGTTAGGCTCCATTGAAACTTTCTGTGTCTGACAGTGCATTAATGGGATACTCCTTAGCATCTGAGAGGTCCACTCTGTCCAGCAGCTCTTGTCTGAATGAACAGGACAATTTGAATGAAAGGGTCTCCCCCACAGGATCCTCCCACCCCTTGCCCAGTCCCCACACTAATGTTAAGCTGCTTTCCAGGTCATATGTACATATGTTGTACTTTAATTAGGTAGAACATTACATAGTATGAAATGTCATTTTGTACAGATGTTCATGTATGTACAGAACAAAATAAAGTCTCTTGAAACAAGAAGTGGCAAAATTTTATCCCCAGTTTATCGAAAATGGAGTAATGGGTGAGCTTGATCGATTACAAGGTCACAAACAGTGTAGAGATGACTAATTTGCCTACTGCGTGACACATATTTCTGATAATGTAACAGTCCAGTCTGGTTTAGGGTCAGTATTTTTATTTGGGTGAACCCACCTTGTTAAACTTAGCCAAATTTGCCCTTATGATAAAATTCTGCTCTTTATACCAAGAAATGGTCAATAAATAAACCCTGGGAACAAAATGCCACGGCCCGGGGTACCAACATGAATCAGTACAAACTGAACCAAAAGGAAACGTATCGCAACCAATGGGAATGTGGGAGATGGAGGCAGGTCAAAATGGAACACATTGATCTCAGCTGTCATCCTGCATGTTACTCTGTGTTCTAAAGAAAGCACTACTGACTCAAATCAATACAAGGAAGACAAAGACTATGTGACTGGTGAAGTCACCTGACGTACATACAAGAAGACATTTGGTATTAGGAGATAAACATTTATCATTAGGGCAGGAAACAATGGAGCTCTTAGGTCTGGCATGGTCAGCTTCTGCCTCTCAAAATCCCCCTCACTTGCGTTCCAGCCTCAGGCTGGCTGAACTCTGTCTGGACTGGAGGGTCTGCTGCACCATGTCCTTCCATTGGTCGTCAGAAATCTCCTGAGCCCAAGAAGGGATGGCCAGAATTGGCAGATTCACTGCTGCCATGGTCCTCTTCACCAACTCTACGTGATCTGTTGAAGCAATTTGGAAAGAGGGAGTTATTCAAAATGGATTCATGAAAGCCCACAAAAAGGTAGGAGCTCAAATCTAAATGCTATATAAACACAAAAATGTATGTATTAAAAAGGATATCCATATGAAACTGAAGGCCTGTACAAATCAGCAGCACTAACATGAGTATTGCAGCTGTAATGAGCAGGCTAAGTCAAGGGTTGACCATGAAAGGAGGATGAATACATTAGTCCACACCCTGTCCTGAATCAAGTTTTATATACATTTTATAAATTGTCAATGTGATTTTTTACACCAACTTCCCACATTCAGCTGTAACATGTCAAGGCTTGTTCCATTGGATCAACAGATGGGTGTCATCTGTCACTATAGAGGCATGGGAACATGGGAATCTAGATTCACAGCTGTATATTATGGACTAGAAGAAGGTACATGTATATGGGGGAAGCAGAAGAGAGCTCACCTGCATCCATGGGAATGGAACTTCGACTGTGCCTTGCAGCTGCACCTTCTGGATCCTCCTCCTCGTCGCTGTCCGGCACTGGGGGGTGTGGTAGGAAGAGACCCATAGCCTGGAAAGCACGGATTGCAAAGCCACGTCTTCACACCAGTTTACATCTATATGCTGGCGCGACTCTACCCCATTTCCAGTGTCTGGTGGATAAATTACCAAACTGTGAGAACCCCCAAAGATAAAAATTTATGGTGAAACGACCGGGCACCATTAAGATTTTTAGATACGTATCAATAAAAATCACCTCGATACTGCGGCATCACGGCATACATTTTTCGTTATGTACAGCGGTTACCTCGATTCTTTCTTGAACGTTCTGCAGCTGTTCAGCGTGTGTGCCGAGCTCTTCGGGCAAATCCATCGGAGTCGAACTCGACAAACCATCTGGATCTTGATTCAGGGGCTGATAGTAGTAACCACCCCCGTCCTCATCTTCTCCCGCACCGCCTTCGTCTTCTTCGGGGTCCTCGCCGCTCCATTCTCCGCCGATTTCTGAGTCTGCCCCGTCCGACAGCCTTTCATGGCCCAGCTCTTCTTCGGAGTTCGGTAAGACTCTTTCAGGACCCATCTTTCCGGCTCTCTGCACTTCCATCCACGGCCGCCGGATTAGCTGCAGCCCTCGTAGAAGAGCTATAGAAAACCCCGGTGTTACTTAATCTTTATACGACACTGCGATTCTCATTATTCAAGCATCAGTTGCATAAATTGTAAAAATTTAATTAATAAAAGTATCAATTAACTGAACAGGTAACACCCCTACTGAAACCTTGGTAATATGCCTTTCAATAACGGGAGGCCTACGTAAAATTATGAATAACACCAAACATTTTAATAAGAGAACTTAATAACAGCACTTAACAGACATAAGCATGCGTGCGATTGTCAAGCCCCATACCGTACACCTATATCTTATGATGAAAGGTTAGAGAGAAAAAACATTTGTTATCTAAACGCTAACTATCAACACAGCTGTCAGCTACCTCTATTGACGGAAGCGTCTCGCTTACGCTCATACGTCGGATACGTTGACCGGAAGTGCTTGGCGTTCCACTACAAGAGTGTTTATCAATACTAAGAACGCGAAGATCGTGCTTGTGAGCTATGTCCGAATTCAGGTGCTGCATCATTCTAAGATCGAATGTGTCACAGCAGCGCGGCAATGACGTCTCATTTCGAAGGCTCCTTCAAATTCAGCCCAGAAAAGCTTTATTCTCTTGCAGTAATCCCAAAATCCATTGCGTGAACCTTCGAAAAACTCACCCTACGACGATTCTTGTTATGGTAACTATAGCAGTCATACAGTGGTGCTATGTGATACGTGGTGGTAGTTTGAAATGGAAACGTTGCAGGGACTTTTATTTTGACATGCTGGGTCCTTAACGTGATTACGAAAGCAAAGAGATGGTAGGCGCGAAGATTGATGATGTGGAGTTGTAGATGAGAGTTTCGAGATCTTAAAACAATGCGTATATATTTCTGTGGAAGCATCCGAGGAGGAAGACAGGATATAGTTTTATATCAGAGAATCGTGCACAGATTACAGAGCTATGGGCAAGTGTTGACGGAACATGTCGGTCGGAGTGATATTTCCGAAATGGGTAAATGTTCATACATTTTCATCTCATCCGTATTCCGTGAGTTTTTGGCCATTTGTAATGCATTTTGCATTCTTTCGTTTCCAGGCGAAAATGCTGGTGTGCAAGGAGACAAAGGAATCCACGACAGAGATGTCCAGTGGCTCACGACGTCCGACGGTGAGGGTACTCGTCGGTCACATGTTTCGTGTGATTTTGTATAAACTGTAGATCAGGGAGGACAATCTTATCCGCAAAGCAGCAGTGTGTTTGCGGGTTATTGGGATAACCCTTTGGTCAGCTGTTCAATCCCAGGTGTGAGAACGTTTCAGCCAATCAGTCCTCTCATTAGTAATGTAATTAGAGAGTTGCTGCAAAAACCCGCATAAACAACAGCCCTTCATGGATAAGACTGGCCATCCCTAATGTAGATAGACATATACAGTGTGGTTCATGTCTTTATTTGGGTGGCGCGTAGTTAAGGGACGTCACGAATCAAAGAGGTAATGTTTTAAGTCATGAAAAAGAAATGTCCACGTTACCCAGTTATGTTCAATAGGAAGATCTTATAAACGTTTTAAATCACTAGTGGAATTGTTGATCATATACTACAAGCACAGTAGTTTGTGTTTAAAAGGAAGATGTTTTACAGTTGTCATTGCTGAGGTGACGCAGCCCTCACTTGGAGTTGGGTATGAGCTTGGCCGAGCTGTTGCCATGGACAAGAGGATACTATGTCTCTTCCGTCCCTCCTGTGGACGAGGTAGGGTCACCCTGACAGGCTTTGCGCTGCCATTGCTGGCACGTTGAGCTGTGGCACCCACCACACGACAAACCGCCTCGAGGATGAGAACCTGAATGCAGCCATGTGGTGTGTGATACCTCAGCACAACACTTCTCCGAATGGACCAGTGTGAGGTTTTTTCTGGTGGCCAGAGTGCCAATCCTTTCACCAACCCCAAAGTTATTCCCTGTAAATTGGAGGATTAATGTCATACCCTTGATCAAGGGCCCAAAGGAGTAGGATCACTCTGGGCATTCAGGGGATTTGAACCAGCAACCTTCCAGTTATTTGAGTTGCAGTAAAAATATTGAGGGCTTGATCTCAGTGTCCTCAGTGATAGGTATGGGCATGTTATGTGATATTCCTTTCTGTCTACATGTGGAGTAATTTCTCAGTTTTCTCTTTTAGCCACATTAGTGCTGGCTGAACACCTTAAGTGACTAAAATATCAAAGAGATTAAATGGGCCGTCGATGTATTGAAAAGACCAATCCAACCGTAATATTCATCTCTCACTCGGAAACAGTTGCATGTTAGATAAATACAGTATAATAAGTTTAAAATCTTAAGTGTAACTCTTCCTGTTTACAGTAGTGTGGCTGTGGCTCTTAAGATGGTTATTGTGCTGTTAGTGGCAATGCCAAGCTCCTTGGTGCTGTGAGCCTCCAGAGTGTTTTTCCGTTTTCATTTCAGATTTAACCTGGATTTGAGGAGCTTAACCTAAGATGCTAGCTTAATAAATAACTCGGTCTGTACTTTGCTTTGCCATACATTACAATTCATGCAGCAATATTAGTGGCGGTGAGCTCCACTGGCTTGTGTGAGATTTGGGGTGTCTTGGTGCTGTCTCTCCCCTTAGTTCTCTCTGCAATGATCCGTGGGGCTGATGATGGGTCTCCAAATTCATGCTTCCAAGTGCGGGACTACCAGGAGGACCAAGTGGAGAGAGTTCTGGATGATTTCTTCAGTGACTCCTGCTCCAAGACCTGAATGTTGTTATTTTAGGTGAACATCTGACAAAGACAAGCTTTCTGTTTAATTATTAAGCTGCTGTCTATTAAACAGTTGCTGCTGATGTTAATGGAAATCCAAAAAACTAACTACATGGGATTAGCTTAATATTTCTGTACCACAAGGTTACTCGGAAAAAGAAAAGTCTTTCTTAGGCTTGTGCACTATTTTAGTACCCTACCCCTCTAGTACAAGTGAACCAATAAACCACTTTCTCCCTAATGCCTTGGAATACTGATTCTGATCAGTAAAGTACTGTGTGTTTGAAACGCATCACTTTATTAAATTTGTGATAAACACCACATATCTTTGCAAATGTAAAATTAAATCCATTGATGCAGAAATGGATTTAAAATTATGTCACAGCTGTATTCAATCTTATTGTCTTGCTCTCTTCTTTGCCAGCTGAGTATAAATTGTGAATGTGAGAATGAAACCTACTACATACCACTCGAGTATAGTTTGATTTCTAAAGAACGAAGAAATGTTATTTTGAGTTCTGAGTGCTGATATGTCATGACTGGTAGTCACTTTTCCCCACAGGAAGTGAGGTACTCCTGTTTCAGTTATTCCCAGCTTTGATGCTATTTCCCATGCTGTATATAGTGTCAGGCTCGGGGGAGTGAGGGTCGGATTTCGTCCCTAGGAGTGAAAAGATCCGGGTGAAATCTCAGACTACAGCACTGGGACAGTGATGGTGAAACAGCGACATATTCAGAGAATCTATGAGGAGTAACAAGGTAAGACTGTTTTTAGCTTCAACAGATGAAGAGTAGATGTTTATTGTGCAGATAATGTTCTGTGAATTCCTGGTTGCCAAGCAACAGCCTGAATTCCAAAACCCTGTTTGGTGGTGCTAAGTCTTAGTTACCTGTGCTTTTTCTGGTTAATTTGAGAAATGATGAAGAGTTTATTTCCTGCTGACTTAAGCTTTTGGTTTTTGATGTTTTGAAGGTGGGGTGTTGTGGTGCAGCTTGAATTTTTCAGAATTCTGTTTTTATATTCAAAGATATGTCTGATAAAGGATGACGCATCCTGTATTTTCCTCGCAGCCACCCCGGTGTTTCCTTAGGAGGTCCAGGGGTGACTCAGGAGAACTGGGCATATAGAGGTCTGAAAGTTGCTTTAAACATGTGTGATCAGTTTGATCATTAAAATGTCATTTTGCATTATGCTTTCATGCTGTGGACTTGACATTAAAAACACTTTCTACAGGGAATCAGAAATAAATGTCAACTGAAGCCATAAGACAACAGAAAGATCAGTTTTAGCACCAGGTGTATTCTGAATGGCCAGTTTTAAGTGTGTCTGATGGGTGATCTAGTCTAAACTGGTCAGCCTGTATCAGGGAAAAGGGAAACATGATCTCCTGCCTGTATTGTAATTTTACAGCTTAGTGACACCTGTCAGGATACAGAAGAATCTGTTCAATCAACTTCCTGTGGATCCCTGGATTTTGGCTTCTTACCTACACATCATTTGAAATATTGAGAGCTAACTGTGGCCATGCAGTGGGTCTGCCAGGTCAGTCTTAGGGAGTCATCTGACCTGCAGCATGAGGTTGCCAAGCGGTGGAAAAATTTTGGAAAATGTTGAAAGTTTCCATGGGAATTTTGGAAATTTATAATGCATTACCAACTGGTGGCCATTTTGGAGAATGTGGTTTTGTTCCTACCGTTCATACTTTTTATCACTTACGCACACGTTTGAGTTTATACCAGATGAGGTCAATGGCCAAGCTATGGTAAGTTTAACTATATATTGTGAATGTGAGAATATTCTGACATTCTGATATTTATTTTTATATATATATATAAATAAATATGACACTTAATAACCTACTCTTCAAGTAATACATCAAACAAGCTAGTGGATGTACTAAAATAATTCAGCTAGCTGAATTCCCAGGGTTTGCATCCCTCCTGCAACGTTCTATGTCGCATTCATTGTTTCGCCACTAGGGGGCAGTACTAACCTGTGCATTGCAGATACCTGTTAACTTGCATCACGGTGTAGGTATTAATACAAAGCTCAGGCCTTGTATTTAGAGCTTGTGCCTAAGCTCAGCTTGTAAATTGCATGCTATTTACCAATTAACAGTGGACACAGACACCACCTCACACAGTTCACAGTTTTAATTAACACATTCAGTATCAAAAATAGGACACACTGCAGTATACTCCATAAACAAGTCTCACAAATAAATTACGCCAATAAATTACATTTTCAGATTTAAATACGACAGCAAATCTACAACAGGAGTGTGACAATTGCAGACATGCGGATTGATATGTGACCGACCCTACAAATACCCCCCATGCTCTTGTACTTAATTGCCATTGGTCTGTTTGCACAGGCATCACACCACAAATGTAATCAGTCCTCATCTCCATTAATGGCTGTATAAAACATGAATGAATTCATTAAATAATTCACAAGACAAGAATATATAAACCGCTGGTTTTATTTATATATATATATATATATGTGTGTATGTATGTATATATATTGTCTGGATTCATATGATGGGGTCTATTTATAAATCTGAAATATAAGTACACACTGTATATTAGCTACCAACTAATATACATATTAAATCATTAAATCTTGAGGCTGGCAACTTTTTTTTCTGGAAGCTTTTAACCCTAAACTGCGGACTGGCTGTTAACTTTCTGTTACTGCTTCCTCTGGTCCTGTTTAACAATTTGGATATTTGACAGACCGTGGATATAATTGGTAACGCGTACATTACTGTCTTTTTAATGAGGTTACTGGCTTGCCTGTGACAGCAGAGAAACTTGTTTATAATCGGCCTGGCTTTGCAGTCCCTGCTTGATCACACACTGTCCTAGAATTGCTTCTGAAATGAAGTGCAGTTACCATGTCCCATCTGAGGAGAACCAATCTCACATTCGCTTGCTCTATATATATTCTTTACAATTTATAAAAAAAAAAAGGCATTTTCACATTTCACTTCATGGATTTTCCTGAATCTCTAGCGCTTTTGGTGTCCGGCTCCTATTTTCTGGAGTTTCACGTCCAACTGTCCCCATTTCTTCTATGCAGAAGCATAAAGAACGTTCTGGCCATGGTACTCTCTCCTCCATCAGCCAAGAAGGGTGGGCCAGATGCAGGTGAGGGCATGGCCATTATTTTTACCTTTAATATCATTATTTAACTGTCTGGCTGACACTTTCAACCAAAGCGGCCCATTTGCATACCTGGACGTTTTACTAGAGCATGTTAGATTAAGTACCTGCTCAATAGTACAACAGCAAGTCCCCACTCCGGGGCTTGTACCAGCATGCTACCTGCAGCCATCTGGATCATACAGCAGTGTCCCTAAAGCCTGTTTGTCTTCTCTGGTGAGAGGACCATATGCATTTATAGGTGGCGGCTTGCTGGCTGCATCGGGGCTAAATCACGTCCGTGTTTAGCTGTTTCTTCTCCAGCCGCAGTGTTGGGCTGTGCAGGAAGCTGATGTTACACTCCCGCTCTGCGGGCATAAGGCGGCCAGGGGGCGGGCTATAGCGGGCGGAGCGGTCCCTCCAGTGCCCCCTGAGCACTAGCACGACTGTCATGCCCACCACTGCCACAGTCATGCCCCCCAGCACCAGCAAGGTGATGAGCTGCACCTCTGTGAGAGCCACACCCCTCTGGGTCACCACTTCCTTCACCGAGATCTTCAGCAGCCGCTCCCCGCTGTCAGCCGTGGCCCAATTGGAGGCGTTGCTGGCAGCGGTGAGGTGGGGCCTGGGTGAGGTCACTCCACCCTCAGTCCCGGGCCACCCGCGGGAGGTCCAGCTGGGAGTGTTGACCTCAGCATTGAGATTCCGCAGGGGCATCTCACAAGTCTTGCCTGCAAAACCTGGGCGGCAGTGACAGTGGAAAGTGGCAACTCGGTCCAGGCAGCGACCCCCGTTGGCACAGGGCCGGCTGGCGCAGTCATCCACATTGACGGTGCAGAAGCGGCCGGTGTAACCGGGGGGACACAGGCACGAGAAACGGTTGACGCCGTCCAGGCAGGTGGCGCCATTGGCACAGGGCTGCAGTACGCAGTCGTCCACATCCACCTCACAGCGGGGGCCCGAGAACCCGGCTAGGCAGCGGCACGCGAGCTGGGGGGCGTACCCTCGGTCATCCTCGCACAAGCCTCCGTTCTTACAGGGAGACCTGCGAGTGAAAAGCGGACACTGACGAGCCCAAGAAGGTCGTCTCGGTGAAGGGCGACCAAGTGTTAAGGTGCCTATTCTCACCTGGTCTTCTCACATGGGCCCATCTTC
This sequence comes from Stomatorhinus ivindoensis, assembly GCA_019775895.2. Classification (NCBI taxonomy): domain Eukaryota; kingdom Metazoa; phylum Chordata; class Actinopteri; order Osteoglossiformes; family Mormyridae; genus Stomatorhinus; species Stomatorhinus ivindoensis. The sequence continues at coordinate 16,821,899 of JABFEB020000060.1, forward strand.
AGCTCACAGTTCCTGCCCCGAAAGCCCTCAGGACAAGAGCAGTCATACTCCCCCATGTCGTCGGTGAAACATGTGCCTCCATTGCGACAGGGCTTGTCATTGGTGCACACATAGATATCTGGGTATTAATGAGATTATTTTTTATCAATATATAGGTATTAATAACTCAGAATTCATTAACCATTTCTATCAAATCATCACAGCCATTGTTGTATTGAAGCTGTCATTACACTTTCGAAAAGGTTGACAGTTAAAACTTCAATGGTCACAAGAGGAAAGGAAATGAAGTCACCTAGAGTAACAAATGCAAGACTGACTCTGTCATACCTTTGTCACAGAAACGTCCAGCCCAGCCACTGTCACATGTGCACTGCCAGGGCTGGTGGCAGGACCCGTGTACACAGCCTGGCTTGCGCACGCAGTCGTCACACTGCCGTCCCTCCCAGCCCGGATCACATCTTCAACACAGCACCCAGCAGGCCATGAATTCAGCATTATGATCAAGCATTAATCAGCCACAAGAGAAAGCACATCAAAATGTATAGGAGCAGAAGCACACATTCTCTGTTGTGGTCTTAAGAATGCAATCTGTTCATTTGGCCTCAGAAATCATTTTCGTTTGTAAAAAAAGAATGCATCTGTACTTTAATATCAAATACTGGTTTGAACATGACACATTTGTATTGTGTTGCACAAAAGTTGCCAACTGGCATCCCAAGGTGTTCGGTATGTTCCCGACCTCACTTGACCTCTCTGTCATACATGTTTGTCCAAAATGTTACAATTAATCATCAGGACAACAGTCTGTCCATATCTCCAAAAATCTGTGGTTTCCCATGTTTCATGTTTTATATATTATATGTTGTTCTCTACACACTATATGATCAAGAACACGCGGACTATTAAACACTCATACAATCTCCAGAAATAAAATTTGGTGGCAGTATGGGTAATTGTACAGAAGAGACTAGTGAGTTTTAATCTAACGCCATCATATAGGATGCCATCTTTTGAAATGTCCGTTTTGGCAAATTTCTGACCTGTTACAGCTTCCCAGGTCAACCACAGGTTATTTTGAAGGGAGACAAATTTATTTAACATTTAATAATAAAAAGGGATTATAAATAAAAGGAATAATTATAAAAACCATAAAGCACATGTTTTGAAATTAAGACAATTATTGCATTTTCTTAACATCAATTAAATTGCGCATATATATCCGCTGTCAGCATGCCTCTCCAGCTCTGATGTTGCTCCTCGCTGTTATTGTACTTTTGAATTATTCATATTTTACCATGATTATTCTTGTTCTCCTTGCATTGAAATAGCCCTGTTGTGATCCATGCTTACATGGTCGTTGTGTACAGCACGCTTTTATGTCCACGCGCTTGGGAAATAATCTGGGTTTTCGTAAAGACGTTGATAGCATGGTGATATTGTTTGTCTTGGATTACGTTTGACTGGTTTTGTCAAGCTGTTATTTTCAAATCCTTACTTTGTTGAACCACCTTCAAGATATAGGCCCCATCATATACGATGGTTTATATAAAAATCTAAAGAAAATCTATCATTTCTGCAGATTTTTATAATTTCACAAGAATAGTATAAAATATATAGAATAAAATATATTTTTGGACCGCTGTTCATTGTTCTGCAGATGGACTGTTAGTGGAACCTAAGCTGATGGGAGGGTGCTCACGTCACAGGAGCACTTTGAAGCCCAATTTGAAGATGGTGAAACACTTGTTCTAATCTCAAAAATAGCCTATTATAAATCCGAAATAGTGCTAAGGGGTAAGCTAATACCACCAAGTGGTATGTGATCAGGAAAATAATATTTGTTATTGAATTACAGTTTGAGTTTCTCAACACATACTTTAGCTAATCATTAACGCAAGTTTATTTAAACGCAAACCTAACAGCTCATCACATAGCCAGCAAACGAGTCCAAATGTTAATCAAAAAATCGTTTTAAATCGTGAAAATGCTGCATCTCTAAAATTCAATTACATCAAATACGCTACACATGTATGGACTATATTCCACTACACTAACAGATGATAAGCCTATACATTGGCACCTCAGAACTCGAATTTAATCCGTTCAGATCTCCGGATCTAATCCTAAAAAGTGCGAGCTGTGATCGAATTTTCCCCATAAGAAGTAATGGAAAACCAATTAATTGGTTCCCGGCCACAAAAAAAATACACCTAAATATATATTTTTAGCATTCAAACATAAATTTATAAGATGGGTAGAGCATGTACTGTACACATCTTAGCACATTTATCAAAACAGTAATTTGTAAAGAAAGAAAAAATGTATCCAAACAACGTGTCCTGCCCCGATTGTCCGCTCCTTCCGTGTGCCACGCCCCCTCGTTAACCCCGACTGTTTCTGGTTGTTGACATTAGTCCTCTGTATTTCCTCCGCGTTTCAGTCTTTTTCCCCAGTTCGGTCATTGTATTGTCCATCTGCGTTTTGCCTGCATTACCTGTAATTAAACCCTGTATTCCCCGATACCCTGACGCCTGCGCCTTTGTCTCCGTTCCGTCCCCGCTCGTAGAAATTCGAGTTCTAATGAGTTCGAGAACTGAGGTACCACTGTATGAGCCCGAAGGAGGGAACGAGTCAGTGAACGAGAGACTCGGGATACTCAATCATATGCTCGCTTACAGCACGCAGCACAGCAGATCAAAACCTTCAGACTATTTACAAGTTTCTAAACCTGTTACATGCATGCTTCGAATTGAAAATCTCACTCCAACCAGCTGACCAAACTTGGTAGCCCAGGGAAAAGAGCGTCCATCAACGTGACATCATTGTGTTTAATTTTGTGGTTTTAAAATGTTGAACATTTGAATGTGATCAGCATGCAAAATGCTGGTTTATTTCTTTAAGATGGAATATACTGGGAATTCAAATATTGGGCTAGTTTTAGCTTCTGTTGGGCGGATTTTAAGCAGACTTTGGGCTGCAGATTTTTGCCGGACCTGGCAACACTGATTCGTTTTACCTGCACACGCCGCTTTCGTCACACCGTCCGTGGCTCATGTTGCAGGGACAGTCTGCCTCTGAAAAATACGGGAAATGCTCAGTCATCCAAGAAATCTGCAAACTCGCACGTAATTCTTGTATCCCTGAAGTTGCTACTGTACTTGCAAACTTGCAAACCCGTGTTGCTGAAACATAACACTTATAGTGGCCTTATTTAAAAACACTAAAGCGTTTCAATAGGTCACTAATTCGTAATTTAGTAAATGCGCTACTTTGTTTTAAACGCTTTTTCAAGTCGGTTAAAAAACTTGGCATCGTTTAAACATGCTTTGTATGCAGAGACTTGGATAATTAGGAGAGCATCGTTTAAAGTGCATCTGCTACAGCTCCTTGTGTGCCAGGTCAAAGTCGCGCATCGATTGCTTTCCACCTACTGCCTGATCTGTCGTTAATGATTGCTGTTAGCATTGCTTTTAAGTACATGCACGGATTTCTGCCAGGTAGAATAATCAGTTAGGTAGTTAATTATCTGACGATGGGTTATGTATGTATTTTATGGGTTCTACTGAATTAAAGGTAGCTGATTATGAGAAAGACCTTGGTGTGTATGTTGATGCTTCCATGTTCCATTCTCGCCAGTGTGGGGAAGCAATAAAAAAAGCCAATAGGATGTTGGGGTATATCTCCAGGTGTGTGGAGTTTA
>JABFEB020000060.1:16827789-16841082 GCA_019775895.2 Stomatorhinus ivindoensis
CTGTGGGCCATGAAACCAGCCCCCCTGGCCTTCGCACCCCCCCCCCCCCGACCAGCACTCCGGGTATGAACATGGTCTTGGGTTTCTGTGGTGCTGATCCCCGATGCCCGCACAGCAGAAGTCCGGCACACGCATGGAGGCGGCCAACGTGTGAGGGGTGGGCTCAGGGTCACGAGCTCTGGACAGGCAGCAAAGCAGCTGTAACTGGACCCTTATGAAATTAGGGATCATTCAATCCTGGTGTCCACTCAGCTGCCTGCACCGCTAAAAAAATATTTAGACAAGATGGCCAAGCGAGGATCTGTTGGCTGGGGGCAGCGTTGCCGCCTGAATTAACACAGTAACACGACCCCAAACCTCTACTGTCTAACCCCAGAAGAGTCTTACAGGTGCTGTTTAAAGTGGGGGTGACCCCCAGTTCTTGTATCACTCCATCAGAAGTTTTAATGCCTGAGGATGTTGGGAAGGAGCCCACCCCCCCCCAAAGCCAACATCCCTCACCTTGTCCGATGCACAGCTGGATGGGCAGACAGAGGAGGCAGAGGAGCAGGTTCAGGCTGAAGTTGGCATCCATGATGACAGGGGTCTGGAAGGGAGGTTCCTGTCAGTATACCAGCAGCATGGTGGGGGGGCTGCTATTCATGCAGGGTCAGGCAGACCCCCACCAAATGTTGACCTCAGGATTAACGGCTGCCGATTTCCATTCATATGTATGTATTATTGGGATCTGTTTGGATGTTGGACAAGTGGCAATTGGTGATTGAATGTAATCACTATTACATGTTTTAAACTGCCTTCACTTTACCTTTGAGATTTTCTGTATTTGCGGGAGATTTCTGAATTTTTATATCAGTATGTGGGACCTTGGGATGGTAGCTTTGGGTTACAAGAACGGCCGTAACCAGTTAATCGGGTATTTACTGTCTCCAGGCTACAAAGTGTCTTAAGTCCATGGTTGCTGAGCGATACAGTGATATCCAGGTGTTTTGTTTTCCAGCTTGTGGCACAGAATGAGGCAGTAGAACACGTTTACTTATAGGGTAACATTCAGCCAAACCCATGAAAGATCAAACCGGATGAAACCCAGTCGCTGGGTGGGGAGAGGACTCTCACTTCATTATTTAGCGAGCTGCGTTAATTTTGCATATGACGTTGATGCGATTCAAGTTGGCGCTTTTTCGGCACGTGCTGTAGGATTCACCAGGGAGATGTCAGGCCTTTCAGCACAGAAGTTCTCCCAGCGAGAGGCCAGCTTGGTGGTAGAGGCGGTGTGTCGTGGGATCATCTCGGTCCGGCTCTGGCATGGAGGTGATAGTCCTGGCAGGGTGCTTTCCTGGCTGCACGGTGATGGGAGCCTTTGGCCCCAGCTGGTGGCCAATCCTAGTCGTCCCGCCGACTTCCTGTCCTACAGAGGGTGTTGAGTTTGAGCATTCCCCCATCTGGTGCTTCTGTGCTGCCCTGGTAATCTCCCTAGTTTTTTCTGGGCTTTGAGTCCGTCCAGTGAGACCATTTTAGCCTCTCCCACGTCTTAATTAAAAAGCTAATGAGGACAAATGGAGGAAATGTGTGGAGCCTGTAACCATAGAGCAGTGTGGCTCCTTAGCAGACGGCTGATCACCACGCTGCCGTGACTAGCCTAGCCTTTGCAGCAGCTCTGCGGGGCACTGCTCACCGTTTCCTCTCCTGTTAGGCACAGGTGGGTGACACTCACTTTCAGACAGTCTGGACTCTTCTTACTGACCCTTTAATAGGAATACAGGAGTGTCCGTGGTCCCCGATCTCAGTGGTGGGGGCGTCATTCTGCTAGACGTCACTCACATCCTCTGTGGAGATCTTAGTATCCAGGGTCGGTGTGAATCGGCCTTGCGGTGAAGTCATCCTGGGTCGAGCAGAAGCCGGACTTGCTCAGTACCAGAATCAAAGCAGACACGTTCATTGTCAACCTCACAATGCTGCTCCCGCTCACCAAAGTGGCATCTGTCCAGTGGGATTGCTAGGGCTCAGCCTCCAGAGTGGAAACCAAGCCGGACTTTTCTGACCAATGGCATACAGTAACTGGGGGAGGGGGCGGGGTAGCATGGCCATGTGTGCCAGGCATCACGTACAGGTGGTCTTCCGACAGATTTATCACCTAGACAGAGGCTGCCTAAAGTAATGAGGCGATGAATCACAGCCCCCCCCCCCCCCCTTAGCTGTAACTGACGGAGGTTAACAGGGCGCATGAAGGGAGCTGAGGTGCGATATGGACCTGGTGGCCTGCGATATTACTGCTAGTATGATGATTATACTTTCACAGTACAGACACTCTCTGTTCCCCTCAGAAGTGATATCACACTTTTTTTCCCATTTTGGAAGCAAACGTGTTGCGAAGTAAATTGGTGAAAGCAGTGTCCTGCAGCATACAAACCTGTTTGTTTTTTGCGAAGGAGATGCCCACGGTCTCCTTCAGTACCAGTGAGTGCTTTTCTGAGACAGGCCTCATCTGCTCAGAAATGATATGCTCAGGTAGCACCTGTCAACAGCTCCTCTGAATATTAAAAAGCACTAATTATAACCTGCTGAATTAACAGCTCCCTTTGATCATCTTTCGCATTTTGCAGAGGCTGCTGGGAAGCAGAGAAGCAGATATATGGTGTAAACACGCTGAAATAATGGAATTATTACAACTATGACTTGAGGTTTCCGGTATTCAGTTCTGTAGAAGCCAGCCTAGCATGGCAAAAACAATAGAAACTATTTCCTACTTAGTCCTTTGATTTATTAACAAAACTGTAGAATAGGCAACAAAAATAAGGTTGGGAGGGGGCGCTTGGTGAAATAATCAAGCAGCTGAAAGACACTGTCCTTCAGCTCCAGGGATGCTGGCATGTTTTGAATGACAAAACAAAAACAAAACTGCCACTCAGATGCTCCCATCAGCTCCCCATCTTGCCTCAACCAAACACGGTTCAGCACAAGGTAAAGAGCTTGGCGCGGCGGTCAGTCGCTCAGAAAAACGGTTCGAGATACATTCCCACGAGACACTGCTGAGGGTAGGAAATACCTGGGCGGTTCGGTGAATGGAGGAAGGTCGGCAGTACGCACCTGAGACGGTGAGGGGCAGGCGAGGTAGCGCAGGTGAGCAGTGTGAAGTCCCAGGAGACGCGGCGCTGGCAGAGACGAGCCGGATGGACGCTGGCAGTCGTGCAGGATTTGTTGACAGAAATCTCTCTGAAGCAACTGAGGCAGAAGAAAGGCAGGGAGCGATCCGCCTCCCCACTGCTCTACAGGAGGTGCCTGCGAGGGGCCACTCTTAAAGGCACAGGCGCGTTGCGAGCGCAGAGAGCCGGCGGCTGCCGCTGCCCGAGGGGCCAACCTTCCTGCTGAGCGGCAGGACGAGTCCCACACGTGCCAGCCCACGCCCCTGCCCCCCGGAAAACGCCGTCCTGAATGTGGGGGTCTGTTGCTGTGACGACAGATAGAGTCTTGGGATTGGGGCTAGCCCAGCCCACGCGCTCCTCTTTAGGCAATGGCAAGAAAGGGATCGTTTTTCAGGGGATTATCTGAACAATATCAGGGCTGTGTGATTTGCACAAGCAGCTACACGTCCCTCTGTGGAGAGAGTGTGAGCGTGTGCATTGAATTCTCCTTCTGCCGCCCCCTTTAAATCCCATAATATCCAGCTGGGTATGGTGGTTGTGCAGGAGCAGCAACCACATACTTAGGTGGTGAAATATCTTTATTTTTTTAAATGAAACACAAATGCATATATTTGTGATGAAAGTAATACTCCTAGAATAAGACATATGCAGATATGCACCGTTATTCTGAGGACTCACTGCACAGCCTGTGTGCTTGCATTTGCATTCAGAACCCCCACATCATTCCAAATTCCTACATTCCTACAAACTAAAAGCTCATAGCACAATTATGACCCCCCCCCCCCCCTTTTTGGCATGGTTATCTGTCACTCTGAGCTGGTCCAGGCTCAGCTGCACCTGGGTTTCAGATAATGGCATGGGCCCGTCCCGGGGGCTGACACGACAAGGTCCAGTGACAGCGAGCGGCTCGGATGGCAGGGCAGTGACGCAGAGGAGCCGCTGGCAGATTCCCTTCCCATGAGCTGTCTGGGATGCTGCAGGTTTGTAATAGTAAGACTTTAGGAGCTCTACGCCAAGATGGGCACGATGGGTAATTTTTCTGCATAAACGTGAATTTGAGGTGACAGATGTCCCGGCGTGTGCCAAGGTGTTAGCCATGCAGCAATGGGGGCTATAGCAGGAAGATGGCACCTTCTCTCAGGGAACCATAAGTAGCATGGTTGTTTCCCGGCAGGGCAGCTGCAATTCCTGCTCCATCACAGCCAAGGGGCCACCCGGATCCGCGCCCACAGCCTGCCGTATCCAGAGCAGGAACGCGACTTTGGAGGGAGACGCTGGCGCAGAAGACTGCTTAGACACAAGTGGCAGACGGTGGGACCGTGGTGGCTGTGGTTGCTACGGCGACAGGAGACAGCTGCTCAGCGCGGTTCTGAAGGGTGGTGCCCATGTGGCCGGTTCTGCCCGGCACTCCCTCGGTTTAAGTGCGGCCCGTTTCCGGATTCCGGCGGCTTGGTTTTTCCGAAGGTGGCTCACTCTGCTGGGTGGTTTATGGCGTGATGGAAAGTGCCAGAAAGATGTGGTACGTTGCTAAAATTTCACCCATCACCCCCAGCTGTCAGTTTGCGATTGCAAGCTGGCCAGCACCAGACGTGGTGACGGGTCAGGCGACAGGGGAGGACCGCAGCTCATCTTTTCACCCAGACCGGGCCTGCAGGACATCTCTGGGGTGTGGATTCCTCACCCGCTGCTTTTAATGTGGAAACGTGATATCAAATTGGACTTGGTTATCATCCTCGTAAACAGGTGCCTGGGTCGCTGGCCCCCCGCCTCCTGCCGCTCACTTCCCCTCTCAGGGGCCCCACTTTGAGTTTTATTAGGAAGTGATGTCTTTACAGGATGCCCGACTTGGCCGACTATCCATCCTAAAATCACAACTTCTCTTACAACCAGCTTCCATTCACTAATTATAAAGCTGCTTTAAAATCTAAGCGGAATATGCTGGAAATGAGCAGAAATGTATAGAAAAAACAGACCAATAAGGGGAAGACCTGCTTAGGTTTCAAAGAAGTCACATCGGACTACTGGCTCTGAACCTCTTCCCATTCACACAGGACTCCTGCTTCCCAAAAGCATCAATAACTCATCACACTCCTGCCGGTACCCTGACACACTCACGCCAGGATAACCCGTTACACTTGCACCAGTAACTTACCACACTCGGGCCAGAGTAACACGTCACACTCCCTCTCCTGACTCAACGATGCCCGTGTCCAATAGTTCATCTTAGCCGTGCGCTCTTTTTGGTCAGGGTGAAGTGAGGGCGTCCTTGGCCGGGCCTTTTACTCACTGGGGGCCTCGTCGAGCCTTCCTCTGAGTTATTTTGGGGCAGAGAGAGATCACTTGCTCCCCCAGGGACGGATGACAAGAAGTAGCGCATGTTATCCACTTTGCACCCTCTCTCGTGTCCCCGCCGTCGGGCCCCGGGCTCTCAGCCCCTGCGCCTTTGGTGGCACCTTGTGGGGTAACTCAGTGTGGCTACGTCAAAATAAACCCTGATTAAACGACGGCACCTCTTCGCTTCCTCACTCAGGGAACCTGAGGCTATTTTTTGCCCTGGGTTCTGCAAAAGAGAGAGCTTGAGAGGGAGAGAGAGAGGGAGGGAGGGAGGGAGGAGGTGGGTGGAAGAAAAGGTTCCCACTTGAGAGAGAGGCTGAATCTGACAGGCGCTGACTGGCATTGGGAGCCGAGCTGGACTGTGAAGACCTCAGCCTCCAGGCCGAGGCGTGTTCCTCTTCCTCTTCCTCTTCCTCTTCCCCTCCGGCCCGGGGCCTCCACAACAACCCTTAACAGGGGTCTGCCCTGCGAGGCCTGCCACGATGCTGTCCGCTACAGTAAAATGGCACTGGGCAGCCCGCCCACTCCTGCCGGCATATCGGGTTCCCCCCCCCCCACAGGTGACATCCCCAAGGGGTTTCCCCAGCCCAGGCAGCAAGGGTGAAAAGCCGGGCTTGGTGCTGCCACTCCGTGTTCCCAAATTGTTTTGCGATGTATTATTTCCCAACCTGGAATTTTGACTCGCCTTCATTACATGCTACACAAAACCTGGTCTGGAATCCCTCTTAATCAGGGACACATCTGATTACCGGCCCGATCCATCAGTGAGCCCTAATAGGCTCTGGCTCCTCTTGGCCGAAACCACAGCAGCTGACTTTGACCCATGAGGCACCAGGATCGCGCAGCATTGCTGTCTGTCCTGCCAAATCATTCTTCATTTAATGTGTTTTATTTTGAAAGGCAACACCACTATGGCTATTAACACGGGCCCTCCCAAGGCCTGAAGAGCTGCCCGCAGGAATTGCTGTCCCATAGCTTGGATTCTCAGCCCCCGCTGCTTCTGACCAGTGGGCGGGGGCAGGTGTGGTCCTCAGTGTCGGCCCTGAAACCTGAGCCCATTGTTATGTTATATTTGGGGGGTCTGAGGTGGACAGAGGAGAGCAGAGAGGCTGCATGCATTTCACAGCTGTGCTGTGTATCTATCTGTCTGTGAGCCACGCACAATGCCGGGGGTGGGGGGGAGACCTTGACAGGGAGGTATTGAATGACTCTCAGATATGAAGTGTGGAGATGCCCCCCGGCCACCTGGCCTGCACCCCTGCCTATTAATCTGTGCCTGAAAATGGCCCGGTGGGCTGGGGGGGTGAAAAGGGAAAAACAATAACATGCATTCCACCCCCGCAGCAGCCTTGACTCGGGAGCAGCTGAGGAAGGCCGGGGGTGCCAGCGGGGAGGGGCTCTCAGCCCACAGGCTTCCACCGACGCTCCAGTGAAATGTACTTCCTTTGTGCATCTACCTGACACACATGGAACTGGTGCCTTAACCCAAATATCCTGATCCTGAACAGCTGTGGGGGGGCTGTTTAACTGTTATTTCTATAAATACATAGCGTGCTGTCTTTGAGGGTGCCTGCTTTTGTGCTTATCTGCTGTCAGACTGAGATCCTCCATAATGACTGGAGGCTGCCTAGTGCCTGTGGGGGGGGTCACATGGAGCGGCATGTGACCTCAACACGAATCAGAAACCCAGGTGACCCTGCTTATGGCCGTCAGTCGGTGTGATCACGGGGCTCCCTGTGGCACGTGTGGTTGTGTCTGTAAGCTTGTCAGAGGGGTCACTCCCAGGCATCTATCTCAATCTTCTGATTGAGGTACAACACTGTAGCAGTCCTTCCTACAATGCTGGCCAGTCATTGGATGGTGAGGAAGACGGTCCCGTCAGGTAGTGACCGAGATTGCAGATTCCCAGTGGTCATTGCAGCCGCTGGCTTCTCGCCTTAAAGGGTGAGCACAGGCCTGCCTGGCCTGGGGGTGCGGCGTGCAGATTGATAGACTGTCTGTGCTGTGCGGAGCATGCCGCTGCCTGTCTCTCCGTGGTCGTTCTGAGCTGCTGGAGCATAGGAATGTCCGCCACTCGTCCAGCCGCTGCAGGCTGGCGGTTACCCATCCGCGAGCGTGTGGACGTGGGCCAGCTGAGGCGGCCTCTCCATCCGGGCCCCGTCTTTGCATCCCACGCCATCAGTCTGCTTGGCTGCCATTCGTATCTATAGCAACTGCGCTTCTGCTCACTTACGCTGCTGTCTCATTAGCGGCAAGCGGCCGAGAGTCACTTAGCCACCCCGACCCCCTCCCCAAGACGGTGCTTAACTGCCTCATCAGCGAAGGTAGGATTACCCCCCCCCCCCAGTCCCCCGCGGGGTGTTATGCAATGGCGAGCGTTTGGTGTTTACAGATGTTCTCGCCCTGTGGCCCCGCAACTAACTGCCGCTTCCAGAGGTATCGTCAGTGATGATAAAATATGGATGAAGTGCCTGGGGAAGGGGCCTGGGGAGGCGTGCCGGGGTAATCTATACGCCGGAGCAGTCAAGACGGAGCGACACTCGAGCCTCTGCCTGACGCACAGCAGCCCACAAACACGCCGGCGTGTGAATGGGGACGTAAGGGGAGGGGCGTAAGGGGAGGGACGTAAAGGGAGGGGCGTAAGGGGAGGGACGTAAGGGGAGGGAGGGCCGTAAGCACGCTGACCTGCTTGGGAGCCTCGATTAGCTCCCCCATTATGTATAGGATGAAAACAGGGTGTGGACAAGAAGCCCACTATCCATCCATCCATGCCCAAGGCAGCACAGGGAACCAAGACAGGATTCTAATCTGTATGCAAGATCATTGTATTAAAAAGATCCCTGTCTAATATTAAGGGAGTAATATCACCACATACATCAGTAATATCATTAATGTCAGTAATATGAGTAATATGAATAATGTCAGAAATATCATACATCAGTAAAACACAGTGCTGGGTTTTAAGGTGGTGACTTTGCAGGAGGTGACTTAGAGAACAGACATGTTCCTCAGTAAGGTGGGTGTCCCTTGTGCTGGACCCCCCCCAGGTCCAGGCTGTGAGCAGCTCCTGGAGTGTTAAACAATGGAGGGTTGGCTTCCTAGACTACCACACACACATCCATTTACAGCTCAATGTGGTGCTGATTTGTGGCTGGATTGGATCCAGGCTTAATCCATGCTGCTTTCACGTCTTCATTTTCTATGGGCTGATTTCCCAATGCTTGCCACCCCAGGGTCTGAAATAAGCATTATCACCAGCAGGGTAAAGGCATTCCCCGCAGCAATGCTCCCAGGAGTGTCTCTCCCAGGAGTGTCGTGCAGCAGCATACCGTGATAATGATTTTTAATTAGCGATAATTTCAATTACTGGAGGCTCTTATCCTGTCCTCTGCCAGCTGCTGCAATAATCTCCATACTAATCCAGCCACTCTCATTAAATATTGGACATTTAATGTCCTTCATGCAGATTCCCTGCATGTTTCTCTCAGAAAGATTTATAGGTCTTAGGTCCTTTACCGCACTGAGTGTATTGATTTGCCTTCAGAAGGATCTAAGATCTGGCCTGGCTTTAGGCTGAGTAAAGACAATCGGCACAGCACACAAAGCGGCTGGAGCACAGCATTCATTGAATACGTTCATATTTTTCGTGAACGCTGAACTGAAAGAATCAGTTTACAAATTGTGAACGTGAGTGACGTTCGCTCTTGTGAGACTTGGATGCCGCTCGCGTTTTATGACAGTAGTAAAGTTTGCTGATTACATACTAGCATGGCTGCTGCTTCGAGTTCGGACGTTTCTGCTGAAGGCAGTTTGTTTAAACAATTGAGTCCGTTTTTTGAAGAAATCAGTGTAGATTTAGATGGGGAAAAACCATTGAACGTTGAAAAAACGACACATTGAGTTAAAGCATCAAAGCAGTTTTAGGGAATACCTTCATCCTAATTATGAGCACAAAAAATCATTAACTAAGTACAAGACTAAGAAAAAACAACCATAAAGATCACTGTTAACATGACATGACACAAGACCGATGCTCAACCTCAGAAATGGTTTTTAATGTAACTTAATATTTTTAATGAAACTCATGTCTGTGATTGTTTAGTGGTATATGACAGATAGAAGGAGAAAACTGAAGGAGGTTCATATCGAAAGACGTATTGAAAAAAAACTAACGAACGAACGTGAACTAGTTCATTTTTGGAGCTGTGAACTTCAAAATTTCAAACTCCAATCCTAGAGAGCCACATCCCCACGCAATGTTGTGTTTCCCCACCTTAAACACACCTGTTTCAACTCCTTGCACCTCCTTGTGCTAATTACTACACAGCTCTTGAGCTGAATCATTTGTGGTGGAACAGGGAAAGAACTAAGCTACACAGGGCTCCGGCCCTCCAGGACTGGAGTTTGACACCCCTGTGCTAGCGTGTAGGCTACTGGGTTTTTATCCTATCAGTGGGCCTGACAAGACAGGGTTGCATGGACATTATTAAGAACACCTCTATACCTGTTTATTCATGTAATTATCTAATCAACCTTCGTGTGGCAGGAGTGCAGTGCATAAAATCATGCAGATACAGGTCAGGAGCAATGTTTACATTAAACACCAGAATGGGGGGAAATGATTTCCATGATTTTGATCATGGAGTGATTGTTGGTGCCAGACAGGCTGGTTTGAGTGTTTCTGTCACTGCTGAACTCCTGGGATTTTCATGCACAACAGTCTCTGGAGTTTAGTCAGAATGGTGTGAAAACAAATGTTCTGTGGATGGAAATGCCTTGTTGATGAGAGAGGTCAGTGGAGAATGGCCAGACTGGCTCCAGTTTACAGAAAGGCTTCAGTAACTCAGATAACCACCCTGCACAACTGTGGTGAACAGAATATCATCTCAGAATGTAACACTCATCAAACGTTGAGGCAGACCATGTCGTGTTCCACTCCTGACAGCCAAAAACAGAGAGCTGAAGATGCAATGGGCACAGCCTCACCAAAACTGGACAGTTGAGGACAGAGAAATACAGCCTGGGTCAGAATTTGGCATCGACAGCATGAATCCATGGACCCACACTAGTTTGTGTCAACAGTCGAGGCTGGAGGTGGTGCTATAATAGATTGGGGAATGTTTTCTTGGCACATTTTGGGTGTGTTAATACTAATCAATCATTGCTTGAATGCCACGGCCTGTTTGAGTATTATTACTGACCATGTACATGCCATCATGGCCACAATTTACCAATTTTCTAATTATTCCAGTTTGGTGATGTCACAAAGCAAAAGTCTTCTCAATTGGGCCTCATTAATGCGACAACGAGTTCAGTGTTCTTCATTGGCCTTTCTAGTCACTGGATCTATGGAATGTATAGTGGAATGGGAGATTCGCAGCATGAATGTGCAGTTGACAAATCTGTAGAAATTGCATGATGCAATCACGTCAGCATGGACCATAACCTCAACGGAATGTTTGATTTCATTCTCATTATCAAATGTAACTTGGCAAAAACATTTTGGCCCAAAAAAACCCTGATTGTGACATGAAATAAGGGTAACTCATTTCTGCTTAACAAATGATGAGAGTCCGTCGGGTCACTGCGGCAAGAGTTTGGAGCAAATACCTTGTAGACACATGGCCCAAGAGGATGTTACCCCCAACTGTCTTTTTCAGATTGCAGTGAGAAGCAAAATTCACCACAGGAGATTGTACCAGAACCACCCGGTCAGCAGTAAATTGATATTAAAAACCCAAGGCTTAGTACTGAGGGACACTTGATCATGAAGCCTAATTATAGCAGATGCACTGAAATGTAGTGATGAGTTGGACCTCCCAAGGTTCTGTGGGCCACCATCCACCCAGCAGCACTGGCCCTCAGCTTTCCCTGTCCCACTGATTCCCAAGGCGGGTGGAACTCGAGCTTTGAAATCTCCAGAGAGACACAGGAACATCTGGGTTCTGGTTTCAGGGCATGGTGGCAAAACGGGAGCGATAAACAAGTGCTGAATTTGAGGCTTTGACTCAAGCTCATCAACCCTGCGACACCCCCAGCAGAATTCTAAATAAAAACTGCTGACAGTGGAGCAGTTTGTCACTTTGGCGGGGGGGCCTCCACCCATCTGTGACCGCGGGGTGGCCGTTAGATCAGGTGCCATGGCTGTCATCCCTCTCAGATGAGCACTTCGCACCCTAATGTTCCCCCGTATTAATGAGACTTTCTACGGCAACGGTGAAGACGCGGAGCTAGCCTCTTCCAATGCTCTCTCTCCATTGGCTGGGACACAGTCATGCTCCAGTAATAACCAGACACCTGATACATGATGATGGGGGAGGGGGGGCATCAGATCCCATGTAAGCAGGCTGAGATGCAAGAGGCAGCTATCAATGCTGGAAAACACAGGGACTCGTCAGTCATGCTGTGTCACTCGTCGTGTCATTAAGTCACAGGAACTGGAGCATGTTCAGCCACACGCGAGCCAGGGAGTCTGGCGGCCGCCTTTCACACTTTGCCCGAAGCCACGCCCATGCCGTGTTTTAACACGCACTGCCTCTGCATCGTGCGATCAGTCACTGCCCCTCCTCAGTCGTGATCAGACAGTGCAAAGCGATGCTTGGCACCGGCTCTCAGCTCTTTCTGCCCAGAGAGCACCCTGTTCCCCCCCACCCACAATGGTAGTAGTCAGGTGCCCGGTCCACACGCCATGTCGGAGCAGTCAAATGACAGCTCCATGAGAAGCCGTCGGAGTTCCGGAGCAAACAGGTGCAGTTGGAGGTGCGGGTGGGACAGTATTGTTAGGGATATCCAACTGACACCTGGCCATTGGTCCCAGCTGCTTGAGGCATGACGTGTTTGCCAGATACACACACCAATGAGCTGGATTCTTGGGGTTTGGCATGGAAGGGGTGCTGACATGCAGTCCTATTTCGGCTCGGAACTCGCCTGGCCTCCGGATTCCTGGGTCTCCCACAATCTCTGCGGTAACCAGTGCCGTCATCAGCAGCAGTGTGCGTGTCGCAATGCAGGCAGCCGTCATGAACTGAGCCTTACCAGGAGAATTGTGCTGCGGACAATGTGCCATCTGAAATAACAGCCGCCACACAGCACGCTGCTGGGGGTGGAGGTGGGGTGGGATGGTCGCCGGAACAGCGGCATACTTGTCATCGCTCTTGTGGCTGTAAGTGGCGGCGTGGGGGCATCGCGTGGCACGGGATCAGCTCGTTGTCTCCCTCCTCCCACACGCCGGCCACGCTCCTCTGCCCACTGAAAGAATGCGTGAAGGTCTCTCAGGTCCCTGTTGCAATTCACCAGCCTGTCATCACCAGGGGCAGAAATAGCTCTGCCTGCTCTCTTTCAGGGTTTTCCGGAGCCAGCTGCCGGCACAGCTGTAGGCCAGTAATCAACCAGGACAAGAAAGGGCAGGCCGTCAGCGGGCCGCCAATGGCCAGGGGCAAGCCCCACAACACGTCAAGGCTGTTTAGGGAGTCGCAACGGGGCTAGCAAGCCAATTGTGTGGGGTGCCAGCGGCAAGGCCAGTGTATCAGCAACATAGTGTGATGACTTAATGCGCAGAGTAACAGGGGCCGCCACAATGAGCTGATTACAGTGCATGTCTGATGAATGACATTAGGGGTCAACTCATTACAAAACAATACTTTTCAGTAGGAAACCTCACTTCATGTGACAGAAACACGAAAAAGGAGCAGGAGGCAGAAGTGGAGATCTTATGGGCTATAATGCTGTGATTAAAAGATGATATCCCTGTGTCTGGACACTGTCCTGGTAGCTCCAGTGATGAGATCCCTGTGTCTGGACACTGTCCTGGTAGCTCCAG
>JABFEB020000060.1:16848860-16860479 GCA_019775895.2 Stomatorhinus ivindoensis
TGTGGGTGTTGAACCCTCTCACCGGGAAAAGTGTGGGTGTTAAAACACCCACATCCCCCACGGGTGCGACGCCCCTGTATTAACATAATGTATAATGTATACTAATGAACGTTTTCAGCATAGAAATGTAATTTTACTTGATTGCAAGATAGAAAATATAAACATATGGTTAGATGGTTAGAACTTAGTGAGTGATTTGTATAAATAACTGTACCCCGCGATGAATTGGCATCTCGACCACAATGTCTCCTGTTTTGTCCTCTGTGACTATTTATTATTTCAGTCGACTTCTTGTTGTATGCTTTCTTGTGTAATTCATGTCTTCTGATGCAAGATTATGACGATCACGTCCTGTGTGCGTGTTGTCACTGGATGTACCGCAGGAACACGGTAAGAGCCACTCAGGCACCGCCACGCGTTTCCCCGGCAGAACAGGAGCAGGTTTTCAAGTTGTGTAGCGAATGGGTATTTACCGGTGTCTGGAACATTTTCAGGTCCGTTAAAATAAGAAGGCAAAAACACAAAGCGAGTGACAGCAGGGGACACGATAGCGAAGACACTTAGAGAGTAATAAGGCCTGGAGCACTCGAAGGAATTACACGATAAGCAACAGGTGTCCTGTGTATTTCCGTGTCGTAATAAGGTGACTTTAGAAAAGAACAATAATAAAAATAATACTTCATTTTTAGTTGAAACTATCGTTAATTCAACTGTGCATTCGTTAATGAATAATGGTTTTTGTCCCCCCCTCCCACACACACACACACACACTTTTTGTGAGGCTGTGACAGTGGTAATTGTACTGTTAAACTAGTTAATGTTCGTACAAAACAACAATGACAGTCATTATGCTCACTGGGGAGAGAGGTATTCCATGGGTGAAACTAGCTCGTGACCGCATTCCAGCACGTTCAATACGTTGCTGGTTGCCAGTGCAAGTATGCATTAAATCATGTTTTCTTGTGATCCTCTTTAAATTTCCCCTACACTTAATTTATGCATGATATGCGTATTAAATTAATTTTTTTCCTGTAAAAATGTAGAATCGGGGCGAATACTATTCTACTATTTTATATACTCAAAATGTAATGAGATCTTTCTCTGATTATGACGCATTAAAAGGCCGTGGTGTAATATGACGATCAGCGCAGGCGCAATATGAAGATAATCCAGGGTCATTCGCGATACAAGACGCGTTTGCCAAACTATTTCTCTCGGCAGGAAATATGATTGCGTTCATTATTTTTCAGCCCTATCTGAAGATAAAGATAATTGTATCCACTTCCACCTGCAGGCGGCACGGTGGTGCAGTGATTAGCACTGTCGCCTCTGGGACCGAAGTTCAAGTCGCCGTCAGGGTGTAAAATTTGCATGTTGTCATCGTGGGCTTTTCTCCGGGTGCTCCAGTTTCCCCCTATACAGTCCAAACTCGTACTAAGACGTTAATAAAATCGCATTCTTTCTATCCGCATTATGTCTCGACCTCCGTCTTTTACACTGACTTGCTACAATACTGTTTTGACAGGGGGCAACGATCCGCGTTGTCCAAAGGCCAGCACTGTAACGTGATAGATTTATGACGTACTAAATATTTTGATACATTTACGATACTCATAGCTCTAGCGATTCATTTGTTTCTCTTCCATCCATCCATTATCTATACCCGCTTATCCTACTGGGTCGCGGTGGGTCCGGAGTCTACCCGGAAGCAATGGGCACGAGGCAGGGAACAACCCTGGACGGGAGGGCAGCCCATCGCAAGGTACACCCACACACCATTCACACCTACGGGCAATTTAGTAACTACAATTAGCCTCAGCATGCCTTTGGACTGTGGGCGCAAACCGGAGTGCCCGGAGGAAACCCCACGACGACACAGGGAGAACATGCAAACTCCACACACACAAAATCACAATCATTGCAGGCGGAGACTCGAACCCAGCTCCCAGAGGTGTGAGGAAAGTGCTAACCACTTTCGCTGAATAGTAATTTAATGAATAGACCCTCCGAAATTAATCGAATGGCTAAACTATAGGTTAAGTCTATTAGAATGTTGTCATGTTTCTACCAACCCAACCTGTGCACCCACCACTGTGACTGCTGGTGCTCGTTCTTCCTCTCTGGCATACAACACATCTTCGTCACACAGGTGCTGGCTCTGTGTCAGGTCTTTGATGATGATTATTACAGATGCTTTGGAGACATCTGGCGGTAGTTTCTAGTGACTTGGTATGTTATTTTTCTGGAATTACGCACTTGAATATAAGCGTCAAATGCCTCTAATACTTAAAAAAATTAAATCCTAGGATGCTATTAATGTAATTAAAAGACAAACTAAAATAAAATTATATATACACTTTGTTTGTACTTGACACCAATTAATCTCAGCTTTTTGGGTCCCGAACCTGATTTTGAATTCTAAGAGCCTTCACTCAACATTGTGGATATATCTTTGTAGAGCAACACGGGATATTGGAAAGAGAATTATGAATTTGACGTCAGCGGTTTCGGCTTGGTTGAATGGGATCAAGTTGGAAAATCACTTTTCCTCATGCGGTCATTATGCCATCTAACCGAAGCCGAGTAGCGCTTCATGCAGCATCAGAGAGGAGTGTCACACTTGTCTACGGTCGAGCAAACGTTTTTTCTCCCCTGCTTCCTATCCTGCAGATCCCGACGCCCGGGCGCGGAGCACGCGGGGGGATTCCCGAGGATTACCCGGCGTGCCCCGCGGGGAAAGATGGCGGTAGAGCAGCGTAGGCGAACGTGAACTTTACCTCAGAAAAAGTAGCGGCCGAGTGCCGGATAACTGTCTGAAGAAGGGTCGCTGGAACCAGAAAAGAGCTTCTGGGTGGTTAAGCAGTGTACATAAACCGAGAGCGTCCAGGCTGAGCGAGTGGGACAGGCTGCTAGCCGTAGCAGACGCGGCGTCGGCCGAAAAAAAAGAAGGGAGAGAGGACCGGATAAACTTTATTGACTTGGACCGGGAGCCGAAACAGGATTACGCACGTCCGTCAGCAGTGACGGGCTGCGGAAATGGATGGTAAGAAGGGGAAAGAGTACAAGCCGACGAGCGGGGGTGGCAAGGCGGTTCGGTTTGACGGGGAGGGATAAGGGGTGGGGGAATGTGGGCCGGAGAACCGGAGCCGAATCACAGTTCAGTCACATTCAAGGAGCGTCGGAAGCGGAGGTGATAGCGTACCCTTCCTTTATTTATAAATGAAATTGATTTTTTTGGCACCAAAAAGGTACAGGACTGGGTTGTTGTGTCAGCTGAGCTGAAGTTGGTTCCTCGCCAGGTGAGCCGGATCTGGACGTCGCTGATTTTATTTAAGTGTGGCTCTCTGAATTTAAGTAACGTTATCCAAACCCTCCGAGAAATAAACGGTCATCTTTAGACGGCAGAGGAAGGACGCAGGCAGTTTAATGAAAATTCAGGTCTATTAAAAGCGTCATGTATGCGCTTGTTTACTGGTCGTTTAATATTATCGCTGTGCTGTATTTGCATGTTATACGGGTATAGCGGGGGACAGGCGAGCAGCACCGACGGGTTCGACGGGGAAGGGAATGATGTCAGCCGCGCACCTATGTGCTTTCAGGCTGGGAGCCGAGGTCCACTCCCTCAAACTTACGCTGCAGCCTCTAGAGCCGGCACACCGGGAAGCTGTCAAAACATCTGGGTAACCCCCCTCCCCCACCAATAACCCCGTGATCGCCAGTTTGTATGGCACGTTAAGCCGGATCCACGCTCAGCGTTCCTGTCGTGGGCTCAGATTTTTTTTACATTAATTTATAAATGACCGGAGTTGTGATTTTGGCAGAACATTTATAGGACCTCACAGGTAAGAGGACCCGAAATGTAGATTGCACCCATTTACCCGTCGTTGTGGACTGTATTTAAATCAGTCACGGTCAGGGACAGCTTGGGGGCGATATCTGATATGCATTTGTGTTTTGCGCTGGTGCAAACGAATAGATAGTTAGATTTTAGCATTCATGTGGGCTGATAAGTTTAGTTCATGGGTCAAAATCCTGTAACGGCAGTCGTTGTTTTGTAGTGTTGAAATGGTAAAGGCAGATATGCGATCTCGAAGGCAGGAAGAATGAATCCTTTAGCAATAAGCCGAACCATGGACTTCAGACAGTGAGTGCCAAGATGTGCTTGAGTGTCGTTTTCGTAATCTTTGGTACGGGTGTGTAGATTGAAAACAGACCATTAGCTTCCAGAGGAATTTGAACTAACATCACCGCGTTCAGCTCGGACAGACATGATTATATCGTTAGATTTGTGTTACTGACGAGACGGAAACACGAAACGAGGCTACATCTTAACTGCTTAATTTGTTTATAATCTGAAAGGTCTTGCAATCAGTGAAGTGTAACGTTAAACCTCTGAAGTGTGCAGTCCGTTGAGCTGCGTCAACGATCTAAGGTTTTTAAATGTTTTTAAATGTTTGACTAGTGCATTCATCGAAACCGCGTCAGTTTGTTAAATTGTTCTGTTTCCCATGAATGGCGCTATGTTTGTGTGATCAGTACAATTAGTTTAGTGGGCAAAGGGGACCTTTAAAAACAGTATAGGCTGTGATACTGGAGGGGTGAGGGTCTCACGTTTCCTTGGGACGGTATCCGATAGTAGGAGAATCCAGAAGGCACCTGCGGTTAGTGGTGTGCTGGTTATTTCTTTGCGCTCAGCCTCCTTCTCGTGGTGCAAGTGTTTACTGACAGCTGGTGACGAAAGCATCCTGAATGAAGTCTGGAAGTCTGAATTTGGGGCATCAGTCCATGATACTGCTCTTAGGAGACCTGTCAGAGGCCCTTAACTGCTTTTTCATCTGTGTACCTGAAAAGTCCAGCACGTTCCAAGCACCAGGAGCCAAAGCAAAACTCCTGATGCCAGCTAGTGCCAAGCTGGCGCTGACTCATGCTTTGTAACAGACTGTATGAGGCCATGTTAGACAGGGGCGGTGTGATCCAGCTGTGTGGGGCGTGCAAGTTCTAGCGGTGAGCCGGCACTGTGAAACACATGTGGACGTGTAGGTCATGCTGTTAAGCTACACTGTTGGCTCAAGGTTTGGTTGAGACAGGGGGAGAGTCACTGGACTTTCAGCAGAAGGTAGCTCTCTGCAACCCCCCCCCCTCCCAGACTCAGACTC
Source organism: Stomatorhinus ivindoensis (assembly GCA_019775895.2). Lineage (NCBI taxonomy): Eukaryota > Metazoa > Chordata > Actinopteri > Osteoglossiformes > Mormyridae > Stomatorhinus > Stomatorhinus ivindoensis. The sequence continues at coordinate 16,854,017 of JABFEB020000060.1, forward strand.
AGACAATGGCTCTGTTGTCAGTGGGCATATGAAAGGGCTTCACACCTGGTCAGTGAAAACTGTCCATGAGGTCTCAGTGCTTGCAGGTCTGTGCTTGCCCTAACCATGTTTAAGCATTTAAAATCCTGAGCTGTGTACATTCTCCTAACTGGAAATTGCAGGTATCAGTCAGGTTTCAATGGCTGCCGTAAGCGCTTATTCTCGGTGTTTTGTTTTTAGTAAGAATAGTTCTCCAATGCACATGGCTGACATTGCCCACAGCCAAGTGGGAGGCAGGAGGTAATAAAATAAGTACAAAACGTCAAAGGGAGTTGTCTTCTTCTAAAAGTATGATTCTACTCTTCCCCACCCAACCTTCAGGGACCGAAACACCACACAGGGGGTGGTTGAGTCAAACTCCACCAACATGAAGTATTCCAGGCCTTATCTGTTTGGCAAAACCACAGAGGAAGTGTTTTTAAAGCATCCTAAAAGCTTAAGTGAGCCTCTGAAAGCATGCACAATCCCCTGGAGAATTTCTGTGAAGACACTGCTGTTTTGTGCCGGGGATAATGAGACTTGTGGAAAAAGAGGGCAGCACCCCAAGCAAAGCAGACCGACCAGGGTCTTCTGATAAGAATGTGCTTCAGTGCAATGGCATTCTTGTGCAAATTTACCCCGTTGACACATGAGCTCATTGTTTTGATGTCAGGTTTCTGTTTTTCTGTGTTCCCTCAATCTGCTCATCAGGAGGCCTCTAAAGAATTGTTTTAACACTAGAGTTGCTATTCTCATGGGCAAAGATATTACCCCCCCTCCCCCAATACACCAGTGTCATCCCCCATCTCCCCATCTCCTTCTTAAATGGCCCTTTGGGAATGTTAATTAAGTTAGGTGCTAAGCTTTAACCCTGGTTTTACTATTATAGTCTGGTGAAATATGCCTGAGAATTGGCGCGGATTCAAACAAGAAGCCTTTCCTTTATCACTTTGTGTTGAAAGTCTGTCTGTCTGGCTGCATAGCGATTTGCCGTGTCAGAGATTCCAGATCACTGGGACAGGATGCCGTTTGTTAGTGAGCTACCCATGAGAGCTACTGAAAAGGCCTGCTTTTTGAGGGCATAGCATGAGACCTGTTGAACTGAAGGCAATGTTTACTTCCAGTGAATAAATCGATGTCAGGCCTGCGGCAAATACTTAATGAATTGGTTTCATGAAATGTTTGGAGCTCAAAATTATGTCGTTGTTTAAATGAGCCCTGTTGGGTCTTAGGCAGCCTGGGGCTTACCTCACTCTCTACTGACATATGTTCACTAGTAAAAGTTTTCCACCCTACTCCTGTGATGCTGAGCTCCAACTTACCTCCTGATAGCATTGATCTTGAATCTTTATGGGATAGGTGGAGGTCTTTCCCTGCCCAGGATCATTTTGTGTAGAAGATTGCATGGCATTGGTTAAAAATGTTCTTCAGTGATATCATGGTTTTCAGTATATGTTCTAATGACAAAATAATTGACTATTAAGTACATGGGGTCAGTCATTTCTGTGGAGATTCCTTCAGAGCTGGTCGTGCTTTGTAATTTGTAAAACAAAAGTACTCTTCATCTTGTGGTAAGCGTAATGAATGAGCAGATTGAACTGCTCTTAATTTGATTATTAATCTTTGCAGTAAACATCCTGGTCTGGTTTCCTGGTTATAATAGAAAAAAATTAATGAATCCAGCCTTTTTTATCCTCATTATGTCTCCTCGTTTAGCGAGGCATTTAAAACTGAGTAGTTTATGTTGAGTTCAAGTGAGTCAACATGTTCATACAGACAGCCAGCCAGTCAGTCAGCTTTGACACAGGTCATTCTGTCATGAGTGCCAGAGGGTAACACAGGAAACCAAGAATGACCAAAACTCTTTGGAACTCTGTTTACATACTGCACCAATTAATTCCGTTACAATTTTTGGTGTAACACATCTGTATCATCGATTTGTGTTTTTTTAAGCTTCTGTGCAGTTTGTTTTTGTTCTATAAGGCAAAAACCTGAATATCCGTTACCAACTATGAGGATAATTTCTCTGTCCCTTTAAAGCAGGGGTGCCCAACTCCAGTCCTGGAGGACCAGAACACTGCACATTTTTGGGTTTCCCCTCATTTAACACACCTGATTCAACTCCTTGTGCTAATTACCACACAGCTCTTGAACTGAATCATTTATGGTGGAACAGGGAAAGAACTAAGCTACACAGGACACCTCTGCTTTAGAGGTATAAAATCAAGCCTGACAACTTGAATATGTCAGTTTAAGTAGCAGGCCAGACGTTGGGTAACCCTAACCCACTGGGCTTTTGGAATATGCGATTGGTGTCTGATTCACACCATCCCGGATGCTGCTGGATGGCCATCCGGTGCGATGTTCAGGCTGCCGTTTCTACCCAGGAGATTCTTGAATCTGTTCCCAGCCCATCTGACGTGTGTTCCATTTTTGTCCAGCACCGACGTGCGAGGGAGACGTCGGGAGGCACGCATTCAGCACCAATATTCTGGCTCAAGCCACGTCATGTGCATACTTGAGTTTTCGGTTTCTGGAATGAGGGGTTTCCTTAATCTGAAGATGTTCATCCATCACAATCTTTTGTTTAAGCTATATGGTGTCCCCTTTGAGGTGAACCTGCTTCTTGATGGCGTTGCGACAGGTTTAAGAAGGATGTCAGGAGATGGTGTTCACATTTGAGCCTGCAGATCTGCATGCACATGAGCTGCATTCCAAAATATGTGTCCGTATTAATGGCATGTCAGCAAGAGGTCTCTCCTGAGCACTGTGCTACAGAGAGGCCAGTCCCTAGAGTTGATATACAGGAAGGCAGGAGGCCTGTTTTGTCTATCTGAGTGTTCCACCAACTGTGAAATTCATGAGAGCCTGACCCCCTGATCATCACCGTGTCGATGATGCGTTGCGGTCCCTTCCCCTGCCGCGTTGAATCATGACGAGAGCAGAATCAGCATTGTTCCGACCTCCTGCTGCGCCCAGCAATGTGGCCAAGGTCACTCTTTTGAGATCTGGCCGCACTCAGGAACAGACGTGAAACGTTACGCGACACTGGTGTGGTAAAAGTGCAGAAGTAGCTCTGTACTGGTACTAAGAGGTGATGTGTGTCATTGAGAAAACAGTCTGCAACCAGAGCGTCTGACAGCTTTTCCATACTGCAAGCTCTTAAATAATGTAATTTGACTCTAAGGAAGTTACTGGATATGCCTGTATCGCATGGCATAGCGCCACACCATACTGTATAGAGTTACACCTACGGGTAGCTGATGCATGCTGCCTGTCGCCTTTGTCCAGTGTGGAAATCTGTCAGCATTCATTTCAATTTGCCCCCCCTCCACCCATAATGCTGAGTCTCCTGCATCTTCGCTGCTGGCCAGTAATAGTGTGTTTTTGGTGACTCCTGACTGCAGTGCTCATCCCTTCTGCTCCCATTTCCTTTGTACTGCTATTTTTACCCCCATGCCTTCTATCACTCTTTTCTTCTATCTCTCTGCTCTTTCCCCACATGCCTTCTATTTCTCTATTCTTCCATCCATCCACTCTCTTCCCACATGCCTTCTATTCCTCCATCCATCCACTCTCTTTTACCACACACCTTCGTTTCCTCCATCCATCTGCTCTCTTTCCCCACATGCCTTCTATACCTCTGTCCGTCTTCTCCATTTTCCCACATGCCTTCTGCTCATCCTGTTCTCCTCTTTTCTCCTGGGGCAGAGACCGGTGCCAGGCCTCCTTGCTTACTCAGCTGACTGCTGTGTTTTAATTAATAAATGACATGGGGAAGGAAAGAGACAGATCTGCTTTATGGGATTTTGCCTCCCCCCCCCCCCCCAGCTGTGCCATGCTATTTTCCTTTGTCTTCAGCAGCAGATGAGTTTCTGACTGTGGGGAAGCTTGCAGGAGATATTTATGTGCACAGCAAAAGCTTCATATGTCTGTCATCCAAGGCGAAATTCCCATAGTGAAGCGTGTCATTAAGTTTCTGCTTCTTGATCGATTCCTATTTAAATATATAAATAAATGAATATAAACATTCTGTCAGCCTTGGATTTCTTCTGGCCTGGGAGTATCAGCCGTTAGTTGCTTTGGTTAATTTTTAGTTGTCGCCTCTGGCATCTGTGGTAGCGGCGCCTGCCGTACACCGTGGGCTTTAGTGGCGTCGAAACTGCGCTTAGGGGCCGGCGTGTGAGATACGAAGCAATAAAAGGAACCTCATCCTCAGGATTAACTGGCACACGTCCAATACCTCGATAGTCTCTCAGGGATTTTCAGACCTTTATATGAAGTGTCACTTAAATGTTGCCATTAATATTGGACCATGAATAGTGAGGCAGAGCTTGTCCTGGGCTGTATCCACGCTCTGGTTAAAGGGTCAGTGCCTGTCCTGGGTTTTATCATTACTGAGGAGCTGAAGGGGCCATGCCTGTTCTCGGCTTTACAGTCACTCAGTGGTTAAAGGTGCAGAGCCTGTCCTCAACTTTATTATAACTCACTAGATAAAGTAATGGAATCTGTCCATCTTCATAATTCAGTGGATAAAGGGGTGCCTGTCCCGTGCTTTTAAATCACTGGGGTTAAAGGGGTGGAGCCTGTCATCATCTTCATCATAATTCAATGGCTGAAGGGCTGGATCCTGTCCTGGGTTTTATCATTCAGTGTTTGAACGGGAGGAGTCTGTACAGAGCTTTAGTTACTCTACAGCTATATAGTTGGAGAAGTAGGACTGCAGACAGCAGTGAATGGACGTGCATAGTGCTTTTAGGATAATATAAGAGAAAAATTGGAGTCTATGAAAATGGCATGGAAAAAATTACCCTGAAAGATGAACTCTAGAGGAACACAATGAAGCAGAATTGACCTTGACTGGCTTTTCAATCTGTCAAACAATCAGGCCACTGGTAGTTATACCTCAGTGGTATCTTGTGGCCCCCTGTGGCCTTCAGGTTTATACACACCCTGCCTGCTTTCATTAGAAAATACTGAATATCTTAATTGCCAAATATTTAAAATCTTTTTGAATGGTAAAACTTTGCTCAGTATTAACATTGTGAACCAGAAACAAAGATCTAATGGACACCTAAATCTACTGTGTTCAAACAGAATATAACCCGATGGTCAAGACATAGTAGAAGGAGCATTTCTTCATTTACTAGGTCTTGCTGCTCGTTGCTTTTGTCCTCTGTGTACACATGGTGGAAACACTCATCATGGAGCAAAGTTTCCATCATCAGGGTGAGTGAACACTGCAGTGAAGGATTTCATTATCTATTCTACCCCAGGGGTGATTTAAGTGTGCGACTGGCATTAGCTGCACTTCCCTCTCAACATCTGAATTCATTTGCACCAAGGACCATGTTCCAAATCTGCTCCAGGCCCATCGCTTGGACCCTCCTCCAGCACCGACGAGCTGAATACCCTGAAGTGGAGGTCCATTTTCGCTCCAGTGATGGAGCCAGCTTAGCAGAGACATTCTTGGTGGTAGAGCTGGGTGATATGGCAAAAAAAAATTATCACAATATTTTTTCCTGTATTGACCGATATCCATAATTATCAATATTTGTTTCACAATGCTGTTCCGTGTAGTAATGTAATAAAATAATAAAAATAACTCTATTCTAACAAATAAAATGAATACCTTGAAATAAACAATATTAGTAAACAAATACTTATTTTCCAACAAATTTGACTGTTTACATACAAAATTCCCTTAAAATTATGGAAGGTTATTGATTTTCAAGTATTCAAAGAAACATAGCTCAAATCAAAACCATATAATAATGTAACAATGTGCAAAACTGTATAATATTGCAAATATGTTAAAATAAAGCAGGACAGAACTGACTGCAACAAGTATCTTTCTTCTTAGTCTCTTAAAGACCTTTTAAAATTCTGAGGTAGAAAAGTACCTAAACCAAACAAAAAACACTTATTCAAAAAAATGCCAAATCATGGTTAGATTTTTTTTGTCCGGCGCTTCAAAATGTCACCACGTGTCACCATGTCACATGATAAAAATGCTCGTGAGAACAAGACGACTTGAGACAGACCCTGCGGTACAAACTTTAACCACCTCCGTGACGACACAACTTTGCCCTTATTGGCTGAAGATTTTAGTCACGCATGACGTTTGTATCCCAGAAAGTTCCAATACATTATCTGCTATTTCTCCCAAAAAGCACGTAAAGCAGTGAGAACTGGTTTTTAATTCATTTACCTGGTAAAATAAAGTTTAAATAAATTACATAAATGCTCTAATAGTACACGTAAGTTAGTGGTTTATTTGTTAGTTGCTGTAATGTCACACTGCTTTATTTGTTTAATCGTCCAATCTGTGAAGAAGGCATTTAAGTAAGAATTGCATTGTACTCTATTAGGGGTGGGCGATATACCGGTAGACACGACTAACCGGTAGAAATTTGTCAACCGGTAGAGATTTTGGTCTATCGTC
>JABFEB020000060.1:16860579-16873191 GCA_019775895.2 Stomatorhinus ivindoensis
TTGTGATATATATCGTTATCGAGGTAGAAAATTGTTTCTACCGTGATAGAAGATTTTGGTTATATCGCCCACCCCTATACTCTATACATGACATTAAAAACTTTGAATCCTTGAAATACATGTATTTGATCTTTTTACACAGGGCCACTATACACAATAGTTTTATTCACTGCTAACAGTTTGTATCAGGAGTTGCTTATTGTAAAAGAAGTAATGTGCACGCAGGTGACATTTGTACAGATTTATCTACACCCTTCTGACAGTGCTGCCATTGCAGTCAGGTCTCACACACTACGAAGAGTAGAAGTTGTCCGACTTGGCTGCAGTCAGTTTATACTCCACCTCTGCGCTCCACGTTGCGTCAGCTGCAGACAGACCTAAGTCCAAGTCAAACGCACCCATTGCTTCTTTAAGGGAGGATGGGCAAAATTACAGCATCGTTGGTGATTGGCTGTTGTGCTGGTGCTCAGTAAACCTCGGCTCGATAGGCCATCGAGTTGTCTGTCTCAGCGCATTCTCTAAAACGGAGCAAACTTGGTTGATTGAGTTTTATAGTCTGTGTGTATTGTCGTGATCGTCCAAATATTTTATCGATAAAAAATTGAGATCGTTTTATCGCCCAGCACTACTTGGTGGGAATTGTGGTAATTCCTTTGTCTAGCAGCAATGCTGGGAAAATCTGCACTACACTAGGAGGGACTTGGATAAATCCCAGGTTGTTGCTAATTCTTCGCTTGTGGGAATAAAAACATTTTTTATTTTTTTACTATAATTTGCTGAGTGCTTGTCTTGTGTTCCTCTGTGCTCTGTGACTGGTTTATGGCTCACTTCCAGGCCATCCCCATCCCCCCTGGTCCCCACGATGGCCAGTGTCTATGTTTACGCCTTTCTGATGGCGTTCCCCCTGGCGACCTTTGTGCCAGTGCTGATGGCAAGCACCATGCGTCACGGTTGCTACCGGCCCCGTCTCGTGTTCCCTGCCTGGTTGTTCTGTGTGTGCGCCTGGCTCACTCTACACTCCGTCTTTTAAACAACTGGTGCAGCCTTCAGCTGGTAGCTGCCAGGCTGCTCCAGGGCTATGTGGCATTGTGTGCAGGCATGATACTCTCACCTGGCGGATTGACAGCAAGAGGAGGGCATGAAGCCTTTATTAGTGTCCTGTTAGGACAAAAGTAGTAACTCTCCCATGCATCAATACTAAGCAAATTTGCCTTTTTCTCCCTCAAAACTCCCTAAATCACAATCTGCTGGAGCATCTGTTCTAAAACTTGGCCAAAGAGGACTTAGTGCAACAAAACAGTTGCAGCAGAATATCGGCGTTAGAGAACTGACAGGTTAAGTGGACTAGGTGGAAAGTCGATACCACTGTAATTGGGCCTGGGTTGGGGGGGGGGGGGGGTGTGAGGCCGCCGGTGTGTGTTTCTTGTGTCAGACTCCTCTATCCTCGATCTTCAAATAGTGTTGTTCAGCTATGCAGGATTGACTTCCCTTCGCTGCATTTGAAAGAATGTGTGTTTCTGAGTGTGTGTCTGGCTGCAGGATTCCAGCAGGTCCACACGCTTCTTGCACATGCTCTGGTGGTAACAGTGTGCAGAATATTCTGCCTGCCTGTCTTAATGAGCTCTTACTGCTGGGCGGCTGAGCCGACACATTCCTCTGTGAGCTGTCAAAGGCCTGCATTTTACACAGCTGTCGGCTCTTAGTTCTGGACCACAGGTTCATCCGGCTTTTAGTGTGGCCCTGGAATCTAGGTCAACAGTCACCCTTTTGGTGTAGGGTCTCAGAAAATGGCATGGCCATTGGCCGTTGGTTCAAGCTGCCCCCCTCTGCTGGGCATGGGAATTTTAGGAGTGAGTGCTTGTTACGCGAACCCCCATTTACAGCAATGACATTTCTAATGTCTATGTTCCTGTCGGATGCTGACTGAACCGCCACAGGTGCTGTTGTGCTCTGCCAGATTATAGGCTGATGCTGGGAGGAAGCTGGACCAACAGCATTAGTGTGCCATCGTTAGTTATCCTCAGAGGCAGCAGGGAGGAGGATCCCTTAATTACAGAACTTATCTTTGACTTTCATGTACTTTGTGTTGTGCTGCAATAGCAAGGTCCTTCATTCCATAATGGACGGCACGTGCGGCGGGTCGAGACAGTCGCAGATGCCTCTCTCTCCTTTCCTTATTAAGCTGACTGTGCTCTGATTTATGTATTTATCATTCTCAGTGGAGGTGGAAATGATGCAGGACCTTCTGCTGGGGGTGCATGACCTCACAGATGGTTTCCTAAACCAGGGTGCGGCAGCAGACACACCGGCTTGTTTATCAGACATCACTGTTTAAAGAGAAAAACAGAAACAAATCTGGCTGCATGTGTGGCTCATCCAGCAAGAGTATATGTTTGTGTCCCTAGGAAGAGAGGGTCTTTTCTGATGTAGCCTCTGGAGTCCTGATACTGTGTGGATTGGAGACCATTCTTAAAAATGTGCTCAAAACTTAAATAAATACAATGGACAAGTGCCGTGGACCTGTGTTCTTCAAAAAGGATTGTCTATTCCTCAGTATCTGTGCATATCTTGAAATTGGGATAATATGTCTTGATTGCCTCGCTTGTGCAAATATGGTTGTGGAAATGTACCGCCTTTTTGTAAAGCCATAGGATACTCTGTGTGCCTCTCTCAAGGTTTCGTTCATGCCTTAATGCTGCGTGTATGTGTCTCAGAGAGCATGCAGCAGGTGAAAGCTCAAGGTGATCCCCTTTCAGGAATGTGGGTATCTGACCTGCATCAGAAACAAGGCACAGAACAATGCGGCCTTAGAGAAAGTGGCCACATACACACCATCTTCCTCCTTTTTCACATGGTCTTCCTCACTTAGATGCTTCTTGCCTCTAAGTACTCACACTTAGCCTGGTTGTTCTGTACGATGCCCAAGCACGATTGTCCCCCCCCTCCCCACTCCCCCCCGCTGGTCTGCGCTCACATTGCACTTGGCCCAAGCATGCTTTTGTCATCACCGTGCGACATTTTTGTGTTGAAGAGAACATTGGAGGGGAAGCACTGTTGCACAGCAGAATGGAATTCATGATTAATGTCCTTATTTTGAGTTATTTTGGGCATGATAACACACACACACACACTTATCAAGTATATATAATAATTTTTATTTATTCATGCTGCACAAGACAATAGTCCCACATTTTACCAAATGTGAGTGTTTGTGCAGACTAGTGTTGCTTGGGACACAGGTCCTGAAAAGGTACAATGGTACCACATTTTTTAACACTGGTATTACATTTCTTGAGTGTCAGTTAGAGCTGGGTGATATGGCCTAAAAATAAAATCTCTGATTTTTTTTCACAATAAATCCGATTTTCGATTTTAATCGATTTTCCCCTCCCCTACTCAAAATCAAACTACAGACGACAAATAAATGGTTCAAAACAAGTTTTAACTTTATTTATTTATTTATTTTACTTTAAAGTGCAATCTGACAAGCCAAAATAATGCTTTTGTAAGTGAGATGGCAGACCACGCCATTGTAAAAACTTTAAGCATGTTAATGAATCCTGGCTTTTCCACAGTATCTATGTGCGCCATGTCTTTTGCAATATACATCACGACAGCGTTTGTCATCGCCTTCCACCGTGCCCCATTCTAATCATATGGCACACAGTTCGAAAACGTGTCAGGGACGGTTGCTTGCTTAACTTTGGATGTTGTGCTGGTGCTGCGGGTATTTTCATTTCGCTGGTAGCTGCACTTCTCCCACTCTATGTGACTCTGCTTTAGGTGCTGGAATAAATTTGTCGTGCTGCTTCCTTTGGTTGCAACAGTTTTTAAACAGACTTTGCAATGAGGACCAGTTCGGTCTGTGTCCGACAGCACAAAACTGAACCATTGCCATGTTGTTTGTGAATCTGCTACAGTGTTTGGGTGCGCCGCGCTAATTTACCCGTGAAGAACGGTGCGTCGCATTAGTTCCGCTATTGGCACTCGCCTGTAAAATAAGTAATAAAATCGATTTTCATAAAAACACATTGGCCTCAACTGTAAATTCAAATTAATCGATAAAATCGATTTCTCGCCCACCTCTACTGTCAATACTAATTACATTATTACAGACATTAAGTGCTTTCACACTGAAGTCCCTGCACTTTCTCTATGTAAGAATATGTAAGAATTGGATGTGCATAACATGATGTTGGCATTAATATCACACGTCGCCTCTGCACCAGTACAAGTTTTTACACCTGTGGAAAACTAGCACCTTGAAACACCTTGGTACTTTCTTGAAGTACTAAATGCACGGAATCTGGTGTGGTGGAAAAGCCCCCTTTAGTTGAGCGATTAACTGGACAGCTTTTCAGTGTTGTACTTTTCGTACATGCTGTACGTTCTCTGCTATCCCCCAAACTACTTCTGAGTACCAGCTTCTTCTGTTACTACCAGGGGAGTACTGTGGAGCATGAGCAGAGCACCTAGGCCACCCACACCCAGCCACCCCCCCATTCCATACCGAAGGCCGAAGTACAAAACTTGACAGATTAACAGTGCCAGAGAGCTAGTGACGGGGCTGGTGCTGCACCAGGGCCCCTAAAGAGTCTGTGAAGTGGCTCACCTTTAAATGGAGTACATGGCTTTTATGGCAGCGTTCAGTTATATGGTGGTAATAGCAGTCTGGCACTGTGGGTAATTCGATCTGGAAATTGACCAGCCAGGATGTCTGATGGGCTCCCTTTCATTGGCTGCGATGTCATTTCCTGTGCTCACAGGCTTGAAGGTTGAAGCAGATGAAAGCCAGTGTTTAGTGGAATATGACCTGCTCAGCCTGAGGTTTCAGGATGCACTTGATGGACTTGACTTGGATTGGGCCCATAGCTAGTGGTGATGTCACACTCTTCACAGTTTGATTGGTTAGCTGAGCTGTCTGTACTGGTCAAGTTGGACGTAGGGAGGAAGTACCCCCAGCACTGGATTAAAAAAATACCCTAACTGTTTGGTTTTTAAAGAAGCATTAAGGTTTCATTGCACCTTGAAGTGGGATATGCTGATTAAGCATGTCTTGCTCTGCCTAATTGCTTCCTCGGGAAATAGCGCTCCGTTTATGCTCAGCTTTGTTTAGTCGCCTCTCAGAGACTGAAATCAGAGCTCTGTAACTTGGGTTTGCCTTTCCTAGTGGGGAGGGGGGGCTTGCTTATTCATTTATGGCCACAGTTCCTGGCAGATGGATGAAACCAGCCTGGTAGAAACTAGCACTGGGGGATTGAGGCCTGTGCTCCCCTCTGTTAGGGCGTACTCAGACTTGATCAAGTTGTCTCGTACTGTGCCCAAGCGCAATTGTCCCTCCTTCCCACCCCCCACTGTGCTGTACTTGCATTGCGCTTAAAGTTCTGGGCCCGCGCATGCTTTCATCATCCTTGTGCAGCTTTTTGTATTTGAGAAAACATAAGAAGAAAATAGCTATCACACAGCACAATGGACTTCATCTCCTTGTTTTGTGGCTTGTTTGGAGTCATTTTGGGTGCAATGACACATGGCCATCTTATTGATTTATTAAATATTCAACATGGCAATATTAATTTTATCATGCTGCACATATAAAGATAGTTCTGTATTTTTCCAAATATCTCTAAGCTTTTGGACGTTGCATTCAGCTGCTCCTGGATACTGTCATCAGCCCAGATTTCCAGCAAACACTGCCCCTTTGCTGTTGACCTAAGCGATCCCTTTGCAGTGTTTTTTAAAAGCTTGGTGCTTCTCAGTCTGTACAGCCTACCCGATCCATTCCTTCCAGGTCCGGATTATTATAGTGTACATGTGTGCATGTGTATGCCAGTCACATCATTGACATTATCCGTGTTCTGTGCTTGGTCATGGTTAGTGATCGCACTGGATGTGTACCATATGCCTAAGTCCAACTGAACTCAACCACTTAGAGGTCAGGGGGACCCAGGCATGATATGGAGCGATACCACTAGTCAAATGAACTTGATTTTAGGGGTGACATGTACTCAGACACAGTACTGATCACCTAAGGCAGTTTTCCACCACACCAAGTACTGTACTTTTGTTACAGTACTTTTGGTACTTACCCTTTTCCGTTGACTTTTGTTTGAGTTCCAGTACCAAATGTACCTGAGGTACTTCTTTGGTACTTCAGTACTTTGGGATGGGACTTGAAATGTTTTCTTTGTTGAGTGGTTATGCAAATAGCCTGGCACAGAAACACAATACAGAAAATGAAGAAAAATATATATTAATTAAAAAGAACAGATACAAATAAATCAGGATGGAATGATAAGAAACTAAAAAAGTATTTTATTTGATATACTAAGGACAGTATGTATATTGATTGTTGTAAATATAACAGTGTGATTTTGTTGTAAAAAATATTGGGGGTATTTTTAAAGCAAAAAGGAGTTCATAAATTTCTCACAAACCTGTCTAGGAGTGATCTAAACAGCAAGGATGAAAATTATTATTGTCTTGAAGAATGCATGCAGCGCTTATGCAAAAGCAGTCACGGAAAAATGTTGATGTTAATATCGCACCTTGCCCAGCCCTATAACATGCTACAGCAATTTTTCAAATTCAATACAAAATACCCACTTTGTGATGTCATTTGGCACCGGTACCAGTTTTTCTACCAGCGGAAAACCAACACCTTGAAATACTGTATTTTTGGTATTTTCACGAAGTACCAAAAGTCCAGTACCTGCTGCAGTGGAAAAGCACCCCTAGTGTGAGTACATCCTTACGCCTAGTGGACTGGCCTGTAACAGTGGGGTCAGACTCAACTGCAGGGATTTTCTGCATATTTTCTTGGTGTTCTTTAAGCACCCCCCAGCTACCCAAGTCATTGGCTATCTACTCTTAAAGGTGCCCTGCAAAATGAGAAATAGGGTGCCAAGCTTCTCTGAAGTGTTAATTTTCAGACATACTTTGTATTTGTATGTATAATAGAACATTCTCACACAAGTGTTGATAACTGCCCACACATACTACAAGTGATCTCGGTTGCATTAATTTCTCATACAGAATACGGTCATGTTGATAAACCGGAATGGACTGTCAGGAACTGGATTCACTTACAGATCTGACGTGCGTGGCTTCTCTGCTTCTGAGTTAATGTATAAGTCTATTAAGAAAATAATGTGCTGCAATCCACTTACACAAGACAAGACCAATCCTATATCTACTGCTTCCCTGCAGGTCAGCTGACCTGACATTTAATACCTCCCTATGACTGACTGACAGGATTTTCCTCACTTCGTCTGGCTCTGCTTGATTCGACAGGTTTTTTCCCCTCATATAAAAATGAAAGGATTAAATCTTCTTCTTTGTCTTCAAATTATTATTATTATTATTATTATTACTGCATAAAGGTGCAGGCCAAATTTGTCATTTGCATGCTAGAAATTGGGATTTGTGGAATGCAGTCTTGCATTTGCTAAGGGAAATCATATTTGACCCTAGTTGTACATAAAATTTGCATTATGCTGAACAGACTGGTGTACGAATTTCACATGTGTGCATGAAAACATACAGAAGATACGTTTTTCAGTCTCTCTTTGCAGTGATGCTGTCGAGCCTGGACTCTGGCCCCAGTGTGTGTATGTGTCCCGCTAGCTCTTAAATCCTCTCTTGGCTTTGATCCCGGTGGCAAACAACCTGTACGGATGGGAGGAGCGGAGAAGGCGTATCGGAGCCGCGTCACAGAAGACAAATGGATGGGGGGGGGGCAGGGGGATGGGCAGGCCTGGCCTTTAAGAATCTGCTGCATCGACAGCAAAACTCAACCTTGAGTATTCTGCAGATGTTGCATCAAGGCTCTGAGTGCAGTGATGTAAGGAAGCATTATGGGGAGGAGAATAGGTGCATGTTCCTGGAGGTCCCAGAGCCTCGTCCCTGGTCTTTGTGAGATCTTTCTGTTCCCTGGGTGGGACATGGCTGTGGGGTGTCTCGTGGCACAGATTTGGACTTAATCGCATTTGTGTTGGTTTGGGGGTTGGGGGTGGTGAAGTGGGCATTGCCTAATTGAGTCAGGAAGCCGGCTGATTTTGAAAGCCACAGTTGGGACCCCTTGGGTACGTTGACCTGTGTCAGGTATCATGCTGTTGCTGCGCTTTGCCCTCATTATCATTGGCTTATTCATCCTCGGTGCTTCCTGCTGCAGGGCCCTTGGGTGAGCAGCAGTCTGTAGGGAGCTGAACCAGGTAAACACATGGGAGTCAGGAGCGGTCAGACCCACTGCGATCGAGGTCAGGGAGCTCAGTCTGTTAGGGGGGAGGGTGGCCAGGGAATGAATGGTCTGCCACTTGCATTATGGGTAACTCCTTTGTACTTTTTCTTTCATTGCTTGCTTTGATGTATCTTCAGTGAAATGAAAGTCCAGCACCAGTGGGCACCAGGGTTTGGGGTGTGTGCAGGCTCCTCCGTCCACTTGCTGCTTGCTGCATGAATGGCTTTTTATCTCCGTTCCCTATGATCTCTTCAGAGACACTAATTGGAAAGTTTACAGTCTGTTGATTGTGTGTCTGTGTCCGTGCAGGTCACTCATCATTTTATTTATTTATTTTTCCACCTGCTTGTTTTCTGCAGCTGTGAGGTCACGTGTCTGCTGGCAGCAGAGGTGCAAGAGCAAGGCCTGATTGAATTCCCTTCGGGGAGACACGCTGGACCTCGTGCTTCAGGACCACGTGACATGCATTCCTGAGGTGTGCGCCACCCCACATCACCCCTCCTCAGGCCTCCTGTCTGCCCACCGTAGATATATTACTGTGATGTGTGATGAAGTAGCTTCCAGGTGCTGTGTCTCTGTCTGCGTGTGTGCTGGTTTGCCGACATCCCTAAATCTTCTGACTTGATAGCCCACTATTGCTGTCTACTTTGCACGACTGGGTCACATGACGGCAGGTGGCATGGGCCCTGCTTCTCCCTCCCTCGAACGACGACGCACACGATTGCTCGTCTGGCTGTGTAGTGATATTGGGGGTCTGCACCACATCATTAGCAGGCAGTCGAGGTGGTTCTGGCACGGGGCCCGCAGTGGGCCTTTGTGTTCTTTGTATTGTCACTGCATAGGGCCCAGAACCTAGAATAGGTTGCTGACGCTTTTGAATATGTATTCACAGACAGCACAGTCATGATGGGTTCCTGTCCCGATCCCTCTTACAGCCCCAGTGTATACATATCACCGATAAAGTTCCCCCACCTTACCGCTGTGCCATTCCCTTGCTCTGTAGCATCTCAGCTGTCGCACATGGTCCCCTTGATGTGGGTAGGCGTGCAGCAGCCCGTGGGGCCTGTCGACTCTGAGGCCCTACCTGCTAACAGTCCCTCTTGTCTGCAGGCCACAAGGCCACGCCCCTCCACAAGGATGCATCGCAAGCTCAGCGGCCTCTAGGTTTATGAAGAGGAAACCCAGAGCGAGTGTGTCCTCTGACAGGCCCAAGCTAGCTCCTCCTCGTACACACACGGGCGCACATACACACATGAACAGTCCATGTATTTGTATCTTTGCAGGGAATCTCCATTAATTTCTTTGGACAAAACCCTAATCCCAACTATGACAACCGTAACCCTTACCCAGTTCTAACCTGAATCATAAGTAACCAAATAAAATACAAGATTTTGTTTTAGTTATATTATATTTTTTTTGCATTCACTGATTTTTACTGAATTTATAAAAAAAAATTTAATGTCCCCACAAGGTATTAAATACACACACACACAGTGGGGGTATAAGTGGCCTATTGTTCAGTCTTATCTGGCTGGATGGGGATGTTTACCTTGAGCGGAGGAACAAAAGGGACAGCAGGCATCTAAAAGGAAGTGGCCCGAGGCCCCAGCATGCAGGGAGATCTTGTGAGCTTGTCTTGCTGTTAGAGTGTCTTCCTGTGTCTGTGTCTGCGTGTGTCTGCCTCTTTGTGTGCTCACACCCCTGCCATCGCACGACGCCTGGGGTGACAGACCCATCCTTCACGCCGCCCTTGTTCTTCTTGCCTTGCAGGACGCCTGCTGGAACGTCGTGGGTGAAGACAGCTGCTGGATCTTCTGAGCCTTTTCAGGTACCCAGGTGTTGCACGGTGCATGAGCCGTCGCTTGGTTTTGTCCAGCTGGTTACCAAAGCGGGTGGGTCAGGAACAGCCAGCAGGTGACTGGGGGCCACAGGGGTCAAAGCACAAATATAAGTAGATCATCCACCTGGCTGATAAGATGTTGCACATTGTGATCGTGTTAAAGCAGAAATGGATTGGCGGGGCATTTATTTAAAGTATTTTACCTTGTCTTTGATATCCCCTGATTTCAGCAATTCAAAGAGGGAAACCTTTTCCTGTTGTTTATTTTGTGAAGGATTGTACTTTGATCTAATCTAATACAGTCCCCCAGCTCCGCCCCCCCCCAAACCCCCTGCTCCAAATGTAAGCAAACGATTAGCAGGCTTGGCCAGGTTCAGCAGGCCACTGCTGGCAGAGCACTCTGCTCCCTTCTGTCACCTGGAATGTTCAGACAGGCAGCCGTCCCTGGTCACGTGCCAGTCCTTGGGATGGGAAGCAACCCTTTCACTCAGCTTTTTATGTGAATGCAGCCCTTTATGCTGAGCATTTGAAGGCTGGCCTCTTAGCGCTCCATGTGAAATGCACCGTGTCTTGTGCTTGCACATGGTTTTTTTTCCCCACGTGTATTATTTGACTTGTGAGGTAATCAATACATTTGTCTCCAGATTTTTTTTCCCTGGTAATGCAAGTGTTGTCATTTTTGGAGAAAACCAAGTTCACATAGGGTGAGATGGTCACTGAATGGCACTCTGTACAATCCGCTGCACTAGCACCAGTAGTTCAGTCCCCTCCCCATCTTAATTATATTGGTTGTGCCCCCCGGGCTGTTGGCCATAAGCTGCTCTTCTCCAAATACACACACTGTTTGACCAGCTGCTCTGTCTCTTTCTCAGTTTTCTGAACCTGCTGAGCCATTCCGGTGTAGCGGAGTTGATAGGATCCCACAGAAACACTGTGCAGGTCAAGGAAACACAGCGCCCCTTTTCAGCTGTGCAACGGCCCTGGCATTAAAGCCTGACAGCTGTTCTGTGCTGTGCTGTGACAACGTCATGTTAAGCTGGACTGATGAGTCTCATGGTTGCTTTGAAGGCGCCTTTACCTGTCAGTCATTCTCCTGCTGCTACAGGGGTCCGTCTTGTGGAGGTGCTCTCTTTAAGTGGGAGTCAGCAGCTTCTGTCCCCTTCATGCTTGACTGGGCTCCTTTTTTGGTGAAACACTTTACCCCCGGCACGAGTCAGCCTGAGATACAGTGTTGCTGAGCAAGCTCACGGCCGTCCCCATCCAGACGGCTCTCAGTGGCAGGGTCTGTGCCAGACAGACGACCGGATGGACATGCAGGGATAGCATTGGGTATGAGGGGGGGGTTGGACCCCGCCTTAGGTGAACTGGGGGCCTCTCTGCACCTTTGGCGAATATGTGCAGAGACTTACCACGTGTTCACATACTCTGCTAGTGTGGTAATCTGAGATGCAGTCCTACCTTCACGCTCATGCCAGCAAGCTTCGGCCCCATTAAAGGGGGAACAGTCAACAGCAAGTGATCAGGTCCCATTTGGATAACTTCAATTTTATAAAAACCTGTGAATGCAATCAAAAAAGTAAAAATGCCAAATGTCTTATATTTTGTTTAGTTTAGTTATTTATGAAGGTTAGAGCAAAGTAATTGGTGTCGTGACTAGATTAGAGTTTTCCCCCTAGAAATGAATGGAAGGTGTGCTAACGGGTGTGTGTATGTGCCTACATATGTGCATCTGGGCCTCTGTGTGTGTGTGTGTGTGTGTGTGTGTCTGTTTATTATGAATGAACTAATGGATTTGAATTCTCACTCAACTTTTTCAGTTTAAACTACAGTGTGCAGAATTATTTGGCAAGTGTGTATTTTATTTGTATCTTCTCTTCCAACCAATATTTTCAGTCCAGATGAATCTGTAATTAAGAATGAACTGTCTAAAAGGCAGGACATGTTAAGTATTTTGTCTGAGTACTTTCTGTTTGGAGAAAAACAGGTACTTTCCTGTGCAGAATTATTAGGCAAATTTTTATGACTATTAAAATGGGCAAAAAGGGTGGTCCACAGCCCAAAAAGTGCCAGTCAGATCGATGCAAAACGATCAAAACTGCTTAACCTTTAAAACATGATTACTGTACAATCGGGGGTTTTGTGGCCATCATAAAAAGATGATGGAAGAAGCATGTAGTGAGAAGAAGACGCCTATGAACTGCCAAAACTAAGTATTAAATTAAAGGGAGACTTATAGAAAGTCTTTAGAATCGAATGCCACCATTTAAAAAAACTGCAATCTGAATGGAATCCCTGGAAGCACAATGTACAGTGTGTCACATGACATCGCTAGGGTCACAAAGGCTGCAACATAACCTCCACTTAGTAAGGCATGCAAGCTAAAATGTCAAGAATGCGCACAGACACATCTCGAGTGATTTTATAAAGGTTTTGTGAACAGATGAGATGAGAGTGACTACTGATGGAGCAGATGGATGGGCCCATGGATGGTCACCTTCTTCAAGCACCAACAGGGTGGTGGAGGAGTGATGGTGTG